>JAVMKO010000138.1:0-35246 GCA_032164245.1 Sternotherus odoratus | reverse complement strand
TCACCCCACGCCGGGACTGGGGCGCCCCGAGCGCCCCTTTCTCTTCCGTAGTCTCACCCCCACGCCGGGACTGGGGCGCCCCGAGCGCCCCTTTCTCTTCCGTAGTCTCACCCCCACGCCGGGACTGGGGCGCCCCGAGCGCCCCTTTCTCTTCCGTAGTCTCACCCCCACGCCGGGACTGGGGCGCCCCGAGCGCCCCTTTCTCTTCCGTAGTCTCACCCCCACGCCGGGACTGGGGCGCCCCGAGCGCCCCTTTCTCTTCCGTAGTCTCACCCCCACGCCGGGACTGGGGCGCCCCGAGCGCCCCTTTCTCTCCGTAGTCTCACCCCCACGCCGGGACTGGGGCGCCCCGAGCGCCCCTTTCTCTTCCGTAGTCTCACCCCCACGCCGGGACTGGGGCGCCCCGAGCGCCCCTTTCTCTTCCGTAGTCTCACCCCCACGCCGGGACTGGGGCGCCCCGAGCGCCCCTTTCTCTTCCGTAGTCTCACCCCCACGCCGGGACTGGGGCGCCCCGAGCGCCCCTTTCTCTTCCGTAGTCTCACCCCCACGCCGGGACTGGGGCGCCCCGAGCGCCCCTTTCTCTTCCGTAGTCTCACCCCCACGCCGGGACTGGGGCGCCCCGAGCGCCCCTTTCTCTTCCGTAGTCTCACCCCCACGCCGGGACTGGGGCGCCCCGAGCGCCCCTTTCTCTCCGTAGTCTCACCCCCACGCCGGGACTGGGGCGCCCCGAGCGCCCCTTTCTCTTCCGTAGTCTCACCCCCACGCCGGGACTGGGGCGCCCCGAGCGCCCCTTTCTCTTCCGTAGTCTCACCCCCACGCCGGGACTGGGGCGCCCCGAGCGCCCCTTTCTCTTCCGTAGTCTCACCCCCACGCCGGGACTGGGGCGCCCCGAGCGCCCCTTTCTCTCCGTAGTCTCACCCCCACGCCGGGACTGGGGCGCCCCGAGCGCCCCTTTCTCTTCCGTAGTCTCACCCCCACGCCGGGACTGGGGCGCCCCGAGCGCCCCTTTCTCTTCCGTAGTCTCACCCCCACGCCGGGACTGGGGCGCCCCGAGCGCCCCTTTCTCTTCCGTAGTCTCACCCCCACGCCGGGACTGGGGCGCCCCGAGCGCCCCTTTCTCTCCGTAGTCTCACCCCCACGCCGGGACTGGGGCGCCCCGAGCGCCCCTTTCTCTTCCGTAGTCTCACCCCCACGCCGGGACTGGGGCGCCCCGAGCGCCCCTTTCTCTTCCGTAGTCTCACCCCCACGCCGGGACTGGGGCGCCCCGAGCGCCCCTTTCTCTTCCGTAGTCTCACCCCCACGCCGGGACTGGGGCGCCCCGAGCGCCCCTTTCTCTTCCGTAGTCTCACCCCCACGCCGGGACTGGGGCGCCCCGAGCGCCCCTTTCTCTTCCTTAGTCTCACCCCCACGCCGGGACTGGGGCGCCCCGAGCGCCCCTTTCTCTTCCGTAGTCTCACCCCCACGCCGGGACTGGGGCGCCCCGAGCGCCCCTTTCTCTTCCGTAGTCTCACCCCCACGCCGGGACTGGGGCGCCCCGAGCGCCCCTTTCTCTTCCGTAGTCTCACCCCCACGCCGGGACTGGGGCGCCCCGAGCGCCCCTTTCTCTTCCGTAGTCTCACCCCCACGCCGGGACTGGGGCGCCCCGAGCGCCCCTTTCTCTTCCTTAGTCTCACCCCCACGCCGGGACTGGGGCGCCCCGAGCGCCCCTTTCTCTTCCGTAGTCTCACCCCCACGCCGGGACTGGGGCGCCCCGAGCGCCCCTTTCTCTTCCGTAGTCTCACCCCCACGCCGGGACTGGGGCGCCCCGAGCGCCCCTTTCTCTCCGTAGTCTCACCCCCACGCCGGGACTGGGGCGCCCCGAGCGCCCCTTTCTCTTCCTTAGTCTCACCCCCACGCCGGACTGGGGCGCCCCGAGCGCCCCTTTCTCTCCTTAGTCTCACCCCCACGCCGGGACTGGGGCGCCCCGAGCGCCCCTTTCTCTTCCGTAGTCTCACCCCCACGCCGGGACTGGGGCGCCCCGAGCGCCCCTTTCTCTTCCGTAGTCTCACCCCCACGCCGGGACTGGGGCGCCCCGAGCGCCCCTTTCTCTTCCGTAGTCTCACCCCCACGCCGGGACTGGGGCGCCCCGAGCGCCCCTTTCTCTTCCGTAGTCTCACCCCCACGCCGGGACTGGGGCGCCCCGAGCGCCCCTTTCTCTCCGTAGTCTCACCCCCACGCCGGGACTGGGGCGCCCCGAGCGCCCCTTTCTCTTCCGTAGTCTCACCCCCACGCCGGGACTGGGGCGCCCCGAGCGCCCCTTTCTCTTCCGTAGTCTCACCCCCACGCCGGGACTGGGGCGCCCCGAGCGCCCCTTTCTCTTCCGTAGTCTCACCCCCACGCCGGGACTGGGGCGCCCCGAGCGCCCCTTTCTCTTCCGTAGTCTCACCCCCACGCCGGGACTGGGGCGCCCCGAGCGCCCCTTTCTCTTCCGTAGTCTCACCCCCACGCCGGGACTGGGGCGCCCCGAGCGCCCCTTTCTCTTCCGTAGTCTCACCCCCACGCCGGGACTGGGGCGCCCCGAGCGCCCCTTTCTCTTCCGTAGTCTCACCCCCACGCCGGGACTGGGGCGCCCCGAGCGCCCCTTTCTCTTCCGTAGTCTCACCCCCACGCCGGGACTGGGGCGCCCCGAGCGCCCCTTTCTCTTCCGTAGTCTCACCCCCACGCCGGGACTGGGGCGCCCCGAGCGCCCCTTTCTCTCCTTAGTCTCACCCCCACGCCGGGACTGGGGCGCCCCGAGCGCCCCTTTCTCTTCCGTAGTCTCACCCCCACGCCGGGACTGGGCGCCCCGAGCGCCCCTTTCTCTCCGTAGTCTCACCCCCACGCCGGGACTGGGGCGCCCCGAGCGCCCCTTTCTCTTCCGTAGTCTCACCCCCACGCCGGGACTGGGGCGCCCCGAGCGCCCCTTTCTCTTCCGTAGTCTCACCCCCACGCCGGGACTGGGGCGCCCCGAGCGCCCCTTTCTCTTCCTTAGTCTCACCCCCACGCCGGGACTGGGGCGCCCCGAGCGCCCCTTTCTCTTCCGTAGTCTCACCCCCACGCCGGGACTGGGCGCCCCGAGCGCCCCTTTCTCTTCCGTAGTCTCACCCCCACGCCGGGACTGGGGCGCCCCGAGCGCCCCTTTCTCTCCTTAGTCTCACCCCCACGCCGGGACTGGGGCGCCCCGAGCGCCCCTTTCTCTTCCGTAGTCTCACCCCCACGCCGGGACTGGGGCGCCCCGAGCGCCCCTTTCTCTTCCGTAGTCTCACCCCCACGCCGGGACTGGGGCGCCCCGAGCGCCCCTTTCTCTTCCGTAGTCTCACCCCCACGCCGGGACTGGGGCGCCCCGAGCGCCCCTTTCTCTTCCGTAGTCTCACCCCCACGCCGGGACTGGGGCGCCCCGAGCGCCCCTTTCTCTTCCGTAGTCTCACCCCCACGCCGGGACTGGGGCGCCCCGAGCGCCCCTTTCTCTTCCGTAGTCTCACCCCCACGCCGGGACTGGGGCGCCCCGAGCGCCCCTTTCTCTCCTTAGTCTCACCCCCACGCCGGGACTGGGGCGCCCCGAGCGCCCCTTTCTCTTCCGTAGTCTCACCCCCACGCCGGGACTGGGGCGCCCCGAGCGCCCCTTTCTCTTCCGTAGTCTCACCCCCACGCCGGGACTGGGGCGCCCCGAGCGCCCCTTTCTCTTCCGTAGTCTCACCCCCACGCCGGGACTGGGGCGCCCCGAGCGCCCCTTTCTCTTCCGTAGTCTCACCCCCACGCCGGGACTGGGGCGCCCCGAGCGCCCCTTTCTCTTCCGTAGTCTCACCCCCACGCCGGGACTGGGGCGCCCCGAGCGCCCCTTTCTCTCCGTTAGTCTCACCCCCACGCCGGGACTGGGGCGCCCCGAGCGCCCCTTTCTCTTCCGTAGTCTCACCCCCACGCCGGGACTGGGGCGCCCCGAGCGCCCCTTTCTCTTCCGTAGTCTCACCCCCACGCCGGGACTGGGGCGCCCCGAGCGCCCCTTTCTCTTCCGTAGTCTCACCCCCACGCCGGGACTGGGGCGCCCCGAGCGCCCCTTTCTCTTCCGTAGTCTCACCCCCACGCCGGGACTGGGGCGCCCCGAGCGCCCCTTTCTCTTCCGTAGTCTCACCCCCACGCCGGGACTGGGGCGCCCCGAGCGCCCCTTTCTCTCCTTAGTCTCACCCCCACGCCGGGACTGGGGCGCCCCGAGCGCCCCTTTCTCTTCCGTAGTCTCACCCCCACGCCGGGACTGGGGCGCCCCGAGCGCCCCTTTCTCTTCCGTAGTCTCACCCCCACGCCGGGACTGGGGCGCCCCGAGCGCCCCTTTCTCTTCCGTAGTCTCACCCCCACGCCGGGACTGGGGCGCCCCGAGCGCCCCTTTCTCTCCTTTAGTCTCACCCCCACGCCGGGACTGGGGCGCCCCGAGCGCCCCTTTCTCTTCCGTAGTCTCACCCCCACGCCGGGACTGGGGCGCCCCGAGCGCCCCTTTCTCTTCCGTAGTCTCACCCCCACGCCGGGACTGGGGCGCCCCGAGCGCCCCTTTCTCTTCCGTAGTCTCACCCCCACGCCGGGACTGGGGCGCCCCGAGCGCCCCTTTCTCTTCCGTAGTCTCACCCCCACGCCGGGACTGGGGCGCCCCGAGCGCCCCTTTCTCTTCCGTAGTCTCACCCCCACGCCGGGACTGGGGCGCCCCGAGCGCCCCTTTCTCTCCTTAGTCTCACCCCCACGCCGGGACTGGGGCGCCCCGAGCGCCCCTTTCTCTTCCGTAGTCTCACCCCCACGCCGGGACTGGGGCGCCCCGAGCGCCCCTTTCTCTCCTTAGTCTCACCCCCACGCCGGGACTGGGGCGCCCCGAGCGCCCCTTTCTCTTCCGTAGTCTCACCCCCACGCCGGGACTGGGGCGCCCCGAGCGCCCCTTTCTCTTCCGTAGTCTCACCCCCACGCCGGGACTGGGGCGCCCCGAGCGCCCCTTTCTCTTCCGTAGTCTCACCCCCACGCCGGGACTGGGGCGCCCCGAGCGCCCCTTTCTCTCCTTAGTCTCACCCCCACGCCGGGACTGGGGCGCCCCGAGCGCCCCTTTCTCTTCCGTAGTCTCACCCCCACGCCGGGACTGGGGCGCCCCGAGCGCCCCTTTCTCTTCCGTAGTCTCACCCCCACGCCGGGACTGGGGCGCCCCGAGCGCCCCTTTCTCTTCCGTAGTCTCACCCCCACGCCGGGACTGGGGCGCCCCGAGCGCCCCTTTCTCTCCTTAGTCTCACCCCCACGCCGGGACTGGGGCGCCCCGAGCGCCCCTTTCTCTTCCGTAGTCTCACCCCCACGCCGGGACTGGGGCGCCCCGAGCGCCCCTTTCTCTCCTTAGTCTCACCCCCACGCCGGGACTGGGGCGCCCCGAGCGCCCCTTTCTCTTCCGTAGTCTCACCCCCACGCCGGGACTGGGGCGCCCCGAGCGCCCCTTTCTCTCCTTAGTCTCACCCCCACGCCGGGACTGGGGCGCCCCGAGCGCCCCTTTCTCTTCCGTAGTCTCACCCCCACGCCGGGACTGGGGCGCCCCGAGCGCCCCTTTCTCTTCCGTAGTCTCACCCCCACGCCGGGACTGGGGCGCCCCGAGCGCCCCTTTCTCTTCCGTAGTCTCACCCCCACGCCGGGACTGGGGCGCCCCGAGCGCCCCTTTCTCTTCCGTAGTCTCACCCCCACGCCGGGACTGGGGCGCCCCGAGCGCCCCTTTCTCTTCCGTAGTCTCACCCCCACGCCGGGACTGGGGCGCCCCGAGCGCCCCTTTCTCTCCTTAGTCTCACCCCCACGCCGGGACTGGGGCGCCCCGAGCGCCCCTTTCTCTTCCGTAGTCTCACCCCCACGCCGGGACTGGGGCGCCCCGAGCGCCCCTTTCTCTCCGTAGTCTCACCCCCACGCCGGGACTGGGGCGCCCCGAGCGCCCCTTTCTCTTCCGTAGTCTCACCCCCACGCCGGGACTGGGGCGCCCCGAGCGCCCCTTTCTCTCCTTTAGTCTCACCCCCACGCCGGGACTGGGGCGCCCCGAGCGCCCCTTTCTCTCCTTAGTCTCACCCCCACGCCGGGACTGGGGCGCCCCGAGCGCCCCTTTCTCTCCGTAGTCTCACCCCCACGCCGGGACTGGGGCGCCCCCGAGCGCCCCTTTCTCTTCCGTAGTCTCACCCCCACGCCGGGACTGGGGCGCCCCGAGCGCCCCTTTCTCTTCCGTAGTCTCACCCCCACGCCGGGACTGGGGCGCCCCGAGCGCCCCTTTCTCTCCGTAGTCTCACCCCCACGCCGGGACTGGGGCGCCCCGAGCGCCCCTTTCTCTTCCGTAGTCTCACCCCCACGCCGGGACTGGGGCGCCCCGAGCGCCCCTTTCTCTTCCGTAGTCTCACCCCCACGCCGGGACTGGGGCGCCCCGAGCGCCCCTTTCTCTTCCGTAGTCTCACCCCCACGCCGGGACTGGGGCGCCCCGAGCGCCCCTTTCTCTTCCGTAGTCTCACCCCCACGCCGGGACTGGGGCGCCCCGAGCGCCCCTTTCTCTCCTTTAGTCTCACCCCCACGCCGGGACTGGGGCGCCCCGAGCGCCCCTTTCTCTTCCGTAGTCTCACCCCCACGCCGGGACTGGGGCGCCCCGAGCGCCCCTTTCTCTTCCGTAGTCTCACCCCCACGCCGGGACTGGGGCGCCCCGAGCGCCCCTTTCTCTTCCGTAGTCTCACCCCCACGCCGGGACTGGGGCGCCCCGAGCGCCCCTTTCTCTCCTTAGTCTCACCCCCACGCCGGGACTGGGGCGCCCCGAGCGCCCCTTTCTCTTCCGTAGTCTCACCCCCACGCCGGGACTGGGGCGCCCCGAGCGCCCCTTTCTCTTCCGTAGTCTCACCCCCACGCCGGGACTGGGGCGCCCCGAGCGCCCCTTTCTCTTCCGTAGTCTCACCCCCACGCCGGGACTGGGGCGCCCCGAGCGCCCCTTTCTCTTCCGTAGTCTCACCCCCACGCCGGGACTGGGGCGCCCCGAGCGCCCCTTTCTCTTCCGTAGTCTCACCCCCACGCCGGGACTGGGGCGCCCCGAGCGCCCCTTTCTCTCCTTAGTCTCACCCCCACGCCGGGACTGGGGCGCCCCGAGCGCCCCTTTCTCTTCCGTAGTCTCACCCCCACGCCGGGACTGGGGCGCCCCGAGCGCCCCTTTCTCTTCCGTAGTCTCACCCCCACGCCGGGACTGGGGCGCCCCGAGCGCCCCTTTCTCTTCCGTAGTCTCACCCCCACGCCGGGACTGGGGCGCCCCGAGCGCCCCTTTCTCTTCCGTAGTCTCACCCCCACGCCGGGACTGGGGCGCCCCGAGCGCCCCTTTCTCTTCCGTAGTCTCACCCCCACGCCGGGACTGGGGCGCCCCGAGCGCCCCTTTCTCTTCCTTAGTCTCACCCCCACGCCGGGACTGGGGCGCCCCGAGCGCCCCTTTCTCTCGTAGTCTCACCCCCACGCCGGGACTGGGGCGCCCCGAGCGCCCCTTTCTCTTCCGTAGTCTCACCCCCACGCCGGGACTGGGGCGCCCCGAGCGCCCCTTTCTCTCCGTAGTCTCACCCCCACGCCGGGACTGGGGCGCCCCGAGCGCCCCTTTCTCTTCCGTAGTCTCACCCCCACGCCGGGACTGGGGCGCCCCGAGCGCCCCTTTCTCTTCCGTAGTCTCACCCCCACGCCGGGACTGGGGCGCCCCGAGCGCCCCTTTCTCTTCCGTAGTCTCACCCCCACGCCGGGACTGGGGCGCCCCGAGCGCCCCTTTCTCTTCCGTAGTCTCACCCCCACGCCGGGACTGGGGCGCCCCGAGCGCCCCTTTCTCTTCCGTAGTCTCACCCCCACGCCGGGACTGGGGCGCCCCGAGCGCCCCTTTCTCTTCCGTAGTCTCACCCCCACGCCGGGACTGGGGCGCCCCGAGCGCCCCTTTCTCTCCTTAGTCTCACCCCCACGCCGGGACTGGGGCGCCCCGAGCGCCCCTTTCTCTTCCGTAGTCTCACCCCCACGCCGGGACTGGGGCGCCCCGAGCGCCCCTTTCTCTTCCGTAGTCTCACCCCCACGCCGGGACTGGGGCGCCCCGAGCGCCCCTTTCTCTTCCGTAGTCTCACCCCCACGCCGGGACTGGGGCGCCCCGAGCGCCCCTTTCTCTTCCGTAGTCTCACCCCCACGCGGGACTGGGGCGCCCCGAGCGCCCCTTTCTCTTCCGTAGTCTCACCCCCACGCCGGGACTGGGCGCCCCGAGCGCCCCTTTCTCTTCCTTAGTCTCACCCCCACGCCGGGACTGGGGCGCCCCGAGCGCCCCTTTCTCTTCCGTAGTCTCACCCCCACGCCGGGACTGGGGCGCCCCGAGCGCCCCTTTCTCTCCTTAGTCTCACCCCCACGCCGGGACTGGGGCGCCCCGAGCGCCCCTTTCTCTCCTGTAGTCTCACCCCCACGCCGGGACTGGGGCGCCCCGAGCGCCCCTTTCTCTCCTTTAGTCTCACCCCCACGCCGGGACTGGGGCGCCCCGAGCGCCCCTTTCTCTTCCGTAGTCTCACCCCCACGCCGGGACTGGGGCGCCCCGAGCGCCCCTTTCTCTCCTTAAGTCTCACCCCCACGCCGGGACTGGGGCGCCCCGAGCGCCCCTTTCTCTTCCGTAGTCTCACCCCCACGCCGGGACTGGGGCGCCCCGAGCGCCCCTTTCTCTTCCGTAGTCTCACCCCCACGCCGGGACTGGGGCGCCCCGAGCGCCCCTTTCTCTCCTTAGTCTCACCCCCACGCCGGGACTGGGGCGCCCCGAGCGCCCCTTTCTCTTCCGTAGTCTCACCCCCACGCCGGGACTGGGGCGCCCCGAGCGCCCCTTTCTCTCCTTTAGTCTCACCCCCACGCCGGGACTGGGGCGCCCCGAGCGCCCCTTTCTCTTCCGTAGTCTCACCCCCACGCCGGGACTGGGGCGCCCCGAGCGCCCCTTTCTCTTCCGTAGTCTCACCCCCACGCCGGGACTGGGGCGCCCCGAGCGCCCCTTTCTCTTCCGTAGTCTCACCCCCACGCCGGGACTGGGGCGCCCCGAGCGCCCCTTTCTCTCCTTTAGTCTCACCCCCACGCCGGGACTGGGGCGCCCCGAGCGCCCCTTTCTCTTCCGTAGTCTCACCCCCACGCCGGGACTGGGGCGCCCCGAGCGCCCCTTTCTCTTCCGTAGTCTCACCCCCACGCCGGGACTGGGGCGCCCCGAGCGCCCCTTTCTCTTCCGTAGTCTCACCCCCACGCCGGGACTGGGGCGCCCCGAGCGCCCCTTTCTCTTCCGTAGTCTCACCCCCACGCCGGGACTGGGGCGCCCCGAGCGCCCCTTTCTCTTCCGTAGTCTCACCCCCACGCCGGGACTGGGGCGCCCCGAGCGCCCCTTTCTCTCCGTAGTCTCACCCCCACGCCGGGACTGGGGCGCCCCGAGCGCCCCTTTCTCTTCCGTAGTCTCACCCCCACGCCGGGACTGGGGCGCCCCGAGCGCCCCTTTCTCTTCCGTAGTCTCACCCCCACGCCGGGACTGGGGCGCCCCGAGCGCCCCTTTCTCTCCTTAGTCTCACCCCCACGCCGGGACTGGGGCGCCCCGAGCGCCCCTTTCTCTTCCGTAGTCTCACCCCCACGCCGGGACTGGGGCGCCCCGAGCGCCCCTTTCTCTTCCGTAGTCTCACCCCCACGCCGGGACTGGGGCGCCCCGAGCGCCCCTTTCTCTTCCGTAGTCTCACCCCCACGCCGGGACTGGGGCGCCCCGAGCGCCCCTTTCTCTTCCGTAGTCTCACCCCCACGCCGGGACTGGGGCGCCCCGAGCGCCCCTTTCTCTTCCGTAGTCTCACCCCCACGCCGGGACTGGGGCGCCCCGAGCGCCCCTTTCTCTTCCGTAGTCTCACCCCCACGCCGGGACTGGGGCGCCCCGAGCGCCCCTTTCTCTTCCGTAGTCTCACCCCCACGCCGGGACTGGGGCGCCCCGAGCGCCCCTTTCTCTTCCGTAGTCTCACCCCCACGCCGGGACTGGGGCGCCCCGAGCGCCCCTTTCTCTTCCGTAGTCTCACCCCCACGCCGGGACTGGGGCGCCCCGAGCGCCCCTTTCTCTTCCGTAGTCTCACCCCCACGCCGGGACTGGGGCGCCCCGAGCGCCCCTTTCTCTTCCGTAGTCTCACCCCCACGCCGGGACTGGGGCGCCCCGAGCGCCCCTTTCTCTCCTTAGTCTCACCCCCACGCCGGGACTGGGGCGCCCCGAGCGCCCCTTTCTCTTCCGTAGTCTCACCCCCACGCCGGGACTGGGGCGCCCCGAGCGCCCCTTTCTCTTCCGTAGTCTCACCCCCACGCCGGGACTGGGCGCCCCGAGCGCCCCTTTCTCTTCCGTAGTCTCACCCCCACGCCGGGACTGGGGCGCCCCGAGCGCCCCTTTCTCTTCCGTAGTCTCACCCCCACGCCGGGACTGGGGCGCCCCGAGCGCCCCTTTCTCTCCTTTAGTCTCACCCCCACGCCGGGACTGGGGCGCCCCGAGCGCCCCTTTCTCTTCCGTAGTCTCACCCCCACGCCGGGACTGGGGCGCCCCGAGCGCCCCTTTCTCTTCCGTAGTCTCACCCCCACGCCGGGACTGGGGCGCCCCGAGCGCCCCTTTCTCTTCCGTAGTCTCACCCCCACGCCGGGACTGGGCGCCCCGAGCGCCCCTTTCTCTCCTTAGTCTCACCCCCACGCCGGGACTGGGGCGCCCCGAGCGCCCCTTTCTCTTCCGTAGTCTCACCCCCACGCCGGGACTGGGGCGCCCCGAGCGCCCCTTTCTCTCCTTTAGTCTCACCCCCACGCCGGGACTGGGGCGCCCCGAGCGCCCCTTTCTCTTCCGTAGTCTCACCCCACGCCGGGACTGGGGCGCCCCGAGCGCCCCTTTCTCTCCTTTAGTCTCACCCCACGCCGGGACTGGGGCGCCCCGAGCGCCCCTTTCTCTTCCGTAGTCTCACCCCCACGCCGGGACTGGGGCGCCCCGAGCGCCCCTTTCTCTTCCGTAGTCTCACCCCCACGCCGGGACTGGGGCGCCCCGAGCGCCCCTTTCTCTCCTTAAGTCTCACCCCCACGCCGGGACTGGGGCGCCCGAGCGCCCCTTTCTCTTCCGTAGTCTCACCCCCACGCCGGGACTGGGGCGCCCCGAGCGCCCCTTTCTCTTCCGTAGTCTCACCCCCACGCCGGGACTGGGGCGCCCCGAGCGCCCCTTTCTCTTCCGTAGTCTCACCCCCACGCCGGGACTGGGGCGCCCCGAGCGCCCCTTTCTCTTCCGTAGTCTCACCCCACGCCGGGACTGGGGCGCCCCGAGCGCCCCTTTCTCTTCCGTAGTCTCACCCCCACGCCGGGACTGGGGCGCCCCGAGCGCCCCTTTCTCTTCCGTAGTCTCACCCCCACGCCGGGACTGGGGCGCCCCGAGCGCCCCTTTCTCTTCCTTAGTCTCACCCCACGCCGGGACTGGGGCGCCCCGAGCGCCCCTTTCTCTTCCGTAGTCTCACCCCCACGCCGGGACTGGGGCGCCCCGAGCGCCCCTTTCTCTCCTTAGTCTCACCCCCACGCCGGGACTGGGGCGCCCCGAGCGCCCCTTTCTCTTCCGTAGTCTCACCCCCACGCCGGGACTGGGGCGCCCCGAGCGCCCCTTTCTCTTCCGTAGTCTCACCCCCACGCCGGGACTGGGGCGCCCCGAGCGCCCCTTTCTCTTCCGTAGTCTCACCCCCACGCCGGGACTGGGGCGCCCCGAGCGCCCCTTTCTCTCCTTAGTCTCACCCCCACGCCGGGACTGGGGCGCCCCGAGCGCCCCTTTCTCTTCCGTAGTCTCACCCCCACGCCGGGACTGGGGCGCCCCGAGCGCCCCTTTCTCTTCCGTAGTCTCACCCCCACGCCGGGACTGGGGCGCCCCGAGCGCCCCTTTCTCTTCCGTAGTCTCACCCCCACGCCGGGACTGGGGCGCCCCGAGCGCCCCTTTCTCTCCTTTAGTCTCACCCCCACGCCGGGACTGGGGCGCCCCGAGCGCCCCTTTCTCTTCCGTAGTCTCACCCCCACGCCGGACTGGGGCGCCCCGAGCGCCCCTTTCTCTTCCGTAGTCTCACCCCCACGCCTGGGACTGGGGCGCCCCGAGCGCCCCTTTCTCTTCCGTAGTCTCACCCCCACGCCGGGACTGGGGCGCCCCGAGCGCCCCTTTCTCTCCTTTAGTCTCACCCCCACGCCGGGACTGGGGCGCCCCGAGCGCCCCTTTCTCTTCCGTAGTCTCACCCCCACGCCGGGACTGGGGCGCCCCGAGCGCCCCTTTCTCTTCCGTAGTCTCACCCCCACGCCGGGACTGGGGCGCCCCGAGCGCCCCTTTCTCTTCCGTAGTCTCACCCCCACGCCGGGACTGGGGCGCCCCGAGCGCCCCTTTCTCTTCCGTAGTCTCACCCCCACGCCGGGACTGGGGCGCCCCGAGCGCCCCTTTCTCTCCTTAGTCTCACCCCCACGCCGGGACTGGGGCGCCCCGAGCGCCCCTTTCTCTTCCGTAGTCTCACCCCCACGCCGGGACTGGGGCGCCCCGAGCGCCCCTTTCTCTTCCGTAGTCTCACCCCCACGCCGGGACTGGGGCGCCCCGAGCGCCCCTTTCTCTTCCGTAGTCTCACCCCCACGCGGGACTGGGGCGCCCCGAGCGCCCCTTTCTCTTCCGTAGTCTCACCCCCACGCCGGGACTGGGGCGCCCCGAGCGCCCCTTTCTCTTCCGTAGTCTCACCCCCACGCCGGGACTGGGGCGCCCCGAGCGCCCCTTTCTCTCCGTAGTCTCACCCCCACGCCGGGACTGGGGCGCCCCGAGCGCCCCTTTCTCTCCTTAGTCTCACCCCCACGCCGGGACTGGGGCGCCCCGAGCGCCCCTTTCTCTTCCGTAGTCTCACCCCCACGCCGGGACTGGGGCGCCCCGAGCGCCCCTTTCTCTTCCTTAGTCTCACCCCCACGCCGGGACTGGGGCGCCCCGAGCGCCCCTTTCTCTTCCGTAGTCTCACCCCCACGCCGGGACTGGGGCGCCCCGAGCGCCCCTTTCTCTCCTTAGTCTCACCCCCACGCCGGGACTGGGGCGCCCCCCGAGCGCCCCTTTCTCTTCCGTAGTCTCACCCCCACGCCGGGACTGGGCGCCCCCGAGCGCCCCTTTCTCTCCTTAGTCTCACCCCCACGCCGGGACTGGGGCGCCCCGAGCGCCCCTTTCTCTTCCGTAGTCTCACCCCCACGCCGGGACTGGGGCGCCCCGAGCGCCCCTTTCTCTTCCGTAGTCTCACCCCACGCCGGGACTGGGGCGCCCCGAGCGCCCCTTTCTCTTCCGTAGTCTCACCCCCACGCCGGGACTGGGGCGCCCCGAGCGCCCCTTTCTCTTCCGTAGTCTCACCCCCACGCCGGGACTGGGGCGCCCCGAGCGCCCCTTTCTCTTCCGTAGTCTCACCCCCACGCCGGGACTGGGGCGCCCCGAGCGCCCCTTTCTCTCCTTAGTCTCACCCCCACGCCGGGACTGGGGCGCCCCGAGCGCCCCTTTCTCTTCCGTAGTCTCACCCCCACGCCGGGACTGGGGCGCCCCGAGCGCCCCTTTCTCTCCTTAGTCTCACCCCCACGCCGGGACTGGGGCGCCCCGAGCGCCCCTTTCTCTTCCGTAGTCTCACCCCCACGCCGGGACTGGGGCGCCCCGAGCGCCCCTTTCTCTTCCGTAGTCTCACCCCCACGCCGGGACTGGGGCGCCCCGAGCGCCCCTTTCTCTTCCGTAGTCTCACCCCCACGCCGGGACTGGGGCGCCCCGAGCGCCCCTTTCTCTCCTTTAGTCTCACCCCCACGCCGGGACTGGGGCGCCCCGAGCGCCCCTTTCTCTTCCGTAGTCTCACCCCCACGCCGGGACTGGGGCGCCCCGAGCGCCCCTTTCTCTTCCGTAGTCTCACCCCCACGCCGGGACTGGGGCGCCCCGAGCGCCCCTTTCTCTTCCGTAGTCTCACCCCCACGCCGGGACTGGGGCGCCCCGAGCGCCCCTTTCTCTCCTTTAGTCTCACCCCCACGCCGGGACTGGGGCGCCCCGAGCGCCCCTTTCTCTTCCGTAGTCTCACCCCCACGCCGGGACTGGGGCGCCCCGAGCGCCCCTTTCTCTTCCGTAGTCTCACCCCCACGCCGGGACTGGGGCGCCCCGAGCGCCCCTTTCTCTTCCGTAGTCTCACCCCCACGCCGGGACTGGGGCGCCCCGAGCGCCCCTTTCTCTCCTTAGTCTCACCGAGCTACCCCCGCCGGGACTGGGGCGCCCCGAGCGCCCCTTTCTCTTCCGTAGTCTCACCCCCACGCCGGGACTGGGGCGCCCCGAGCGCCCCTTTCTCTTCCGTAGTCTCACCCCCACGCCGGGACTGGGGCGCCCCGAGCGCCCCTTTCTCTTCCGTAGTCTCACCCCCACGCCGGGACTGGGGCGCCCCGAGCGCCCCTTTCTCTTCCGTAGTCTCACCCCCACGCCGGGACTGGGGCGCCCCGAGCGCCCCTTTCTCTCCGTAGTCTCACCCCCACGCCGGGACTGGGGCGCCCCGAGCGCCCCTTTCTCTTCCGTAGTCTCACCCCCACGCCGGGACTGGGGCGCCCCGAGCGCCCCTTTCTCTTCCGTAGTCTCACCCCCACGCCGGGACTGGGGCGCCCCGAGCGCCCCTTTCTCTTCCGTAGTCTCACCCCCACGCCGGGACTGGGGCGCCCCGAGCGCCCCTTTCTCTTCCGTAGTCTCACCCCCACGCCGGGACTGGGGCGCCCCGAGCGCCCCTTTCTCTTCCGTAGTCTCACCCCCACGCCGGGACTGGGGCGCCCCGAGCGCCCCTTTCTCTCCTTTAGTCTCACCCCCACGCCGGGACTGGGGCGCCCCGAGCGCCCCTTTCTCTCCTTAGTCTCACCCCCACGCCGGGACTGGGGCGCCCCGAGCGCCCCTTTCTCTTCCTTAGTCTCACCCCCACGCCGGGACTGGGGCGCCCCGAGCGCCCCTTTCTCTCCTTTAGTCTCACCCCCACGCCGGGACTGGGGCGCCCCGAGCGCCCCTTTCTCTTCCGTAGTCTCACCCCCACGCCGGGACTGGGGCGCCCCGAGCGCCCTTTCTCTCCTTAGTCTCACCCCACGCCGGGACTGGGGCGCCCCGAGCGCCCCTTTCTCTTCCGTAGTCTCACCCCCACGCCGGGACTGGGGCGCCCCGAGCGCCCCTTTCTCTTCCGTAGTCTCACCCCCACGCCGGGACTGGGGCGCCCCGAGCGCCCCTTTCTCTTCCGTAGTCTCACCCCCACGCCGGGACTGGGGCGCCCCGAGCGCCCCTTTCTCTTCCGTAGTCTCACCCCCACGCCGGGACTGGGGCGCCCCGAGCGCCCCTTTCTCTTCCGTAGTCTCACCCCCACGCCGGGACTGGGGCGCCCCGAGCGCCCCTTTCTCTT
This sequence comes from Sternotherus odoratus, assembly GCA_032164245.1. Taxonomy (NCBI): domain Eukaryota; kingdom Metazoa; phylum Chordata; order Testudines; family Kinosternidae; genus Sternotherus; species Sternotherus odoratus. Next base: position 19,812 of record JAVMKO010000138.1, on the reverse strand, counting down.
CCGTAGTCTCACCCCCACGCCGGGACTGGGGCGCCCCGAGCGCCCCTTTCTCTTCCGTAGTCTCACCCCCACGCCGGGACTGGGGCGCCCCGAGCGCCCCTTTCTCTCCTTTAGTCTCACCCCCACGCCGGGACTGGGGCGCCCCGAGCGCCCCTTTCTCTTCCGTAGTCTCACCCCCACGCCGGGACTGGGGCGCCCCGAGCGCCCCTTTCTCTTCCGTAGTCTCACCCCCACGCCGGGACTACTGGGGCGCCCCGAGCGCCCCTTTCTCTTCCGTAGTCTCACCCCCACGCCGGGACTGGGGCGCCCCGAGCGCCCCTTTCTCTTCCGTAGTCTCACCCCCACGCCGGGACTGGGGCGCCCCGAGCGCCCCTTTCTCTTCCGTAGTCTCACCCCCACGCCGGGACTGGGGCGCCCCGAGCGCCCCTTTCTCTCCTTTAGTCTCACCCCCACGCCGGGACTGGGGCGCCCCGAGCGCCCCTTTCTCTCCTTTAGTCTCACCCCCACGCCGGGACTGGGGCGCCCCGAGCGCCCCTTTCTCTTCCGTAGTCTCACCCCCACGCCGGGACTGGGGCGCCCCGAGCGCCCCTTTCTCTTCCGTAGTCTCACCCCCACGCCGGGACTGGGGCGCCCCGAGCGCCCCTTTCTCTCCGTAGTCTCACCCCCACGCCGGGACTGGGGCGCCCCGAGCGCCCCTTTCTCTCCTTTAGTCTCACCCCCACGCCGGGACTGGGGCGCCCCGAGCGCCCCTTTCTCTTCCGTAGTCTCACCCCCACGCCGGGACTGGGGCGCCCCGAGCGCCCCTTTCTCTTCCGTAGTCTCACCCCCACGCCGGGACTGGGGCGCCCCGAGCGCCCCTTTCTCTTCCGTAGTCTCACCCCCACGCCGGGACTGGGGCGCCCCGAGCGCCCCTTTCTCTTCCGTAGTCTCACCCCCACGCCGGGACTGGGGCGCCCCGAGCGCCCCTTTCTCTTCCGTAGTCTCACCCCCACGCCGGGACTGGGGCGCCCCGAGCGCCCCTTTCTCTTCCGTAGTCTCACCCCCACGCCGGGACTGGGGCGCCCCGAGCGCCCCTTTCTCTCCTTTAGTCTCACCCCCACGCCGGGACTGGGGCGCCCCGAGCGCCCCTTTCTCTTCCGTAGTCTCACCCCCACGCCGGGACTGGGGCGCCCCGAGCGCCCCTTTCTCTTCCGTAGTCTCACCCCCACGCCGGGACTGGGGCGCCCCGAGCGCCCCTTTCTCTTCCGTAGTCTCACCCCCACGCCGGGACTGGGGCGCCCCGAGCGCCCCTTTCTCTTCCGTAGTCTCACCCCCACGCCGGGACTGGGGCGCCCCGAGCGCCCCTTTCTCTTCCGTAGTCTCACCCCCACGCCGGGACTGGGGCGCCCCGAGCGCCCCTTTCTCTCCTTTAGTCTCACCCCCACGCCGGGACTGGGGCGCCCCGAGCGCCCCTTTCTCTTCCGTAGTCTCACCCCCACGCCGGGACTGGGGCGCCCCGAGCGCCCCTTTCTCTTCCGTAGTCTCACCCCCACGCCGGGACTGGGGCGCCCCGAGCGCCCCTTTCTCTCCTTTAGTCTCACCCCCACGCCGGGACTGGGGCGCCCCGAGCGCCCCTTTCTCTCCGTAGTCTCACCCCCACGCCGGGACTGGGGCGCCCCGAGCGCCCCTTTCTCTTCCGTAGTCTCACCCCCACGCCGGGACTGGGGCGCCCCGAGCGCCCCTTTCTCTTCCGTAGTCTCACCCCCACGCCGGGACTGGGGCGCCCCGAGCGCCCCTTTCTCTTCCGTAGTCTCACCCCCACGCCGGGACTGGGGCGCCCCGAGCGCCCCTTTCTCTCCGTAGTCTCACCCCCACGCCGGGACTGGGGCGCCCCGAGCGCCCCTTTCTCTCCTTTAGTCTCACCCCCACGCCGGGACTGGGGCGCCCCGAGCGCCCCTTTCTCTCCTTTAGTCTCACCCCCACGCCGGGACTGGGGCGCCCCGAGCGCCCCTTTCTCTTCCGTAGTCTCACCCCCACGCCGGGACTGGGGCGCCCCGAGCGCCCCTTTCTCTTCCGTAGTCTCACCCCCACGCCGGGACTGGGGCGCCCCGAGCGCCCCTTTCTCTCCGTAGTCTCACCCCCACGCCGGGACTGGGGCGCCCCGAGCGCCCCTTTCTCTCCGTAGTCTCACCCCCACGCCGGGACTGGGGCGCCCCGAGCGCCCCTTTCTCTTCCGTAGTCTCACCCCCACGCCGGGACTGGGGCGCCCCGAGCGCCCCTTTCTCTTCCGTAGTCTCACCCCCACGCCGGGACTGGGGCGCCCCGAGCGCCCCTTTCTCTTCCGTAGTCTCACCCCCACGCCGGGACTGGGGCGCCCCGAGCGCCCCTTTCTCTTCCGTAGTCTCACCCCCACGCCGGGACTGGGGCGCCCCGAGCGCCCCTTTCTCTCCGTAGTCTCACCCCCACGCCGGGACTGGGGCGCCCCGAGCGCCCCTTTCTCTTCCGTAGTCTCACCCCCACGCCGGGACTGGGGCGCCCCGAGCGCCCCTTTCTCTTCCGTAGTCTCACCCCCACGCCGGGACTGGGGCGCCCCGAGCGCCCCTTTCTCTTCCGTAGTCTCACCCCCACGCCGGGACTGGGGCGCCCCGAGCGCCCCTTTCTCTCCGTTAGTCTCACCCCCACGCCGGGACTGGGGCGCCCCGAGCGCCCCTTTCTCTCCTTTAGTCTCACCCCCACGCCGGGACTGGGGCGCCCCGAGCGCCCCTTTCTCTTCCGTAGTCTCACCCCCACGCCGGGACTGGGGCGCCCCGAGCGCCCCTTTCTCTTCCGTAGTCTCACCCCCACGCCGGGACTGGGGCGCCCCGAGCGCCCCTTTCTCTTCCGTAGTCTCACCCCCACGCCGGGACTGGGGCGCCCCGAGCGCCCCTTTCTCTCCGTAGTCTCACCCCCACGCCGGGACTGGGGCGCCCCGAGCGCCCCTTTCTCTTCCGTAGTCTCACCCCCACGCCGGGACTGGGGCGCCCCGAGCGCCCCTTTCTCTTCCGTAGTCTCACCCCCACGCCGGGACTGGGGCGCCCCGAGCGCCCCTTTCTCTCCGTAGTCTCACCCCCACGCCGGGACTGGGGCGCCCCGAGCGCCCCTTTCTCTTCCGTAGTCTCACCCCCACGCCGGGACTGGGGCGCCCCGAGCGCCCCTTTCTCTCCGTAGTCTCACCCCCACGCCGGGACTGGGGCGCCCCGAGCGCCCCTTTCTCTTCCGTAGTCTCACCCCCACGCCGGGACTGGGGCGCCCCGAGCGCCCCTTTCTCTTCCGTAGTCTCACCCCCACGCCGGGACTGGGGCGCCCCGAGCGCCCCTTTCTCTTCCGTAGTCTCACCCCCACGCCGGGACTGGGGCGCCCCGAGCGCCCCTTTCTCTTCCGTAGTCTCACCCCCACGCCGGGACTGGGGCGCCCCGAGCGCCCCTTTCTCTTCCGTAGTCTCACCCCCACGCCGGGACTGGGGCGCCCCGAGCGCCCCTTTCTCTCCGTAGTCTCACCCCCACGCCGGGACTGGGGCGCCCCGAGCGCCCCTTTCTCTTCCGTAGTCTCACCCCCACGCCGGGACTGGGGCGCCCCGAGCGCCCCTTTCTCTTCCGTAGTCTCACCCCCACGCCGGGACTGGGGCGCCCCGAGCGCCCCTTTCTCTTCCGTAGTCTCACCCCCACGCCGGGACTGGGGCGCCCCGAGCGCCCCTTTCTCTCCTTTAGTCTCACCCCCACGCCGGGACTGGGGCGCCCCGAGCGCCCCTTTCTCTTCCGTAGTCTCACCCCCACGCCGGGACTGGGGCGCCCCGAGCGCCCCTTTCTCTTCCGTAGTCTCACCCCCACGCCGGGACTGGGGCGCCCCGAGCGCCCCTTTCTCTTCCGTAGTCTCACCCCCACGCCGGGACTGGGGCGCCCCGAGCGCCCCTTTCTCTTCCGTAGTCTCACCCCCACGCCGGGACTGGGGCGCCCCGAGCGCCCCTTTCTCTTCCGTAGTCTCACCCCCACGCCGGGACTGGGGCGCCCCGAGCGCCCCTTTCTCTTCCGTAGTCTCACCCCCACGCCGGGACTGGGGCGCCCCGAGCGCCCCTTTCTCTTCCGTAGTCTCACCCCCACGCCGGGACTGGGGCGCCCCGAGCGCCCCTTTCTCTTCCGTAGTCTCACCCCCACGCCGGGACTGGGGCGCCCCGAGCGCCCCTTTCTCTTCCGTAGTCTCACCCCCACGCCGGGACTGGGGCGCCCCGAGCGCCCCTTTCTCTCCTTTAGTCTCACCCCCACGCCGGGACTGGGGCGCCCCGAGCGCCCCTTTCTCTTCCGTAGTCTCACCCCCACGCCGGGACTGGGGCGCCCCGAGCGCCCCTTTCTCTCCTTAGTCTCACCCCCACGCCGGGACTGGGGCGCCCCGAGCGCCCCTTTCTCTTCCTTAGTCTCACCCCCACGCCGGGACTGGGGCGCCCCGAGCGCCCCTTTCTCTTCCGTAGTCTCACCCCCACGCCGGGACTGGGGCGCCCCGAGCGCCCCTTTCTCTCCGTAGTCTCACCCCCACGCCGGGACTGGGGCGCCCCGAGCGCCCCTTTCTCTTCCGTAGTCTCACCCCCACGCCGGGACTGGGGCGCCCCGAGCGCCCCTTTCTCTTCCGTAGTCTCACCCCCACGCCGGGACTGGGGCGCCCCGAGCGCCCCTTTCTCTTCCGTAGTCTCACCCCCACGCCGGGACTGGGGCGCCCCGAGCGCCCCTTTCTCTTCCGTAGTCTCACCCCCACGCCGGGACTGGGGCGCCCCGAGCGCCCCTTTCTCTTCCGTTAGTCTCACCCCCCACGCCGGGACTGGGGCGCCCCGAGCGCCCCTTTCTCTTCCGTAGTCTCACCCCCACGCCGGGACTGGGGCGCCCCGAGCGCCCCTTTCTCTTCCGTAGTCTCACCCCCACGCCGGGACTGGGGCGCCCCGAGCGCCCCTTTCTCTTCCGTAGTCTCACCCCCCACGCCGGGACTGGGGCGCCCCGAGTGCCGCCCCTTTCTCTTCCGTAGTCTCACCCCCACGCCGGGACTGGGGCGCCCCGAGCGCCCCTTTCTCTTCCGTAGTCTCACCCCCACGCCGGGACTGGGGCGCCCCGAGCGCCCCTTTCTCTTCCGTAGTCTCACCCCCACGCCGGGACTGGGGCGCCCCGAGCGCCCCTTTCTCTTCCGTAGTCTCACCCCCACGCCGGGACTGGGGCGCCCCGAGCGCCCCTTTCTCTTCCGTAGTCTCACCCCCACGCCGGGACTGGGGCGCCCCGAGCGCCCCTTTCTCTTCCGTAGTCTCACCCCCACGCCGGGACTGGGGCGCCCCGAGCGCCCCTTTCTCACCCGTAGTCTCACCCCCACGCCGGGACTGGGGCGCCCCGAGCGCCCCTTTCTCACCCGTAGACTCACCCCCACGCCGGGACTGGGGCGCCCCGAGCGCCCCTTTCTCTTCCGTAGTCTCACCCCCACGCCGGGACTGGGGCGCCCCGAGCGCCCCTTTCTCTCCCGTAATCTCACCCCCACGCCGGGACTGGGGCGCCCCGAGCGCCCCTTTCTCTTCCGTAGTCTCACACCCACGCCGGGACTGGGGCGCCCCGAGCGCCCCTTTCTCTTCCGTAGTCTCACCCCCACGCCGGGACTGGGGCGCCCCGAGCGCCCCTTTCTCTTCCGTAGTCTCACCCCCACGCCGGGACTGGGGCGCCCCGAGCGCCCCTTTCTCTTCCGTAGACTCACCCCCACGCGGGGACTGGGGCGCCCCGAGCGCCCCTTTCTCTCCCGTAGTCTCACCCCCACGCCGGGACTGGGGCGCCCCGAGCGCCCCTTTCTCTCCTTTAGTCTCACCCCCACGCCGGGACTGGGGCGCCCCGAGCGCCCCTTTCTCTACCGTAGACTCACTCCCACGCCGGGACTGGGGCGCCCCGAGCGCCCCTTTCTCTTCCGTAGTCTCACCCCCACGCCGGGACTGGGGTGCCCCGAGCGCCCCTTTCTCTTCCGTAGTCTCACCCCCACGCCGGGACTGGGGCGCCCCGAGCGCCCCTTTCTCTTCAGTAGACTCACTCCCACGCCGGGACTGGGGCGCCCCGAGCGCCCCTTTCTCTTCCGTAGACTCACCCCCACGCCGGGACTGGGGCGCCCCGAGCGCCCCTTTCTCTTCCGTAGTCTCACCCCCACGCCGGGACTGGGGCGCCCCGAGCGCCCCTTTCTCTTCCGTAGTCTCACCCCCACGCCGGGACTGGGGCGCCCCGAGCGCCCCTTTCTCTCCCGTAGTCTCACCCCCACGCCGGGACTGGGGCGCCCCGAGCGCCCCTTTCTCTTCCGTAGTCTCACCCCCACGCCGGGACTGGGGCGCCCCGAGCGCCCCTTTCTCTTCCGTAGTCTCACCCCCACGCCGGGACTGGGGCGCCCCGAGCGCCCCTTTCTCTTCCGTAGTCTCACCCCCACGCCGGGACAGGGGCGCCCCGAGCGCCCCTTTCTCTCCTTTAGTCTCACCCCCACGCCGGGACTGGGGCGCCCCGAGCGCCCCTTTCTCTTCCGTAGTCTCACCCCCACGCCGGGACTGGGGCGCCCCGAGCGCCCCTTTCTCTTCCGTAGTCTCACCCCCACGCTGGGACTGGGGCGCCCCGAGCGCCCCTTTCTCTTCCGTAGTCTCACCCCCACGCCGGGACTGGGGCGCCCCGAGCGCCCCTTTCTCTTCCGTAGTCTCACCCCCACGCCGGGACTGGGGCGCCCCGAGCGCCCCTTTCTCACCCGTAGTCTCACCCCCACGCGGGGACTGGGGCGCCCCGAGCGCCCCTTTCTCACCCGTAGTCTCACCCCCACGCGGGGACTGGGGCGCCCCGAGCGCCCCTTTCTCTTCCGTAGTCTCACCCCCACGCCGGGACTGGGGCGCCCCGAGCGCCCCTTTCTCTTCCGTAGTCTCACCCCCACGCCGGGACTGGGGCGCCCCGAGCGCCCCTTTCTCTTCCGTAGTCTCACCCCCACGCCGGGACTGGGGCGCCCCGAGCGCCCCTTTCTCTTCCGTAGTCTCACCCCCACGCCGGGACTGGGGCGCCCCGAGCGCCCCTTTCTCTTCCGTAGTCTCACCCCCACGCCGGGACTGGGGCGCCCCGAGCGCCCCTTTCTCTTCCGTAGTCTCACCCCCACGCCGGGACTGGGGCGCCCCGAGCGCCCCTTTCTCTTCCGTAGTCTCACCCCCACGCCGGGACTGGGGCGCCCCGGGTGCCCCTTTCTCTTCCGTAGTCTCACCCCCACGCCGGGACTGGGGCGCCCCGGGCGCCCCTTTCTCTCCCGTAGTCTCACCCCCACGCCGGGACTGGGGCGCCCCAGCGCCCCTTTCTCTCCTTTAGTCTCACCCCCACGCCGGGACTGGGGCGCCCCGAGCGCCCCTTTCTCTCCTTTAGTCTCACCCCCACGCCGGGACTGGGGCGCCCCGAGCGCCCCTTTCTCTCCTTTAGTCTCACCCCCACGCCGGGACTGGGGCGCCCCGAGCGCCCCTTTCTCTTCCGTAGTCTCACCCCCACGCCGGGACTGGGACGCCCCGAGCGCCCCTTTCTCTTCCGTAGTCTCACCCCCACGCCGGGACTGGGGCGCCCCGAGCGCCCCTTTCTCTCCTTTAGTCTCACCCCCACGCCGGGACTGGGGCGCCCCGAGCGCCCCTTTCTCTTCCGTAGTCTCACCCCCACGCCGGGACTGGGGCGCCCCGAGCGCCCCTTTCTCTTCCGTAGTCTCACCCCCCACGCCGGGACTGGGGCGCCCCGAGCGCCCCTTTCTCTCCTTTAGTCTCACCCCCACGCCGGGACTGGGGCGCCCCGAGCGCCCCTTTCTCTTCCGTAGTCTCACCCCCACGCCGGGACTGGGGCGCCCCGAGCGCCCCTTTCTCTTCCGTAGTCTCACCCCCACGCCGGGACTGGGGCGCCCCGAGCGCCCCTTTCTCTTCCGTAGTCTCACCCCCACGCCGGGACTGGGGCGCCCCGAGCGCCCCTTTCTCTTCCGTAGTCTCACCCCCACGCCGGGACTGGGGTGCCCCGAGCGCCCCTTTCTCTCCCGTAGTCACACCCCCACGCCGGGACTGGGGCGCCCCGAGCGCCCCTTTCTCTTCCGTAGTCTCACCCCCACGCCGGGACTGGGGCGCCCCGAGCGCCCCTTTCTCTCCCGTAGTCTCACCCCCACGCCGGGACTGGGGCGCCCCGAGCGCCCCTTTCTCTCCTGTAGTCTCACCCCCACGCCGGGACTGGGGCGCCCCGAGCGCCCCTTTCTCTCCTTTAGTCTCACCCCCACGCCGGGACTGGGGCACCCCGAGTGCCCCTTTCTCTCCTTTAGTCTCACCCCCACGCCGGGACTGGGGCGCCCCGAGCGCCCCTTTCTCTCCCGTAGTCTCACCCCCACGCCGGGACTGGGGCGCCCCGAGCGCCCCTTTCTCTCCCGTAGTCTCACCCCCACGCCGGGACTGGGGCGCCCGGAGCGCCCCTTTCTCTCCGTAGTCTCACCCCCCACGCCGGGACTGGGGCGCCCGGAGCGCCCCTTTCTCTCCCGTAGTCTCACCCCCACGCCGGGACTGGGGCGCCCCGAGCGCCCCTTTCTCTCCTTTAGTCTCACCCCCACGCCGGGACTGGGGCGCCCCGAGCGCCCCTTTCTCTTCCGTAGTCTCACCCCCACGCCGGGACTGGGGCGCCCCGAGCGCCCCTTTCTCTTCCGTAGTCTCACCCCCACGCCGGGACTGGGGCGCCCCGGAGCGCCCCTTTCTCTCCTTTAGTCTCACCCCCATGCCGGGACTGGGGCGCCCCGAGCGCCCCTTTCTCTTCCGTAGTCTCACCCCCACGCCGGGACTCGGGCGCCCGGAGCGCCCCTTTCTCTTCCGTAGTCTCACCCCCACGCCGGGACTCGGGCGCCCCGAGCGCCCCTTTCTCTTCCGTAGTCTCACCCCCACGCCGGGACTGGGGCGCCCCGAGCGCCCCTTTCTCTCCCGTAGTCTCACCCCCACGCTGGGACTGGGGCGCCCCGAGCGCCCCTTTCTCTCCCGTAGTCTCACCCCCACGCCGGGACTGGGGCGCCCCGAGCGCCCCTTTCTCTTCCGTAGTCTCACCCCCACGCCGGGACTGGGGCGCCCCGAGCGCCCCTTTCTCTCCTTTAGTCTCACCCCCACGCCGGGACTGGGGCGCCCCGAGCGCCCCTTTCTCTTCCGTAGTCTCACCCCCACGCCGGGACTGGGGCGCCCCGAGCGCCCCTTTCTCTTCCGTAGTCTCACCCCCACGCCGGGACTGGGGCGCCCCGAGCGCCCCTTTCTCTCCTTTAGTCTCACCCCCACGCCGGGACTGGGGCGCCCCGAGCGCCCCTTTCTCTCCTTTAGTCTCAACCCCCACGCCGGGACTGGGGCGCCCCGAGCGCCCCTTTCTCTTCCGTAGTCTCACCCCCACGCCGGGACTGGGGCGCCCCGAGCGCCCCTTTCTCTTCCGTAGTCTCACCCCCACGCCGGGACTGGGGCGCCCCGAGCGCCCCTTTCTCTTCCGTAGTCTCACCCCCACGCCGGGACTGGGGCGCCCCGAGCGCCCCTTTCTCTTCCGTAGTCTCACCCCCACGCCGGGACTGGGGTGCCCCGAGCGCCCCTTTCTCTCCCGTAGTCACACCCCCACGCCGGGACTGGGGCGCCCCGAGCGCCCCTTTCTCTTCCGTAGTCTCACCCCCACGCCGGGACTGGGGCGCCCCGAGCGCCCCTTTCTCTCCCGTAGTCTCACCCCCACGCCGGGACTGGGGCGCCCCGAGCGCCCCTTTCTCTCCTGTAGTCTCACCCCCACGCCGGGACTGGGGCGCCCCGAGCGCCCCTTTCTCTCCTTTAGTCTCACCCCCACGCCGGGACTGGGGCACCCCGAGCGCCCCTTTCTCTCCTTTAGTCTCACCCCCACGCCGGGACTGGGGCGCCCCGAGCGCCCCTTTCTCTCCCGTAGTCTCACCCCCACGCCGGGACTGGGGCGCCCCGAGCGCCCCTTTCTCTCCCGTAGTCTCACCCCCACGCCGGGACTGGGGCGCCCCGAGCGCCCCTTTCTCTCCCGTAGTCTCACCCCCCACGCCGGGACTGGGGCGCCCGGAGCGCCCCTTTCTCTCCCGTAGTCTCACCCCCACGCCGGGACTGGGGCGCCCCGAGCGCCCCTTTCTCTCCTTTAGTCTCACCCCCACGCCGGGACTGGGGCGCCCCGAGCGCCCCTTTCTCTTCCGTAGTCTCACCCCCACGCCGGGACTGGGGCGCCCCGGAGCGCCCCTTTCTCTCCTTTAGTCTCACCCCCACGCCGGGACTGGGGCGCCCCGAGCGCCCCTTTCTCTTCCGTAGTCTCACCCCCACGCCGGGACTCGGGCGCCCGGAGCGCCCCTTTCTCTTCCGTAGTCTCACCCCCACGCCGGGACTCGGGCGCCCCGAGCGCCCCTTTCTCTTCCGTAGTCTCACCCCCACGCCGGGACTGGGGCGCCCCGAGCGCCCCTTTCTCTCCCGTAGTCTCACCCCCACGCTGGGACTGGGGCGCCCCGAGCGCCCCTTTCTCTCCCGTAGTCTCACCCCCACGCCGGGACTGGGGCGCCCCGAGCGCCCCTTTCTCTCCCGTAGTCTCACCCCCACGCCGGGACTGGGGCGCCCCGAGCGCCCCTTTCTCTCCTTTAGTCTCACCCCCACGCCGGGACTGGGGCGCCCCGAGCGCCCCTTTCTCTTCAGTAGACTCACTCCCACGCCGGGACTGGGGCGCCCCGAGCGCCCCTTTCTCTTCCGTAGACTCACCCCCACGCCGGGACTGGGGCGCCCCGAGCGCCCCTTTCTCTTCCGTAGTCTCACCCCCACGCCGGGACTGGGGCGCCCCGAGCGCCCCTTTCTCTCCTTTAGTCTCACCCCCCACGCCGGGACTGGGGCGCCCGAGCGCCCCTTTCTCTTCCGTAGTCTCACCCCCACGCCGGGACTCGGGCGCCCGGAGCGCCCCTTTCTCTTCCGTAGTCTCACCCCCACGCCGGGACTCGGGCGCCCGGAGCGCCCCCTTCTCTTCCGTAGTTTCACCCCCACGCCGGGACTTGGGCGCCCCGAGCGCCCCTTTCTCTCCCGTAGTCTCACCCCCCACGCCGGGACTGGGGCGCCCCGAGCGCCCCTTTCTCTCCCGTAGTCCCACCCCCACGCCGGGACTGGGGCGCCCCGAGCGCCCCTTTCTCTCCCGTAGTCTCACCCCCCACGCCGGGACTGGGGCACCCCGAGCGCCCCTTTCTCTCCTTTAGTCTCACCCCCACGCCGGGACTGGGGCGCTCCGAGCGCCCCTTTCTCTCCTTTAGTCTCACCCCCACGCCGGGACTGGGGCGCCCCGAGCGCCCCTTTCTCTTCCGTAGTCTCACCCCGACGCCGGGACTTGGGCGCCCCGAGCGCCCCTTTCTCTTCCGTAGTCTCACCCCCACGCCGGGACTGGGGCGCCCCGAGCGCCCCTTTCTCTTCCGTAGTCTCACCCCCACGCCGGGACTGGGGCGCCCCGAGCGCCCCTTTCTCATCCGTAGTCTCACCCCCACGCCGGGACTGGGGCGCCCCGAGCGCCCCTTTCTCTTCCGTAGTCTCACCCCCACGCCGGGACTGGGGCGCCCCGAGCGCCCCTTTCTCTTCCGTAGTCTCACCCCCACGCCGGGACTGGGGCGCCCCGAGCGCCCCTTTCTCTTCCGTAGTCTCACCCCCCACGCCGGGACTGGGGCGCCCCGAGCGCCCCTTTCTCTTCCGTAGTCTCACCCCCACGCCGGGACTGGGGCGCCCCGGAGCGCCCCTTTCTCTTCCGTAGTCTCACCCCCACGCCGGGACTGGGGCGCCCCGGAGCGCCCCTTTCTCTTCCGTAGTCTCACCCCCACGCCGGGACTGGGGCGCCCCGGAGCGCCCCTTTCTCTTCCGTAGTCTCACCCCCACGCCGGGACTGGGGCGCCCCGGAGCGCCCCTTTCTCTTCCGTAGTCTCACCCCCACGCCGGGACTGGGGCGCCCCGAGCGCCCCTTTCTCTCCCGTAGTCTCACCCCCACGCCGGGACTGGGGCGCCCCGAGCGCCCCTTTCTCTCCCGTAGTCTCACCCCCACGCCGGGACTGGGGCGCCCCGAGCGCCCCTTTCTCTCCCGTAGTCTCACCCCCACGCCGGGACTGGGGCGCCCCGAGCGCCCCTTTCTCTCCCGTAGTCTCACCCCCACGCCGGGACTGGGGCGCCCCGAGCGCCCCTTTCTCTCCCGTAGTCTCACCCCCACGCCGGGACTGGGGCGCCCCGAGCGCGCCCTTTCTCTCCTTTAGTCTCACCCCCACGCCGGGACTGGGGCGCCCCGAGCGCCCCTTTCTCTCCTTTAGTCTCACCCCCACGCCGGGACTGGGGCGCCCCGAGCGCCCCTTTCTCTCCCGTAGTCTCACCCCCACGCCGGGACTGGGGCGCCCCGAGCGCCCCTCTTCTCTCCGTAGTCTCACCCCCACGCCGGGACTGGGGCGCCCCGAGCGCCCCTTTCTCTCCCGTAGTCTCACCCCCACGCCGGGACTGGGGCGCCCCGAGCGCCCCTTTCTCTCCCGTAGTCTCACCCCCACGCCGGGACTGGGGCGCCCCGGAGCGCCCCTTTCTCTCCTTTAGTCTCACCCCCACGCCGGGACTGGGGCGCCCCGGAGCGCCCCTTTCTCTTCCGTAGTCTCACCCCCCACGCCGGGACTGGGGCGCCCCGGAGCGCCCCTTTCTCTTCCGTAGTCTCACCCCCACGCCGGGACTGGGGCGCCCTGGAGCGCCCCTTTCTCTTCCGTAGTCTCACCCCCACGCCGGGACTGGGGCGCCCCGAGCGCCCCTTTCTCTTCCGTAGTCTCACCCCCACGCCGGGACTGGGGCGCCCCGAGCTCCCCTTTCTCTTCCGTAGTCTCACCCCCACGCCGGGACTGGGGCGCCCCGAGCGCCCCTTTCTCTCCTTTAGTCTCACCCCCACGCCGGGACTGGGGCGCCCCGAGTGCCCCTTTCTCTTCCGTAGTCTCACCCCCACGCCGGGACTGGGGCGCCCCGAGCGCCCTTTTCTCCTTTAGTCTCAGCCCCACGCCGGGAGTGGGGCGCCCCGAGCGCCCCTTTCTCTTCCGTAGACTCACTCCCACGCCGGGACTGGGGCGCCCCGAGCGCCCCTTTCTCTTCCGTAGTCTCACCCCCACGCCGGGACTGGGGCGCCCCGAGCGCCCCTTTCTCTTCCGTAGTCTCACCCCCACGCCGGGACTGGGGCGCCCCGAGCGCCCCTTTCTCTTCCGTAGTCTCACCCCCACGCCGGGACTGGGGCGCCCCGAGCGCCCCTTTCTCTTCCGTAGTCTCACCCCCACGCCGGGAGTGGGGCGCCCCGAGCGCCCCTTTCTCTCCCGTAGTCTCACCCCCACGCCGGGACTGGGGTGCCCCGAGCGCCCCTTTCTCTCCCGTAGTCTCACCCCCACGCCGGGACTGGGGCGCCCCGAGCGCCCCTTTCTCTCCCGTAGTCTCACCCCCACGCCGGGACTGGGGCGCCCCGAGCGCCCCTTTCTCTCCCGTAGTCTCACCCCCACGCCGGGACTGGGGCGCCCCGAGCGCCCCTTTCTCTCCCGTAGTCTCACCCCCACGCCGGGACTGGGGCGCCCCGAGCGCCCCTTTCTCTCCTTTAGTCTCACCCCCACGCCGGGACTGGGACGCCCCGAGCGCCCCTTTCTCTCCCGTAGTCTCACCCCCACGCCGGGACTGGGGCGCCCCGAGCGCCCCTTTCTCTCCCGTAGTCTCACCCCCACGCCGGGACTGGGGCGCCCCGAGCGCCCCTTTCTCTCCCGTAGTCTCACCCCCACGCCGGGACTGGGGCGCCCCGAGCGCCCCTTTCTCTCCCGTAGTCTCACCCCCACGCCGGGACTGGGGCGCCCCGGAGCGCCCCTTTCTCTCCTTAGTCTCACCCCCACGCCGGGACTGGGGCGCCCCGGAGCGCCCCTTTCTCTTCCGTAGTCTCACCCCCACGCCGGGACTGGGGCGCCCCGGAGCGCCCCTTTCTCTTCCGTAGTCTCACCCCCACGCCGGGACTGGGGCGCCCTGGAGCGCCCCTTTCTCTTCCGTAGTCTCACCCCCACGCCGGGACTGGGGCGCCCCGAGCGCCCCTTTCTCTTCCGTAGTCTCACCCCCACGCCGGGACTGGGGCGCCCCGAGCGCCCCTTTCTCTTCCGTAGTCTCACCCCCACGCCGGGACTGGGGCGCCCCGAGCGCCCCTTTCTCTTCCGTAGTCTCACCCCCACGCCGGGACTGGGGCGCCCCGAGCGCCCTTTTCTCTCCTTTAGTCTCAGCCCCACGCCGGGAGTGGGGCGCCCCGAGCGCCCCTTTCTCTTCCGTAGACTCACTCCCACGCCGGGACTGGGGCGCCCCGAGCGCCCCTTTCTCTTCCGTAGTCTCACCCCCACGCCGGGACTGGGGCGCCCCGAGCGCCCCTTTCTCTTCCGTAGTCTCACCCCCACGCTGGGACTGGGGCGCCCCGAGCGCCCCTTTCTCTCCCGTAGTCTCACCCCCACGCCGGGAGTGGGGCGCCCCGAGAGCCCCTTTCTCTCCCGTAGTCTCACCCCCACGCCGGGACTGGGGCGCCCCGAGCGCCCCTTTCTCTCCCGTAGTCTCACCCCCACGCCGGGACTGGGGCGCCCCGAGCGCCCCTTTCTCTTCCGTAGTCTCACCCCCACGCCGGGACTGGGGCGCCCCGAGCGCCCCTTTCTCTCCCGTAGTCTCACCCCCACGCCGGGACTGGGGCGCCCCGAGCGCCCCTTTCTCTTCCGTAGTCTCACCCCCACGCCGGGACTGGGGCGCCCCGAGCGCCCCTTTCTCTTCCGTAGTCTCACCCCCACGCCGGGACTGGGGCGACCCGAGCGCCCCTTTCTCTTCCGTAGTCTCACCCCCACGCCGGGACTGGGGCGCCCCGAGCGCCCCTTTCTCTTCCGTAGTCTCACCCCCACGCCGGGACTGGGGCGCCCCGAGCGCCCCTTTCTCTCCTTTAGTCTCACCCCCACGCCGGGACTGGGGCGCCCCGAGCGCCCCTTTCTCTTCCGTAGTGTCACCCCCCACGCCGGGACTGGGGCGCCCCGAGCGCCCCTTTCTCTTCCGTAGTCTCACCCCCATGCCGGGACTGGGGCGCCCCGAGCGCCCCTTTCTCTTCCGTAGTCTCACCCCCACGCCGGGACTGGGGCGCCCCGAGCGCCCCTTTCTCTTCCGTAGTCTCACCCCCACGCCGGGACTGGGGCGCCCCGAGCGCCCCTTTCTCTTCCGTAGTCTCACCCCCACGCCGGGACTGGGGCGCCCCGAGCGCCCCTTTCTCTCCGTTAGTCTCACCCCCACGCCGGGACTGGGGCGCCCCGAGCGCCCCTTTCTCTTCCGTAGTCTCACCCCACGCCGGGACTGGGGCGCCCCGAGCGCCCCTTTCTCTCCCGTAGTCTCACCCCCACGCCGGGACTGGGGCGCCCCGAGCGCCCCTTTCTCTCCCGTAGTCTCACCCCCACGCCGGGACTGGGGCGCCCCGAGCGCCCCTTTCTCTCCCGTAGTCTCACCCCCACGCCGGGACTGGGGCGCCCCGAGCGCCCCTTTCTCTCCCGTAGTCTCACCCCCACGCCGGGACTGGGGCGCCCCGAGCGCCCCTTTCTCTCCCGTAGTCTCACCCCCACGCCGGGACTGGGGCGCCCCGAGCGCCCCTTTCTCTCCCGTAGTCTCACCCCCACGCCGGGACTGGGGCGCCCCGGAGCGCCCCTTTCTCTCCCGTAGTCTCACCCCCACGCCGGGACTGGGGCGCCCCGGAGCGCCCCTTTCTCTTCCGTAGTCTCACCCCCACGCCGGGACTGGGGCGCCCCGGAGCGCCCCTTTCTCTTCCGTAGTCTCACCCCCACGCCGGGACTGGGGCGCCCCGGAGCGCCCCTTTCTCTTCCGTAGTCTCACCCCCACGCCGGGACTGGGGCGCCCCGAGCGCCCCTTTCTCTCCCGTAGTCTCACCCCCACGCCGGGACTGGGGCGCCCCGAGCGCCCCTTTCTCTCCCGTAGTCTCACCCCCACGCCGGGACTGGGGCGCCCCGAGCGCCCCTTTCTCTCCGTAGTCTCACCCCCACGCCGGGACTGGGAGCGCCGCTGCGAGCGCCCCTTTCTCTCCCGTAGTCCTCACCCCCACCGCCGGGACTGGGGCGCCCCGAGCGCCCCTTTCTCTCCGTAGTCTCACCCCCACGCCGGGACTGGGGGGGGCGCCCCGAGCGCCCCTTTCTCTCCCGTAGTCTCACCCCCACGCCGGGACTGGGGCGCCCCGAGCGCCCCTTTCTCTCCCGTAGTCTCACCCCCACGCCGGGACTGGGGCGCCCCGGAGCGCCCCTTTCTCTCCCGTAGTCTCACCCCCACGCCGGGACTGGGGCGCCCCGGAGCGCCCCTTTCTCTCCCGTAGTCTCACCCCCACGCCGGGACTGGGGCGCCCCGGAGCGCCCCTTTCTCTCCCGTAGTCTCACCCCCACGCCGGGACTGGGGCGCCCCGAGCGCCCCTTTCTGTCCTTTAGTCTCACCCCCACGCCGGGACTGGGGCGCCCCGAGCGCCCCTTTCTCTTCCGTAGTCTCACCCCCACGCCGGGACTGGGGCGCCCCGAGCGCCCCTTTCTCTTCCGTAGTCTCACCCCCACGCCGGGACTGGGGCGCCCCGAGCGCCCCTTTCTCTTCCGTAGACTCACTCCCACGCCGGGACTGGGGCGCCCCGAGCGCCCCTTTCTCTTCCGTAGTCTCACCCCCACGCCGGGACTGGGGCGCCCCGAGCGCCCCTTTCTCTCCCGTAGTCTCACCCCCACGCCGGGACTGGGGCGCCCCGAGCGCCCCTTTCTCTCCGTAGTCTCACCCCCACGCCGGGACTGGGGCGCCCCGAGCGCCCCTTTCTCTCCCGTAGTCTCACCCCCACGCCGGGACTGGGGCGCCCCGAGCGCCCCTTTCTCTCCCGTAGTCTCACCCCCACGCCGGGACTGGGGCGCCCCGAGCGCCCCTTTCTCTGCCGTAGTCTCACCCCCCACGCCGGGACTGGGGCGCCCCGAGCGCCCCTTTCTCTCCTTTAGTCTCACCCCCACGCCGGGACTGGGGCGCCCCGAGGGCCCCTTTCTCTTCCGTAGTCTCACCCCCACGCCGGGACTGGGGCGCCCCGAGCGCCCCTTTCTCTTCCGTTGTCTCACCCCCACGCCGGACTGGGGTGCCCCGAGCGCCCCTTTCTCTCCTTTAGTCTCACCCCCACGCCGGGACTGGGGCGCCCCGAGCGCCCCTTTCTCTCCTTTAGTCTCACCCCCACGCCGGGAGTGGTGCGCCCCGAGCGCCCCTTTCTCTTCCGTAGTCTCACCCCCACGCCGGGACTGGGGCGCCCCGAGCGCCCCTTTCTCTTCCGTAGTCTCACCCCCACGCCGGGACTGGGGCGCCCCGAGCGCCCCTTTCTCTTCCGTAGTCTCACCCCCACGCCGGGACTGGGGCGCCCCGAGCGCCCCTTTCTCTTCCGTAGTCTCACCCCCACGCCGGGACTGGGGCGCCCCGAGCGCCCCTTTCTCTCCCGTAGTCTCACCCCCACGCCGGGACTGGGGCGCCCCGGAGCGCCCCTTTCTCTCCCGTAGTCTCACCCCCACGCCGGGACTGGGGCGCCCCGGAGCGCCCCTTTCTCCTCCCGTAGTCTCACCCCCACGCCGGGACTGGGGCGCCCCGGAGCGCCCCTTTCTCTCCCGTAGTCTCACCCCCACGCCGGGACTGGGGCGCCCCGAGCGCCCCTTTCTGTCCCTTTAGTCTCACCCCCACGCCGGGACTGGGGCGCCCCGAGCGCCCCTTTCTCTTCCGTAGTCTCACCCCCACGCCGGGACTGGGGCGCCCCGAGCGCCCCTTTCTCTTCCGTAGTCTCACCCCCACGCCGGGACTGGGGCGCCCCGAGCGCCCCTTTCTCTTCCGTAGACTCACTCCCACGCCGGGACTGGGGCGCCCCGAGCGCCCCTTTCTCTTCCGTAGTCTCACCCCCACGCCGGGACTGGGGCGCCCCGAGCGCCCCTTTCTCTCCCGTAGTCTCACCCCCACGCCGGGACTGGGGCGCCCCGAGCGCCCCTTTCTCTCCCGTAGTCTCACCCCCACGCCGGGACTGGGGCGCCCCGAGCGCCCCTTTCTCTCCCGTAGTCTCACCCCCACGCCGGGACTGGGGCGCCCCGAGCGCCCCTTTCTCTCCCGTAGTCTCACCCCCACGCCGGGACTGGGGCGCCCCGAGCGCCCCTTTCTCTGCCGTAGTCTCACCCCCACGCCGGGACTGGGGCGCCCCGAGCGCCCCTTTCTCTCCTTTAGTCTCACCCCCACGCCGGGACTGGGGCGCCCCGAGGGCCCCTTTCTCTTCCGTAGTCTCACCCCCACGCCGGGACTGGGGCGCCCCGAGCGCCCCTTTCTCTTCCGTTGTCTCACCCCCACGCCGGGACTGGGGTGCCCCGAGCGCCCCTTTCTCTCCTTTAGTCTCACCCCCACGCCGGGACTGGGGCGCCCCGAGCGCCCCTTTCTCTCCTTTAGTCTCACCCCCACGCCGGGAGTGGTGCGCCCCGAGCGCCCCTTTCTCTTCCGTAGTCTCACCCCCACGCCGGGACTGGGGCGCCCCGAGCGCCCCTTTCTCTTCCGTAGTCTCACCCCCACGCCGGGACTGGGGCGCCCCGAGCGCCCCTTTCTCTTCCGTAGTCTCACCCCCACGCCGGGACTGGGGCGCCCCGAGCGCCCCTTTCTCTTCCGTAGTCTCACCCCCACGCCGGGACTGGGGCGCCCCGAGCGCCCCTTTCTCTCCTTTAGTCTCACCCCCACGCCGGGACTGGGGCGCCCCGAGCGCCCCTTTCTCTCCTTTAGTCTCACCCCCACGCCGGGACTGGGGCGCCCCGAGCGCCCCTTTCTCTCCTTTAGTCTCACCCCCACGCCGGGACTGGGGCGCCACGAGCGCCCCTTTCTCTTCCGTAGTCTCACCCCCCACGCCGGGACTGGGGCGCCCCGAGCGCCCCTTTCTCTTCCGTAGTCTCACCCCCACGCCCGGGACTGGGGCGCCCCGAGCGCCCCTTTCTCTTCCGTAGTCTCACCCCCACGCCGGGACTGGGGCGCCCCGAGCGCCCCTTTCTCTTCCGTAGTCTCACCCCCACGCCGGGACTGGGGCGCCCCGAGCGCCCCTTTCTCTCCCGTAGTCTCACCCCCACGCCGGGACTGGGGCGCCCCGAGCGCCCCTTTCTCTCCCGTAGTCTCACCCCCACGCCGGGACTGGGGGCGCCCCGAGCGCCCCTTTCTCTCCTTAGTCTCACCCCCACGCCGGGACTGGGGTGCCCCGAGCGCCCCTTTCTCTTCCGTAGTCTCACCCCCACGCCGGGACTGGGGCGCCCCGAGCGCCCCTTTCTCTCCTTTAGTCTCACCCCCCACGCCGGGACTGGGGCGCCCCGAGCGCCCCTTTCTCTTACGTAGTCTCACCCCCACGCCGGGACTGGGGCGCCCCGAGCGCCCCTTTCTCTTCCGTAGTCTCACCCCCACGCCGGACTGGGGCGCCCCGAGCGCCCCTTTCTCTCCCGTAGTCTCACCCCCCACGCCGGGACTGGGGCGCGCCCGAGCGCCCCTTTCTCTCCTTTAGTCTCACCCCCACGCCGGGACTGGGGCGCCCCCGAGCGCCCCTTTCTCTTCCCGTAGTCTCACCCCCACGCCGGGACTGGGGCGCCCCGAGCGCCCCTTTCTCTTCGTAGTCTCACCCCCACGCCGGGACTGGGGCGCCCCGAGCGCCCCTTTCTCTTCGAGCTCGTAGTCTCACCCCCACGCCGGGACTGGGGCGCCCCGAGCGCCCCTTTTCTCTTCGG
>JAVMKO010000137.1:30000-38434 GCA_032164245.1 Sternotherus odoratus | reverse complement strand
TAGATGATGTTGGACTCATTGAGTCAGGGAGAGTCAGAAAAAGCTTCTCAGCTCCCAGGGAGTAGGCAGACAAGCAAGTTCATTGCAGGCCACACACACATTTTCACAGGGAATCAAATCCCCCTGGAGAAAAACTCCAGAAGCCCAAGCCCAGGAGTGTCAGAGGAGGGAATCACTGTTTGCCTTAAGCTGTGGGTGAGGGAAACCTGCAGATCCTTAGATCCCTCCAACCTCTGATAGAACCATTTGTGGGGAAGG
Source organism: Sternotherus odoratus (assembly GCA_032164245.1). Lineage (NCBI taxonomy): Eukaryota > Metazoa > Chordata > Testudines > Kinosternidae > Sternotherus > Sternotherus odoratus. The sequence goes on along the minus strand of JAVMKO010000137.1, from coordinate 38,176 downwards.
TCTGGGGAAGCTAGGGTGACCAGATGTCCCGATTTTATCGGGACAGTCCCGATTTTAAGGGACTTGTCCCGAGTCCCGATGAAGGCATATTCAGCACCACGCGCCGGCAGCCACTGCTTCCTGCTGGCAGATTCACTCAGCCTGCCGGCAGAGCCGCTGATTCACTCAGCCTGCCGGCAGGAGCACACAGCTGACTGCGGGGAGAGGGGAGCTCTGCTTGCAAGTGCTGGCAGAGAGCTCCTGGCCTCCCGCAGCCCCTCATCCGCGATCATCAGCCCCACCTACAGCCACTGTCCCAGGCAGAGTCAGGACAGGTCCCTCTCTGCGGTGGGGGGAGGGGGAAGGGGAGCTGCTTGCCCAAGCACCGGCAGAGAGAGATCTGTGCTGACTCTCTGCCTGGGGCTGTGGCTGTAGGTGGGGCTGATGATCGCTGATGAGGGGCTAGGGAAGGGGGGGGTGGCTGGGGGCTCTGTGCCTCCCCCCCTCCCTCTGCCAGTGCATGCAAGCAGCACAACCCCCCCCATACCTGGCTGTGGCTCCTCTCACCTCTTCCAGCCCCACTGCCCCAGGCAGCTTTTAAACGGCCAGGTCCCTCCCCTCCGGAGAGGTCTCTGCCATGGAGCACACAGCTGCATGCTGCAGGGACTGGGCTGCTTGCAGAGGGGGCAGCCCCCCCATCCCCCGCAACCCGGCTCCTGCCCCAATCTTGATGACCCCAAGAGCCAGAGGGACCTGCCTGCTGGATACTTCCTGGGACAGGAGAACAGAGCTGCCCCAGGTAAGCATCGCTGGGACTCCCTACCTCAGCCCCTGGCAGGTCCCTCTGGCTCTTGGGGGAGGGGGCTTTGCATGCTTACCTGGCTGCAAGCCCCGCTCCAGGCTCCGGCAGCTCCCACTGGCACTTTTCCCAGTCACTGAGAGCCACAGAGCTAGTCCTTTTGGCTGAAGAGTCTGGAGACCCCTTGTTGCTCTCACCCTAGGAGCCAAAGACCTCCCAGTAGGGCTGGTGAATGTGGCCAGAGAAGGGAGCAGGGTGTGATGGGATGAGTGTCTCGGAGGTGGGGACAGAGGGGCTGGGCAATGAGGGAGGTTTATATGTTTTTGGGTGCTAGCCAGTGGGAGCCCATTGGGGGGGGTGCTGGTGAGGGAGAGCCCTTAAAACTGCCTGCCAACAAAGCCAGCACCTCCCCTATCTTCCCCGCCGTGCCACAGAAAACCTCCCGCAGTTTAAAACTATGCAGGGCACAGCCGCACAAAAGCACAATTGGAAAACAGGGGGACATGGTTATGTGGGAAGCATGTGGTGTGGCCGGGACCAAAGGTCGAAGCCGGGTGTAGGAACAGGCAGTTCGGCACTGCTGTTCCCCGCGCACAAGGAAAAGAAGCCACCCTCTCCCCCCAAAGTTCGAGTCACTCGTAGGGTGCCACCCACCACCCTTTATAAACCAAGTCATGCAGGGCCGTCAGGTCTCCCCTGCGTGTTGGGGGAGGGGAGGGCACAAAATAAAAACAATAACAATACAGCACTATCCGATTATCCATTTATTTTCATTAAATATATGAACTAAATAATAGTATATTGAACCCCTGGCCCCGTGGTTTCTACAACCCCTTTTTCAGCTTCCTAGGGCTGTGTGCCCCCTCATGGCTCTGGTCAGGGCTGTGCGCCCGTGCCTGTTGTGTCCCACCCCTCCACTCATGCCCCGCCCCCTCATGTCCCCGCCCCCTGCCCCCCCACTCATGCCCCTCCCCTTGCACCCCCCCTCACTCCCCCCAATGTGTCCTGATATTTCACTCTTCCGATCTGGTCACCCTAGGCTGGACCATGAGGAGACTGTGTTTGTGGTTAATGATGTTACTGTTCCCCTGCTATAAGCTAAAATCACTGAGTTCTGTGTTCAATAGGAGGGGGTCTGGAGATATATTGGTGACCAGTTAGCAGAGAGACTCATCTCACAGGATGGCTACTGGAGAGGAGCAGCAGGTGGAGAGCAGCAGCTTGTGGTGAAGGCTGCATCAGAACCCCATGAAGAGGGGGTCAGTCGGTCATCGCCGTAAGTAAGGTATCCTTTACCCTCCCCCATTTCCACACAGGCTGGGGTGGGCATAAAACTCTGCACATGAACATTTGAACTCGGGGGCTGCACTGACCTTGCCAGAGACCTTGGGGTTGTGGGACTTTGGGTGACTTTTGGGTTGCTGGACTTGCGAACCAAAGGAAGAGACACGGCCCAATTTACTTGGGGTGGGTTTTTTGCTCATCGTTTGTGTTATGAATCCTGTTTGTCGAGTTTCCTCAACATAAGGCCACATTGTTTTTCTCTTATGAAAAGGCTTTTGCTACACTCAGACTCCGAGCTTGCAAGAGGGGAAGTATTGCCTCTTAGAGGTACATGGGGGTTGGTATATATTTGTCCCAAGTCATTGGGTGAGGGCTTGAGCCAGTTTTGCATTGTGTAATTGGAACAGACACCTAGATATTGAACCCAACCCTCCTTGCTGCCAAGTTTTCTGGACAGAAGGGTTCCAGACATATTTTATTTAAAGCAAAGGAAGTGGAGGAAGGTTTCTGTTAGCAGGAGGCAACATGGTTTGGTCTGTTTTTGTACCAAATAGGAAGACAGTTGTTTATAGAACAGTAAACGGAGCCGATGAGGATGGGATTCGAACCCATGCATGCAGAACACAATGGATTAGCAGTCCATCGCCTTAACCACTCGGCCACCTCATCTGAGCTGTGAAGTTAGGGTCAGAAGGAGAAATCTAAGTCCAGCAGAGGTAGGGACAATAAGGAGTTTGTAAATACTAAGTCTAATCAGGGTCTTAATGAGCTCCCACCTCACATCTACTGATGAGCTGGAGGAAAGTCTTTGGGAACAGACCGTGTTTGCACAGAGATGCCTGTTTTGCCCAGGCATGCAGCATGGGGGGGGGGGGGCACTTTGCCAAAATGTCCAGTTTTGGCTGGTGTTGGTTATAAATCACATGAACGCAATGAAATGTTGTTATCTTTCCTGCCTGAGTGAAGGGCAGCAGAACATCCCTAGTCTGTCCTGGTGGAGGCCCCAGGTGGGGGAGGGATACCTTTTATTGGACTGCATAGAAGTGATTGAAGATATCACCCTCATTTAGTGGTCCCCAAACGTTTCACATTGTGCTGCTTATCCATGTCTGCAGCCCCTCTGAAACCACGGTCAAGAACTAGGGGTAGAAGTGGGGCAGTGGCTTCCTGGGGAGAGGGGTGTGGACAGGAGTAAGGGGGCCAGGTTGGGGGCTGGCTTGGGGAAGAGTTGGGAGGTGAGTGGTGCTCCCTCCCTGCCTTTCTTGGGGGCTGGCTTGGGCCCTGAGGTGCCCCCATGAATATGCCTCTGTGCCCCTCCTAAGAGGCCTGCCCCACATTTTAGAGAGCAGGATAGCTCAGTGGTTAAAGCATTGGGCCTGCTAAGCCCAGCACTGTGAATTTGATCCCCAAGGGAGCAATGCTGGACCTGGCAAAGGGAGATGGAGCTGGGACACTAAGAGCTTCTTGCTCAGAGTGACTGCAGAGAATTCTTTCCCAGGTGTCTTCCTGGTACATCTTGTCCCCATGCTCAGGGTCGAACTGATCACCACACTTGGGGTTGGGAAGGAGTTTTCCCCAGGGTTAGATTGGCAGAGACCCTGGGGATTTTTTCACCTTCCTGTGCATCATGGAGCATGGGTCACTTGCAGGTTTAAACTAGTGTAGATCAGTGGTCAACCAGAGGGTGCACAAGACCCCAGCACCACCACAGAGACCGCCGAACTTCTGAGTGGGCTATTTTGGTTCTGCCAAAATGCCACCACTGCTGGCAGCTTCCAGTTTTTGTGGCGGCATTTTGGTGAATGTATCTGCCCCGGGGGCTGCCGGACTTTTCCCTCCGTGGAAAGGGGCTGCAGGGGGAAAAGTTTACAGACCCTGCTGTAAATGGTGGATTCTCTGCAACTTGACATCTTTAAACCATGATTTGAGGACACCAGCAACTCAAGCAGATATTAGGGGATCTATTCCAGGAATGGGTGGGGGCTGTTGGCCTGTAAGGTGCAGGAGGTTGGATTAGATCAGGGGTCTCCAAACTTTTCAGCCCGAGGGCCGCATTAGCTATCAAATAGCAGTTCGGGGGCCGACAACACACTCGAGGTCCAAATAAAAAAGAATCAAAACATGGATGTTGTTTTTTATTATTTATTTAATATTATTTTATTCAGTTATTATTTAATAACACATTGATACACTACACATGAACATCTGTTCACTACACATGAACACTACACATGAACACTACACATCAACCCCCCAACTGACCCACCCAGCCAGGTCTCTCCCCCCAAAAACTCCTTTCCTCCAACCCCCCCCCAAATGACCCACCCAGCCAGGTCTCTCACCCCAAAACCTCCTTCCCTCCCACCCACCCCCCAACTGACCCACCCAGCCCGGTCTCTCACCCCAAAACCTCCTTTCCTTCAACCCCCCCCCCAAATGACCCACCCAGCCAGGTCTCTCACCCCAAAACCTCCTTCCCTCCCACCCACCCCCCAACTGACCCACCCAGCCCGGTCTCTCACCCCAAAACCTCCTTTCCTCCAACCCCCCCCAAAAGACCCACCCAGCCAGGTCTCTCACCCCAAAACCTCCTTCCCTCCCACCCACCCCCCAACTGACCCACTCAGCCCGGTCTCTCACCCCAAAACCTCCTTTCCTCCAACCCCCCCCCAAATGACCCACCCAGCCAGGTCTCTCACCCCAAAACCTCCTTCCCTCCCACCCACCCACCCACCCCCCAAATGACCCACCCAGCCCGGTCTCTCCCCCCCCCCAACTGACCCGCTCAACCCGGTCTCTCCCCACAGACTGGTTCGCCGCCTGGCAGTGGGTGGCTCCTTGTTTCGCCCCCTGTAGCTGCGTGGCGGTGCGGCGCGTCCCGGCCCCAGCTCTGAGCCGTCCCTGGCCGGCGGCGGCAGCGGAGCACGCGGCGCGTCCCGGCCCCGGGGCGGCAGCCGAGCACGCGGCGGGTCCCGGCCCCGGGGCGGCAGCCGAGCACGCGCCGGGTCCCGGCCCCGCGGCGGCAGCCGAGCACGCGGCGGGTCCCGGCCCCGCGGCGGCAGCCGAGCACGCGGCGCGTCCCGGCCCCGCGGCGGCAGCCGAGCACGCGGCGCGTCCCGGCCCCGCGGCTGGCGGCCCGCGCGGCACTTCCAGGCCCCAGCGCGGAGCCGTCCCAGCGAAAAGCTCAAAAGAGCCAAAAATTCCCTGAATAGCCAAAAAGATCTCCACGGGCCGGATGAGAGGGCCTCGCGGGCCGCATCCGGCCCGCGGGCCATAGTTTGGAGACCCCTGGATTAGATGATCACGCTGGTCCCTTCTGACCTTAAAGGTTGTGAGTCTTAAAGAGAGAGGGAAATAAAGGAAAAAAATAAAAAATAAACTGAACATTTTAACTAGAGGATAACTCCAACAGCTCACTGTACACTCCCCCCATTTTTTCCCTCTGCTGGGCATTGAATGACCTGTTAGGATTCAGAACATTGATTCTTTGTTGTCATTGAGAAACTGATACAATTTACTGTAATTAAACCAATCACTGGTCAGGAAAACATGCCACCATTGCATTGGCTGGGAATCAAACCCAGGTCAACTGCTTGGAAGGCAGCTATGTTCACCACTATACCACCAATGTATTGGACAAAATGCTTCTCTTATGTGCCACTTATGCCTGAAAAATGACTCACTCCTACAGCACTAAAGAGCTGCCTGGAAGCTTGTCAGCTGCGAGCAGAGACAGGTTCCCAGAGAGACTATAAGAGTTGGGGCCATTGGCTCTACAGCCCAAATTTTACTGACAATTTTAACTCCTGAAGGAAGGAGACAGCTCCTTTGAAAGCACATTTTGTGTGGTTCCTGCTACGTACAGATGTTTTTGCTGCTGCTGCTGATTCCAATCCCAGGGCTTGGCCCCGATAAGGAACGATTCAGGCTGTCACTCAAGTGAAGATGGGAGATGTTCTTTTTGACAGGGACGGCTGCTTCATCTTAAGGGTGTTTGTTGGTCACCTTCTAATCTAGTGGGTGCTGGGTACATGCAGGCAGCCCCCACTCCTGGATCTCTCCTGGGGAAATAAAGTTTCTACACAAAATACAAACGTTTTTCACCAAAGTAGGGAAAGAAAATGGCCACGAGGGACCAGGACATAAGGAATAGAACACACCACCAGTCTTAAGGGGTAAGCCATTATTTTTGTCAAGGTCCAAAAGTATCGATCAAGGCTCTATCAGTGTGGTCCCCACTGGTGCAAAGGATTTGCACACAGTACTTATAATACAGTGATGCTGGAGTTGAGTGTTCAAAACCTCATCTAGAATGCCAGTTTGGGGGGATTTGATAGGAGCCTTCAACTACACAAGGGTAGGTTGCAAAGAGGATGGAGCTCAGCTGTTCTCAGTGGTGGTGGATGACACAACAAGAAGCAATGGTCTCAAGTTGCAGTGCAAGAGGTCTAGGTTGGATATTAGGAAACACTATGTCGCTAGGAGGGCAATGAAGCACTAGAATGGGTTTCCTAGGGAGGTGGTGGAATCTCCATCCTTGCAGGTTTTTAAGGCCTGAATTCACAAAGCCCTGGCTGGGATGATTTAATTAAGCCACATTATCGCTGGTGACACTAGGATTGAAGAATTATATCACAATATAAACAACTGTAAATTAAAATCTCATCTGACCTGGAGCTTTCTGTTGTCTTCTAGAAATGCCCCTGGGATCCCCACACTCCCCAGCAGGAGTGAAAGGAGAAACCCCCACCACTGTCCTGAGCTCCAGGCCGATGCATCGGGGTGGGGGGAAATTGACTTTTTTTGCTGCTGAGCAGGGAGCCAGGGCAGTTCTCCTGGCCCTTGTGGCTGTGGAGAAAGATTCAAAATGTGACCCAAGTGCACCCTAAAGGCTCATCAAACAGAAGGCAAATAGACAGATCCCCAAATCCATTATTACAGAATCTCATTGTTTTGAAGCCCAGTTCATGATTTTTGGGGAGCCTGACTCAGGGTTTTTGAATGTTTGGGGTTGGCCATTCTGCAGACTGACAGCTGGGTCCCCTCCTTCACCCCCAGCACCCCCAGACTGTTCTAAAGCATTAACTCTTTTTTCTCCATCATGCCACTGTAATGCAGCTGAAAATTCCCATTCCTAGATGGGCTTCTCCACAGATAGTGAATTCCCCACAGGGCTGAGTCCCCACAAGGCTGTTCTGGGGGCTCATAACCTCACACACCCCTTTGTGACTCCCAGGGACACTGCAGGGACAGCAGCTCCATGCTGGGCCCCACAAAGCACCTTGGGGGGAGGATGAAGTTGAACTCCCAGGTCAGGGGACTCCTGCTGCCTGGAGGTGACCATCTTCTCACAGCCCCTCCCCACACACACTGACATCCCCAGCACCCTCCCCCTCTTCACACCCAGAGAGGGACTTGTTTGCTGGACCTGACATTCCAAACCCAGGTGTGATATTTCTGAGGATTTACTCCCTGAGCCCCTCCCCTGGGTGCAGAGGGGCTGGGCACAGGCTGCCAGTTTCATCCAGTGATTTCACACCCCAGGCTCCCAGAGTCTTCTCTGACCCTATTTACCAGTGACAGTGAGTGTGGGCCATATGGGGTTCCAGGAGGCCGAGCCTCCCCAAACCAGGCAAGAAACACTGAATGTGATGCACCTCCCTTTGCAGCTCCATGGCACAGAGCTCTTGAGGAGCCTCTGGTGCTCAGACCATGGCCCCACCTGCCCTCTGTCCCAATATCCTGCCCTGATTCAGCCTCTTCACCCCAGGATCCCACCCACTGGGGCAAGTAGATCTTCCATCTACTCAACCTCCTGCCAGCCTTGTTCTTTCAGTCTGTTTTCCCATTGAGGTGTTAGAGTAAACCCTCCTCATCCCTCTATTATCAGACAAACTCCAGTATGAAGTGTTTGCTACAAATGGGTTTCAAAAACTTTTTGTGAAGTGGAAGATCCATTTCTGGGGGACTGTTCCCAAAATACCATATTCTATGTTCAACCAAGGTTTTTTCACAGTCCATAGTTTTTCACCCTTGATGGGACTTGAACCCACAATCAGAAGCCAATGCTTTATCCATTAGGTCACTGGGGCCCTTAAAACTAAAAGCACAAGG
>JAVMKO010000137.1:0-22500 GCA_032164245.1 Sternotherus odoratus | reverse complement strand
AGTCATGATCCTCGTGGGAGCTGTCAGCTGTCAGCCCATGTGGTCCAGGCTGTGGACATGACTCAGGCTCGGGCAACATGGCCGCACTTCCCTGACGAGCCATGAAACAGGCCAAGTGCTTTGTGCAGCTGTAATGATGTGCCATTGGACACTTCTGAGAGTATCAGTTCAGGACACATTGCGTAGAGCAGGGCAGTTATAACCCAAGGCTGGGTTTCCTTTACGCTAAAAGCACTGAACCAGCCAAAGAGAGAGGACTTTGGGTTTAACCCTGCACTGCAAGAACCACAAGCCTGAATCAGCTGCCCCAGGGTTTGAGAATAGTGACTTGGGTGTGTTAATGGAAGTGTAGACATAATGCTAGGCTGTGTCCACTCTGCAGTGAAACACCCAGGACTGTTCCATGCCAGCTCAGGCTCCCAGGTCTTGGGCGGTTGGATGAAAAATTTGCAGCATAGACATCTCAGCTCAGACTCAGCACCGTGCTGTGGGACCCCACACGGTTGGGAGGGAGTTTAGCGAGTGGAAATGGTAAAACCCCAGTGAAGTATTACCCTGGACTCACTGGCAGTTCTCCATGGGTCTGTCTGCTTTGGGGCAGGGACAATAACACATCCTGCTGCATTTGTGATCAAAGGGTGATTTATGATTTTCATTCTCACACACAGTGCACAGAGCAGGACTCAACCCTGGGTGTAGCTAAATGAGCCATCCACAGATTCTGGCAGCCACGATGAGCCATTTGGAGGCAGAGCTCAGACCTGCCCCTTTTTTGCCCATGTCCCAGAGGGAGGGGTCATCTGTGAGGAGACTGGACCACTGACCTACCTGCTCTTAACACCATTTTCAGTGCTTGTGAGTATAATTTAAACCATGAGAGAAACTGAACCTTGTCTTCTGACAGCAGCCAAAATCAGGTGCCCCAAGACCTACACAAAAAGGCACCACTGGGAGTTGAACCCAGGATCTCCTGTTTACTAGACAGGTGCTTTAGCCAGCTAACCCATGGTGCCTGCTTCAGTTTAAAACAGCATTTCTGCCCACATCTGACTCTTTGCCAGCCCCCACCAATGAGGGACAAGCTTTGTCTTTGTTGGGCCTGTCCTGTAGTAGGTGGCTTCAGGGTACTCTTCTGGCTCTGTCAACCTGTTTTTTAGGACAGGCCCAAGAACGGCAAAAACAGAACACCATTAGCCATCACCTTCAGCCTCCAACTTAAGCCTCTCCAACGCATCATCAAAGACCTACAACCTGTCCTGAAAGATGATCCCACACTCGCACAGATCTTGGGAGACAGACCAGTCTTCGCTTGCAGACAGCCCCCCAACCTGAAACAAATACTCACCAGCAACCGCACACCAAAAACACTAACCCAGGTACCTATCCTTGTAACAAAGCCCGATGCCAACTCTGTCTTCATATCCATTCAACTGACACCATCAGAGGACCTAATCACATTAGCCACACCATCAGAGGCTCAGTCACCTGCACATCCACCCATGTGATATAGGCCATCATGTGCCAGCAATGCCCCCTGCTATGTACATTGGCCAAACAGGCCAGTCTCTATGCAAAACAATAAATGGACACAAATCTGACATCAGGAATCATAACATTTAAAACCAGTAGGAGAACACTTCAATCTTCCTGGCCATTCCATTAAAGACTTGATGGTGTCAGTTTTGAAACAGAAAAACTTCCAAAACAGACTCCAACGAGAAACTGAGGAACTGGAATTAATTTTCAAGTTGGACACAATAAACTAAGAGCTAAACAGAACTTGTGAATGGTTCTCTCATTACACTAACTGATTGCATTTCCCTAGTTAATTTACCTTCAATAGGTGTTATCTACTGCCAGACACAAAAATCCATTTCAAAAGGTATTTTTCTCCTGCTGATAATGGCCCATCCATATTAAACAGCCTCTTTGAATTGGTATGCTAATCTACAACTTTTTTTTTTGCTTTCTGTGTGTATAAATGCATCTTACTTCTGTTCCAGTCTATGCATCCAATTTAATGGGCTATAGCCCATGAAAGCTTATGCTGAAATAAACTGGTTAGTCTCTAAGGTGCTACAAAGTCTTCCTTGTCTTATTTACAGATACAGACTAACACGGCTGCTAATCTAAAACCTGTCAAGAATCAGAGAGGTAGCCATGTTAGTCTGGATCTGCAGAAGCAACAGAAAGTCCTGTGGCACCTTAAAGTCTAACAAATGTTTTGAAGCATAAGCTTTCATGGGCTAATACCACTTCGTCAGATGCAAAATAAATCTTTGGGGGATATGAAGTCTGTGCTTGCGCAGTGGTGCAGATTTTCCAAAGGAGTAAGATTTGAATCATTCAAGTGGCTTGGTTTAGTTGCAGAGTATTAATAAGGCTGATTCTGCTTAGGAACTGTACTGCTCCTCCAGGAAAAAAAGACCCCGCTGCAGAAGACACCATGTGATTGGAGTCATAGCACATCTCTTCTGACAGGACTCGACTCTGAGGGATAAGGCTCTGCTGGGGCTTTATTCCTTCCTTTATCACTGTGGAAGTGTAAACAGGGAGAGAATTTGTTCCTCATTACTATGTGGAGCAAATAAAGGCAGCTGAGTGATTTCCATGGCTGTAAGTAATAAAACACAAACTAGCAAAGGATGGTTTTGATCTATTGAGTGCTTGGTTATGGGCCCAGCACACTGCCACTGCAGTACTCTGCTATAGGTGAAAGGGTCTCTATGATTCATTTACAGGGCTGCTCTCTGTAGTTGGCTGAGCTCACAAGCTGTGCATGGGAGAGTTGTGCCCATGGGATTTAAACACTTTCTAGGTAGGTGATTGTCCATATCTCACAACTCCAAAGCTGAACTGAAATGTGGTGGCTGCATTCGCCTCCGGGGTCACCTTAGTCTAATGATTCACCAAAACCAGCCCCAGCCCCTGCTTATCCCTGGTGAGATCCAGCCAGTGACAGACACCCCGCCTAGACCCCAGCCAGGGAAACTTTGTTTTTCAGAGGGGCAGGCTGGAAGATGTAGTTCCTGAGAGGCCACAGCTGGGAGAAGATGAGAGATAGCGGGAGGGTCAGCCCGGCCTGAGAGACATCCCTTACCTGGGCTGGAGAGGGTGGAAGTGCCCCCAGTGCAGGCTGGGAGATGTAGTTCCTGACTCTCCCAGGAGGAGAAGTGACATTAAGCAGGGGGAGGAAAAGCCAGACTGCAAATGTGCCCTGGATGATGTAACTCCTGTGGGGCCCTTGGAACCTCTCCCGGAGCCAGAGAAGATTTTTGTGGGAGACCCTGAAACAGGGACACTTCTGGGCTGGGGGAGGGGCACGCTCTGCTGGCAATAGGGCCTGGGGAAGGCCAAAGAAGGGGAAGAAAACCCCTGATGTGGGAGAACTGGGAGGAAATGGATCTTACACCAGCTACATGAGGGTCACACCTGTGAAGGAGGAGGAGTGGGGAGTGTCAGGAGTTTCATGCATCACCCAGGTGATTTTGATGACATGGTTATGGAGGAGGATGAAGTGCCTGGGGATAAATTCAGCTGTTCTTCATGGGGGGTGGGTGGAGGCAGCAATTATTCCATTAAAAACTCTTCAGGGAAGTAGCTGTGAGTGGTCACCAAAAGTTTCTTTGTGTTCACTTCTGTCCAGGAATGAGGCATAAAGCAGAAATGGGGGAGGGGCTGTGAATTGAAATCAGGTGTAGAGAGAAATGTGTCCAAACCCAGTGAGACTCCATGTGGGGGAGAAATAACAAGTGATCCCAGCTCCTCCCCCAGCCTTAGGTGGGGATTAGCTGCCAACAGCTGTGGCTGCTGCTCTGACGGGAGCAGTATAAGTGTCTGTCTGTGGGTGCAGAACTGCTTGGGGGTGAGCAAGGGGGTAATGGCCCCAGTGGATGTTCAGTTCGTCCCTTTCATGACTTGCCCACAACAACCCGACAGCCCCCAGCTCTCTCTCTTCACTAGGGTTGTGTGCTCTGTGGGAAGGAGCCTCTAGGGATGGGTATTTCCAGCTGCATTAAAGAGTCCTAATGGAGAAGGAAACGTTAATGCCTCCGAAAAGTCTGTCTGTGTGTTGGCTGGAAGGGAGGGTGTCTAGAAACCCCTCTGCTCTAGTCTCTTTTCTCTGAAGCAGGGAACAAAAAGATGCCCTCTCTGAGGCTTGAACTCAGGACCTTCAGATTATGAGACTGACACACTGCCAACTGTGCTAAGAAGGCTTGAGAAGAGTACAGGTTCAGTTCATATAAGACCCTTCTACAGCAGTGAGTGGGGCACAGTTGGAGCCAGGGATGTGCTGGAACAAGCACGCACATCTGCTGCCCAGAGATCTGTCCTGGGAGCTTACTCAGCAGCAAATAAAACACTTCTCTTTGTTAATAAGCACAAAGAAACATTGGGTGACCACTTACACCAACTTCCATGAACATTTGTTATTTAACAATTCCTGCCTCCTACCCCCCTTAAGAACAGCTGATTTGACACCCAGGGTTGCTTTGCTGCAAAGCCTGGAACATCAATGTGCTCAGCACCCCTGACCCTATTCCTACAGGAACGAGTATTTTCCTTCCTCCTGGGTGACTGACGCCCACTGGAACCGGAGGTGACTATGACGTTCCAGAGTGCTCTGTTGATGTAGAGAATATCACAGCACAATTTTAGGGTGTCTGACTCCCCGGGAGGGAATCCCAGAGTGGTTGTAGGCATGTCCATCCCAAGAAATGAGAGAAACAAGGAGGGTGAGGAAATATCTTATATTGGGCCAAGTTCAGTCTGTGAAAGGAACAAACTATGAAACCACAAAGAATCACTCATAGGTCTTGGTGTGGCTTGAAATTTGTCTCTCTCCTCAACCAAGATTTGGCCTGAGGGAGGGAGACTTAAAACTCCTCCTATTAGTCAGGCTGAAGAGGAGGCTGTAAGAGGGGCCAGGTTGATGAGCTGGGTCTTGTGGAGTTTGGGGAGGTGCAGTTGACTGGGGCATGATGCTGAAAAAATGCCTGAGGGCAGTGCTGTCCCCAGCCATCTGGGTGCCCTATGCAGCCCCACCATGGGGAAGGGCTGTGTGGAGCCCTGGGCCTCTCTTGCAGGGTCTGGTGGGAGGAGCTGTTGGGGGTCTCTTTTGGGGGTCCCAAAGGGCCAGTATACCCAGGGGATAACCAGGAGGCCAGGAGGAGCCCGCTCTGCTTCCCTTACCCTGACCCCATCCATGTTGCTTGGAGCAGGAGGCTTGGGGAAAGGGATCCCTCCCCACTCATTGGCAGTGGTGGGAAGTGAAGCAACCTGGCCCCAGCCAGGTCTAGTCCACCAGCTTCCAGCCATTGCATTCTGCTTCCTGCTGCCACTGAGAGCCAGGGCCGGTCCTTTCCTCAACCAGAGTGACATGACTGCGGTTGGGGAAGGGGAAGGGGAAGCAGAGTGGGCTGGGAGCTGGTGGAGAAGAGCAGGCTGGGGCTGGGTTGCTCCACTTCCCACCACTGCCAGTGAGTGCAGGGTTGCTGGGGGAAGAGAAGGAATGGGGGAGTGTGGGGATAGGGGGAAGAGGCAGGGCAGAGGGAGTTGACCAGGATCCCACACACCCCAGGATTGGCCCTACCCCTTATAGTGGGAACAACCCATGGGGGGGTGTCCAAGGGATGGGGCTGGTTGACAGGACTGGTGCAGCCATGGGCATTTTGAAATTTTGGGGTAATTTGGTGCCAGGGCCGGGGCTGGGAAGAGAGAGAGCAACATGTTTCCTCTAGTGTGTCCCGTTTTCTAGACTAATTTCTCCTCTCCATGAACTTCCTGATTATTTTCTGAGCCTGGCTAGCTCAGTTGGTAGAGCCTCAGACTTTTAATCTGAGGGTCCAGGGTTCAAGTCCCTGGTCAGGTGTTAGATTCTGGGTCTCTGGAGTCCTTTATGATGTTACTTTTTCTCTTTAAGATTTAGCCTTTGTGTGGGGGGGATAGAAGGGGAAACTTCCTGACACCCCCCCCCCCTCTGTCCTCACAGGCTGGAGGAATAAAGGTCTCTAGGCAAATAGCAGGTTCCTCCCAGATGGCTGCATTCTCCCGTGGTGGAGGTGGAAGCTCTCTCTCCTGGGCTCTGTATCTGCCTCCACGTGGCTGTGCTGACCTGGCTGTCCTGCCTGAGACAGGATGGGAGGAAAGTTTGGAGCTTTTGCTTCTTCTCGAGGGCTCCCTCCTCCAGCAGAGCGATGTGGGCTCTGCAGAGAGTCTGGGAAGGGAACAGACTCTATCAGCGACAGTGGATAGAGATAAGCCTGACTGGGGTGAAGGGCGTCTCAAGGTGCTTGCTTGGAAATTAACCCCAATAAACATCCCACTGTCTGCGCTTCGGACCTCTGGTCCTTTGCTGCTTCTTGTCTGTGTGACCAGGCCCAGGGAAATGGGCCATGGAAGGGAAACCCTGAGTCATTGGCTACCTTGCTCCTCTCCCTCCCCAGGCTCTGAGTCAAGGGTCAAAGACTGGGCAGGACTCTGGGCTCTGCATGAGGGACCCTGGCACAGGGGCTGGTGGGGGGATCCTGACCTGCACTCCAGAGAGGAGGTAAGAATTGAAGGGGGCATTTTGACTCCTCCCCTCCCCAGTGTCCCTGGGCTGGAATTCTCCATTCCAAGGGGCCAAATGAGGGGTGAAGCCATTTAGTTAATAAAACCAGTGCTCCAGGTGAGGCTTGAACTCACAACCTCAGCATATCCTCCCCCAGCACTGCTCTATAAGTACTGTGCGCTAACCCATTGCGCCACTGGAGCACCTGTTAGCTGTGCTTCTTCCAGCCCCCTAAAAGCAAGGAGTGACCCCAAAGACTTCTCAGTGGGGTTGAGAGCGGGTAGAGACAAGCGTTTGTACTTGTGGGCTGGGGAACGAGACAAACTTTCAAGCCACACAGAGACATGCAGGTGATTCAGTTCTGTGGGCCTCAAAAGCTTCTCTCCCTCACCAACCGAACATGGCCAAGAAAAGATCTTACCTCCCCTACCTTGTTTCTCTCATTTCTTGGGTTGGACATGCCTACAACACCTCTGGGATTCCCTCCCAGGGAGTCAGACACCCAGAGTGGAGACACCCCAGCCCCTGTTCTAAGTGACCATGACAAGGTTGGGGGTTGAGCCCCCTGGAACCAGCCTCATCGGGGTTCCGAGGACTCTGCCACACATGAGTAGAAAGAGAGTCTTTGGGGTCAGGCAGGCATCTGGGTCAGGGACTTGGCAGGGACTCAGATCCTTTCACTAGTCACTTCTACCAGGGGTGTCTATAAGCCAGGGAATTTTGCCACAATAGTGGGACCACACCCTCCTTTACACCTGCACTCTGGACTCATTGCTTCTCTCTCTCCCCACCCTTATCTGCTGCTCCTCCTCTGGGCTTTCTCAGCACTGGGCCCACAGTGCTTCCTTCCAGCCTGAGACTGCACTTTCTAGGCCAGCTCCTGTGCCTGTGGATCTGTCTCTTACTTCCTAAGCACGTGCCTAGCAGAGAATGGATTCAAGCCATGGACTTCCAGTTACAGGCCAGGAGACTTCCACTGCATGACTCTGCTGAGCAAACTCTTTGGGTCTCAGCTGAACCTACTGAAGCCAAGTGGGAGGATTTAGAGGCAGGAAAATGGGGCCTTTGAGTCTCTCAGCAAGTCTTGAGAAGGGAAGGATCACAACTGTCCCTGGGGGGGCTCAAACCACCAGCCTTTTGGTTAATAGCTGAACACACTGACGCATTGCACCACAGAGACACTTTTGTGCTGGGGTTAGGGCTCTTGCCTAGCAGCCTGCACAGTGGTCTGCCTGTTCTCACACACCCATGGTTCTAGTGTGGGTGCTGGACACTGTCACTGAGGAGGGAGCCGAGTGATGGAGTAGAAGTGTACTGAGCTTATCACCCAGAGGTTGATAGATCAAAATCATCCTCTGCTAGGCAAATGCTTGTTTCTCTTTCTTCTGGGCCAGTGACCAGCAGGACACCAACAGCCTAGGTGGTGAGGCATGAGGTGGCTGTAGCAGCAGCCTGCCCTGGAGCTCTCTAGCTGCCTGGCCTGAAGGAAATGTGTGGTGTCTGAGCCTGAGGCAGAATTGCTTCCTTGACCCTTTTCTTTACCACACCACCAGGCAGCTGCTGTGGGAGAACATGAGGGAGGCTTTTGGGACACTTGGCAGCTCTGTGTGGCTCTCAGGGAAAAGAGCCGAGGCTCCCAACTCAACCTGCCATTGACTCGTGTGGCTCTGTGCTCCATCAGCCCGGGGGTAGGCCAGGCTGTGGACGTGACTCAGGCTCGGGCAGCATGGCCGCACTTCCCTGACGAGCCATGAGACAGACCAAGAGCTTTGTGCAGCTGTAACGATGCTGCCTTTGTTGGGACACTTCTGAGAGGATCAGTTCAGGACACATTGCGTAGAGCAGTGGTCTTCAAATTGGGGTTTGTGAGACCACCCCCCAGGGGTGCGCGAGATCCTGGTGCTGCCACCAATCCTGCCAAGGAGACCACCGAATTGACCGGCGGTCTATTTTTGTCCCACCTAAATGTCACCACTGAAAGCAGAAGCTTTCATTTTGGCAGCATTTCGGTGGACATACCCCAGGGGGCTGTGAGTGGATGGCAGACCGTGGAGTGGGTGTATGGCCGGAAATCTTTGAAGAACGCTTATTTAGAGCAGGGCAGTTATAACCCAAGTCTTGGTTTCTTTTATTCTAAAGGCACCAAACCAGCCAAAGAAAGAGGACTTTGGTTTTACCCCACTGGCTAACCATAAGTCACACAAGCAATTTCCTTAGACACTCCAGTTTCTCAGTATCCCCACCGGTGACACTCGTTAATGAGGATGAGTGGGTATGAAAACCAATACCCCAGTAAAAGCAAAATGCTTCTCCTGATTCCAAAGGACCAAGCCCCATGCTAAATGGGCCCCTGGCCAGGCCTACCTCCCCTCCCTAGTGCCCTTGGTTCTCACATAGGAGATCTTCCCTCACCATTTGGGTGAGCAGCCCATGGAGTCGTCATCATCATCATGTGCCTAGAGTGGTCCTGCTAGTATATTCTTGCCATTTGCTGGAAAAAGCTGTCCAGCCATGTTTCATAATCCCTATACTGAAGGGAGCCAGGGGATTTTCCTGATGCTAGTGGCTAGACCTGTGCATTTGGGATAAAGCCAATCCTAAATTACGTCCCCATGGAGCAAGGGATCTAACCTGCCCTGCAGAGACAGTCCTTACCCAGGCTGTGCCCTCTGTGTCCAGGGCAATGAAGACCGCACTGAGAAACATGTACACTGTGGCCACATGTCTAGCACCTGGCTGGCATTGCCAGCTCTCTAGCACGATCCTGAACCAGCCGGTGGTGTTCTGCTTGCAGACCCTGCTCACATCGTGGGCCCTGCTGGTTGGGGCTGCTCCGGATAAGCCATAGAAGGTAGAGAGAAGCTGCCCGGGGGCCAGCAGGCAAGGACGCCGCTCAGCGTAGCACCCTCGCATGCCCTTCCTCAGCCCGCAGGGCCTTCCGCTTGGACACCGGTGTGGGGCGCAGGACAGACTCCCTGGGGGCAGGCAGACGCACTGCAGATTGCAGGAGGCAGACAGGAGCGATTCCCCCAGCTGGAGAGACGGGGACAGTGGTAGAGGAGGGACTAGAAGCCAGGCTAGTCCAACTGTGCCAGCTTCCTGCAGGGAGACTAGTGCCAACCCCGGCAAAGCTAGCAGAGCCTGTTGGGTTAAAGGGTCGCCTTTAACCCCATCTCCAGCAGAGCCGGCTTTGCCCAGAGCTAGGCTAGGGGAGAAAACAGGGATCCAGAGGCCAGAAGGCAGCATCACCATCACCCAGATACCCTGGTCTGGGGCCCAACAACTGCAGTTAGACCGAAGTCTCAGGAGGAGTGTGCACCACATGCAGAAGAACCTCAGTGCCCAGGAGATCCTGGTGAGCCCTTCCCCCGGGGCAGGCAGGCTGCTAGCTGTGCACTGAGCCGTTGTCATTAGAGGTGCCATTGGAAGCCTCTGGCGTCTCCAATGGAGAGTCCGGACCCAAGTCCCATTCTTCACATGGGCCGGCTCAAGACCTGCCTGAGAGACTGACTGGGGGCTCTGGGGGGAGCTGGGAGCAAGGACTCCTGAGTTCCACCCCAGGTCTCACGCTTGCAAAATTCTTCCGGCCTTCCTGGGGCAAGAGGCTTCCCGCCCCTGCCCCATCTCTAAAGTGGGGAAGATCGACTGCTCAAGGGGACTGGTCGGCTCAAAATCCTCTGGCTGGTCCGCTCAGCCCAGGATCTCGGGAGCATTTTCTTCACTAAAGGCCGGGTAGGATTCCTGCTGTGGTGCCAGACGACAGTAAGGGGCAGTTTATACCGATGTTAACTGAGGCACAGGGGAAGCCACTGAGCACGTTGGCAGTGAGGGGGTGGGAAGAGACCCTGGCTTCTGGCTGCCCCTGCTCCAACCCCTCGCCCACTCCACCCCCCATCCCAGAGCTGGGGATGGAACCCAGGAGTTCTGGCTCCAAGCTCTAACTGCTATTGGGAGCCCCTCCCCCCCCCCAGCTGTCTTCTCACCTGCAGGTATCGCCATTCAGATGTGGTGCAGCCACAGGCATCCAGGGACACAACACGCTTCTCCGCCTGAGGCCAAGCCCCGCTCGCACTGGCAGCCCTCAAAACATCTGGCCAGACATCTGGCCAGGCCAGCGATGGCCACACACTCCTGGTCACATGTGCGCATGCAGAGCGGGTAGTGGCTGCGGGCTGGGCAGGAGAGGGCTGAGGAGGGACGAGAGCCCAGAGCCGACTGAGCACAGCCATGCAAGAGGACCCCCCGTCCCTCCCCCCATTGAGACCAGCTCCTCATTCTGCTCCAGGCAGGACCTGGGCTGAGCCGAGGCCGATGCCAGCGAGGAGGATGGGTGCCACTCGGTCAAACTGAGATGGCAGCCCCCATCCCCACCAGTATCTCCCCTGCTCCCAAGTGGGCCAACATCTGGTCCCACCAGCCACTGTTACCAGCTGCTCCCAAGGAAGAGAGCCCCCCAGCTAGGGAAGGTTGCCATCTAGCCAGCAACAAGTTCCCCTCACAGGTCACCACCTCAAGTGGCCAGGGACCTTTATTACAACAGCAGCCCCTAGTGGTCTGTCTACACTACCCACTAAACTGGGGCAGTGACTGGCTCAAACCTGCCTTCTCACCACACAAAAACCTAGTCTGATTCAGGTCAGGCACTGAGTACCAGGGTCCTAGACACTGCTAGGCTCTGGCCAGAGTCCTGCTGCGAGCTGGTCCATGCCCTGTCATTGGGTTGTGTTGACACAACTCACGGGCAGGCCAGAGAGTCAGGTCTGCAGTGCAGTATGGAGGTGAGCATGGCTGGGAGAACCCCTCCAGCCATTGTAAATGGAGGTTCACAAGGCAGGGGGGATGCTCATGGTGGGGGGTTAGAAACAGAGTCCAGAAGCCTGACTCCCACTGACCCTGTTTTCTAGGGCTGCTCAGACATCCTGGGTTGGGGCCATTGGGCCTAGGCAATGCACAGGGTGAAGGGAAGAGACTCGTCTGGGATCACCTGACAAACCAGCAGTCCCAATTCCCAGCCCCACTTCAGATACACTGATCGGGTCATTGAGTGTGTAAAGGCCTCCAGAAAAGGTACGGGTGTGGCACCAGCTGGGAGAGGGGGGTTGGGGTAAGTCCCACCCCTTTCTTCACCTGCAGCCCAGTGACTGCCGCCACTCAGGCCACAAATTTGTGATGCAAGTTGGACTCGCTCCATATGGGCATGTTTAGACTAGAAAATGAAAATGGGGTAACCGAGTCCTGTGGCACCTTAAAGACTAACTATTCCAGACTAACGCGGCTACCTCTCCGATTCTTGACAATGAAAATGGACCAACTGGCTGGTCCAACTGCATTTACAAGCAATGCTGGAAGAAGCCACGAAGGGATCTCTTCACACCCGGACACAGCTATGCCAGAAGCAGCTTAGAGCTTGGGCACAGCTACACTTCAAAGCTCTGCAAAGCAAAGCACCTCCCTGAGCGCAGCAAGTCTGAGTGCTTTAAAGTGCTAGTGTGGACAGGCTCAGAGTGCGGGGAGCTAATCCCCTCGTGGAGGGTCATGGTGCCTTCCCCCCAGGACTGGCCAGCCAACAGGATCCCGCCCGTACACGCAGCGCCAGCTCTCCCAGAGACCCTACAATAACAAACCTCCACACACCATCCCAGTGCCCACAGAGACCCTACAATAACACACCCACCCAGCCCCAGTGCCCCAAGGGGGTGCTGCAAAACCCCACTCTTCTTTACTTAAATATCCTTTATTTTACAAAAATAACAATCCCCTAAGTGGGGGACCTGCAGGGGCATCTCCTGTCAGGCCAGGTGACAGAGAGAGAACAAAGGTGTAAAGTTATTATTGCTCAGCCTCTTCAAAGCCTCTTCCAAGGCTGCAGACTGATGGCCTAAGCCAGGCACGCGCGCTCCCGAAGCAGCACAGCCTGCCCCAGTTGGGGGTGTTTATTAATAAAGCAGAGCTGGGTTTTGCAGCACCCCACGGGGGATGCCGGCTCTTCACCTCAGGGTGACTCCAGCCCCCCTTCTCTCTCCCCTGGATGGGGGCCGCCGGGAGTCCGGGGTGGCTGGGGGGGGGTAGAGGCCCAGCGGGGTAGGGGGGCGAGTGGAGGGGGGGGAAGGGGGCAGAGAGCGACCCCCAACCACCCAAGTCCCGGAGCGATTCGCTGCTGAGCGCAGAGAAGCCTTGTCCTCATTAGCATACCAGGCACCGCCCACTGCTCCAGGGCATGGGATGGGGGCGGGAGTTGGCAGCTTTGGGAGGGGAGTGGGGCGGAGCAGAGGGCGGAGCTAGTCAGGCAGGGGGCGGGGCTAGCCGGGCGGGGGCGGGGCGTTCATAGAGGCGCTGCCCGGACCTGAGCCTCCCCTCGCCCAGCCCCCACCCGCCCTCCCCAGGCTGCGAAACGGCCCGGCCGAGGGGCGGGGCCTCCGGGAACTAGGCCCCGCCCCCGGGACACGGAGGATTCGCCTGAGAAGCGGCGACGCTGCACCCGCGGGGGGGGGTCAGGCAGAGCCCGGGGTGCGCTCCGACCTGGGCTGGAGAGAGCGGAAGCGCCCCCGGGGCAGGCTGGGAGATGTAGTTCCTGCCTCTCCCGGGGGCGGAAGTGACGTCAGACAGGGGGCGGGAGGAGCCGGACTTCGAACGCCCGCGGGGTTCCCGGCTCTGGGCATGCGCAGATCGCCCAGCGGCCGCCTCCAGGTACCGGCGCGAGCCCCGGGGGCGGGGCTGAGGGGCCGGGTGGTGACTGGGGGGGCCGCCCGCGAGAGGGGGGGGGGGTCGGAGCTTCTGTCTCCGCACGAGACCAACGACCCCCCCCCCGGCCAGGCTCTGCCCTGGGGGGGCGGGGGGAAGGGACCAGCCCCCCGGGGTCCCTGCGTAGGGTGGGGGGGGAGAAGCCCCCCCCGTTTTTCCAGCTACTTCCCCCTCCCCCCAGCCCCCACTGCCCGGCCCCTCCCCACATCCAGGGACCTGACCCCAGCCCCCCTCCTGTCCCCACATCACCCCGTCCCGTTAACCTGTGGAACTCCTCGCCGGAGGAGGCTGGGACCAGACCAGGAAGAGAACTGGATACGTGCGGGGAGGCTCAGTCCACTGGCTGATCCAGGGCGGCCGCTCTTCTGTTCTTATTCAGCTGTTGATTGACTATCGCTGTATAATCCCCTCCAACTTTTCCCTTGAGCCATTGAATGGGGACAGGAAATCTCCCCCCGTTGGTGCTTCTCTCTTCTAGTGGCAAATGTTTCGTTTGTGCCCCATTTTCTCCTCCGTTCTGAACAGGGCGACCCGATTTTATAGGGACAGTCCCAATTTTGGGGTCTTTTTCTTATACAGGTTCCTCTTCCCCCCCCCCCCGGTTTTTCACCCTTGCTGTCTCCTCACCCTAGTTCTCAAATCCTGATCTCAAAGCCGTGACAATCTTCCCGCTCTTCTCCCCAGTGGCTGACCTGAGATCGGGGCTCTTATCATACCGAGTGTGGCTCAGGTCTCGACTGAGGTCAGGATGGGTCCTGCACAGACCCTGACTGAGTTTGGGGCATTCGCGGTGCCAGGAACTGCACAGACCCCTACAGAGAGCGGGGAAATTGTTGTGCCGGGCGCTACCGTGACCCTAACGGGGACCCTGTTGGGCCGGGCCCTGCAACCCCACGGAGTGAAATCCAGCTCCCGTTCTTCCAAGTGCTGCAGAGACGTCAAACAAAATCAGGGCCCCTGTCCTGCCAGGCCCTGCAGAGACCCCAAACAGAGGTCAGACCCCACTGTTTTGACAAGTGCTGTGGAGACCCGAACTGAGATCTGAGCCCCTGTTGTGCTGGGCAGTGCAGAGATCCCAGCTGACATCTGGTCCCATATTGTGCCAGGGAAAAGTGAGACCTGGACGGAGATCACGGACCCCCGGAGCTTGCTTTGATCCTGTTCTGTAGCCGAGTCTGCGATTCTGGGACTCGCAGAGACGGTGGTAATTGGAAAATGTGCGTGTGAAACAGTATTGTGTAGTGGCTACCAAATGGGGATGTCACCCTTGCGACTGCATAGCGGTGAGGCTGGCGGTGTTGTGGTAGTTTAACAACACGGAGTTTGCCTTTCTACTGAATAGGATTTATAATTAAGGCTACGTTTTAGTCTCAGGTCTCTTTAGTAAAAGTCAAGGGCAGTAAACAAAAAGTCACCTCTATATCCAACATATCCCTGACTAAAACTTGGGCTGCGGGGGCCCCTCCTGTGGGTGCTTGAGGGAGGGGGGTTGGTGGGGCTGGGGCAGGCTCCCTACTCGACTGGGAGCACCACATGCTGCCTCCGCTCCGCCCCAAGCCCTGGCTTTGCAGTTCCCATTGGCTGGGATCTCTGGCCAATGGGAGCTGCGGAGGCAGCGTCTGCGGACTTTATTTGTAGAAAGCCATGGAAACACTTTCTCTCAAGATTTTATGAGGAAGATTTTAAACGTTCTATACTCCACGGGTCCTCGATGTCTAAACAAAAATCAAATCGAGAGCGTTTCTTTTATTCCTACACTGACCCCAAGCTACCAGACCAGGGGTGGGCAAACTACGGCCCACAGGCCCATCCTGCCCGGCCAGGGAGGTGACCCGCAGCCCCTCGCCTGCTGTCTCCCTTCCCCCGCAGCCTCTGCGCGCCGCGAGCACTGTGGCCTGCTGTCCCTGACCAGCGCTGCAGCGGTGTGGCTGGCTCTGGCGGGGTTGCGAGATCCCACCGCTCTGAGCAGCATGGTAAGGAGATGGGGCAGGGGCAGCTCTGGTGGGCCACGCGGCTGCCAGACTCGCTGCTCTGAGTGGCATGGTAAGGGGGGCTGGGGGTTGGATAAGGGGCAGAGAGTCCCGGGGGACAGGGAGCTGGACAGGGGCTGGGGTCCTGGGGGGCAGTTAGGGTGGAGAATCTGGGAGGGGCAGTCAGGGGACAAGGAGCAGGGTGGCTTAGACAGGGGGTGCGATACCAGGGTGGTGGTTAGGGGTGGGGGAGGTCTCTGAAGGGGACTGGAAGTGGGTGGGGGTTGGATAGGGGGCGGGGGCAGGCTGTTTGGGGAGGCACCACCTTCCCTACCCAGCCCTCCCTACAATTTTGCCACCCCCATGTGGCCCTGGGGCCAAAAAGTTTGCCCTCACCTGTACTAGACTTTCACAACAGTAACGCAAACCAGGAAAAATACCCTATGAACCACCTGTGACTGTAGTTTTCGGTTGCCTGATAAGTAACAAAAGTCTGGTGTGTCATTTTTAGCACCGTAGACCCATTAAAGTGAAGGTTAAATCAGATGGTCCTGTCTGTGTTTTTACCCCAAACTGTTGCGTCCGTCTATCAACCCAGAGCCCCGCTGGAGGGGGCTTCTCACCTGTTTAGTCTCGTCCTGCGCTGAGCCGGGAGCCGGGTGGCGCTGAAAGTCTCTTGCCGACGCCCCCTTTCCCGGACAACCCCAGGATTTTGTGCTTCACCGTTTTCATTTTCTCCTTTATTTCTCCTGTCGCGGCGAAGGCGTCACAGAGGGTCGGCGCCATGAGCAGAAGGAAAGTTGCCCCGGGGGCCCCCAGATGCAGCCGAGCCCCCCCCCCCCCAGAGCTGCAGACCGGAGATTCGATGCTTCTCGTTCACCACCCGCTGCCTCCCCCTACCAGGGCTGGCGACAGGGGTACAAGGGGTACAGCTGTACCGGGCCCCGGACTTAAGGGGGGGCCCTTAAATCTGGGGCGGGCCCGGTACGCTGCTGTACCCCCTTGTCGCCAGGCCTGTGAGCGCTTGTCAGCCCCTCCCCCGGCACCCAGCAGCCTCCCCCCCACCCCCCCTTTGCTTCTCCCGGCCGGCCTACGGGAGACCAGCGGGGGGGGGTGCGGGGGGCGGGAGACTGGCCGGGGGGGGCCGCGGGCCCCAAAATTTCTATCGCCGGCCCTGCCCCCCCCACTCCTCCCCCCCGGAGACATGCCCAATGCACTCCCCAGACCCCTCCCTCCTCCTCCTCCTCCTCCTCCTCCTCTCCCCCCCGCCCCCCACCTCCAACCCCCAACCCTCTCCTCCCTCCGAGACACCCGCTGCTCCCTCCCTCGCCACTCACCGGGGCAGCCTGCACGGGAAGGCGGGGGAGCGGGCGGGGCACGGGTCAGAGGAGCCGAGACGCTGCCGCTGCCCCCGCCCCCGAGGCCCCGGACCGGTCAAGAGAAATACAGCAGCCTCGTCCTCATTAGCATACCAGGCACCGCCCACTGCTCCACTTGCACAACGCACTCCCCAGACCCTGATCCATCCCCCTCCCCCTCTCTCTCCATCCTCCTCAGGTCCCTCCCCCCCGCCCCCCACCTCCAACCCCCTCCTCCCTCCGAGACACCCGCTGCTCGCCGCCCCCCATAACTCCCCCCCCTCCCCCCGCTACTCACCGGGGCAGCCTGCAAGGGAATAACCCCCCTCGCGCCCCTCCCCCAGCGGCGCGGCGACGCTTCCGGGAGCGACGAACCACCAATCGCTGTGCTCCCTCCCGCCCGCATCCCATGCCCTGGAGCAGTGGGCGGTGCCTGGTATGCTAATGAGCACGAGGCTGCTCGCAGTGTGCCGTGAACCGCTCCGTGACTTGGGGGGTGGGGGTCGCTCTCTGCCCCCTTTACCCCCCCACCAACCCCACTCGCCCCCCTCCCCCGAACGACCTCTACCCCCCCACAGCCACCCCGGATTCCCGGCGGACCCCATCTGGGGGGGGGGGCTACAGTCACCCTGAGGTGAAAAACCAGCATCCTCCATGGGGTGCTGCAAAACCCAGATCATTTTCAGATGTAACCATCCCCTGGGGGGGGGGGGGGCTGTGGGGCCACGTGACAGAGCGTGAGCTAAGGGGATGGATCTACTTACTCAGTGAGGTCACCTTTGGGGTCCAGCAGCGTCCACTCTTCCCACGTGGACCACACGGCCACGTCCCCAAAGATCACCAACCCCTGAAAGAGCAACAGTCCCACACTCAGTACCTGCTGCCCCCCTCACATCCCCTCTATTTTGGGGGGAGAGGAGTCAATCAAATGGAAGCTCCCCAATCCCTTCAGACTGTCCCAGAAACACCAGTGTGAGGGGACAAAGAGAGAGCCCCTCCTCTCTCCCAGCAGATCCATCACATCCTACTAGCCACAGACTGATACAGGAGATGGAGCCCACAGCAGGATCGAGGGAGAACTCCCTGGTAGGAAGCCCAACAACCTCCTCATTCAGAAGAGCTGGATATGAAGGGAGGGGAATGTCCCCTAAACCTCACTGGTGGGTTTAGAGAAGAATCCACCTACATGGGGCTAGGAAAACTGACCAGACTCCCAGTGCTGGAGCCTGATCTGACTAATCAGTGGCTGCCGAGAGATCTGAAGGGGGCCAGGGAAGGGGGGCAGAGCCGGGGGGGTGTCTTTGTATGTGGGGCGGGGAGGGAGGGGCGGGGTTCCCGGCTGCTCACTGCCCCCCCATCTTTCTCTCAGCAGATGCCAAGTGACCCCCTCAGGCAGGAGGGACCGAGGGGCGAGAGTCCCCCCCCCCGCCCCACGGGCCAGGCCCAGCCCCACGGCCAGCCAGGTAAGGGCCAGGGAGGGAAGGCGGGACGTTCCACTGCGGGGGGCAGGAGCCTGCCCCACTTAACTCCTGCCCCATGTGGCTACCCCCCTAAGCAGCCCGGGTCCGACTCCCCGTGGGTCCCGCCCCATGTGGGTCCTGCCCCCCGTCCCAGCAGCCTGGGTTCTACCCCTTGTGGGTCCTGCCCCCCCATCCCAGCAATATGGGTCCTGCCCCCCATCCAAGCAGCGTGGGTCCTGCCCCACGTGGAAGCATGGCCCAGCACCCCTGCGACCCCCCCCATCTCCTCTCCCTGCAGGCTTGGCCTGGGAGGACCCCCCCAGTGCCATGGGAGATGCTCTGGCCCCACGGGCCCCCCCCTGCTGCTGTGCAGAAGACCAAGGTGCCGCTTGCCAAAGCCAGCTACGGGCAGCAGGGCCTGCAGCCACCGAGTCCCCCGCAACGCCCAGCCGGTGAGCCCCCCATGTCCCCCTGATCCGCCCCATGGCACCCGGCCGGGGAGTTCCCCCTGCCCCACGGCACTCAGCTCCCTGCCCCACAGCACCCCCTAGCACCGCCCTGGGGCCAGCCCTGCTTACCAGGGGAAAGCGCCCCCTGCTGAGCCCCCTGCCCCACTCCCTGCCCCCTAGCACCACCCTGCCTCTCAAGGGCGGGTGCCCCCTGCTCCCCCTCCCACTCCTGCCCCACAGCACCCCCTGGGGCCAGCCCTGCCTGCCAGGGGAGAGCGCCCCCTGCCCCACAGCATCCCCTATTGCCGCCCTGGGGCCAGCTTCTGCCCCCCAGCTCACCCCGTCTCTTTCCCAGGGGGCGAGGGGGGGTTCCTGTCCCCCCGGCAGATGGCCGAGGCCTCCCGCCTGCTGCGGCTGTACCAGACCAGGGGTCGGGTGGACCCCTCCTCCGAGGAGCTCTATGCCTCCCTGCGCTCCTGCGACGGGTAAGGCTGGCACCACACCCACCCCGGGGGACCCCCCCCGCGGGACTACAACTCCCAGGGTGCACTGCTGGACCCCGCGTTGCATGCTGGGAGGTGTAGTCCAAAACCTGCTGTTGTTCACCTGCCCCACAAACCTTAGGCTATGGGTCCAGGTGCTGGGGGGATCCCCACATCGAACCCCCACTCCAGTATGGGAGCCAGGACTCCTGGGTTCTCTCCCCGGCTCTGGGAGGGGAGTGGGGTCTAGTGATTAGAGCGGAGATCTGGGAGCCCGGACTCCTGGGTTCTGTCCCCGGCTCTGGGAGGGGAGTGGGGGCTGGTGGGTTAGAGCAGGGGGGGCTGGGAGCCAGGACTCCTGGGTTCTCTCAGCCCCGAGCTCCAGTCCTGTCTGCTGCCCCCCAGGCCTGACGTGAAGGGTGACAGGGGCCACGGGAACCCAGCCGCCCGCAGGAACCTCGACCCCCGGCTGCCCGAGGCTGGCAGGAGGGAGGTGAGTCTGCCGGGGGCGCCATGGGGCTGTAGGTGTGTGGGGGGGATGGTGAGGGGGCAGGGCGCTGTCAGTGTTGGGCACCATGGGGGGCTGGACTCGGTGGGTTCTGGCCACCGGGAGGTGCTGTGGGGCTGGGCTCTGCGGTTGGTGGGCTCTGGGATTGCTATGGGGCAGGGGGCCAGGTGCTCAACCTCCCCCCGTCTCCCACAGGTGGGGGCCCCCCGGTGCCCGGCCGGCGCCCGGCCCGCCCCTGAGAAGACCCACGGCCCTGCCAAGGGCGGGCGGAAGGCGACCGTGTGGCGATGAAGTGGGGTCCCGGCGGGAATCCTGGTGCCCGCACCTTGCACCCCCCGTTCTCAGACCGGTTGCCATGTTGGGTTGGTGCCCGGGGGGCAGATGTGGGGTAGGGCTGCCCCCCCGCCTTGTGTTCTGTTGTTGTAAGTTATTTCCTCCCCCCTGTTGGGGGCTGTTGGTTATTTTTCTAAATAAAGAGTTGGTTTTTCTAAATAAAGAGTTGGTCTGTGGGAGTTGGCACACACATCCCTCCCACAGACACACACAAAAACACATATCCCCTCCACGCACATCCCAGCAAACAACCCATATGTACACAACCTCCATGCACAAATCTCAACACACAACCTCTACACACAGACACACACAACCTGTACACAAATACCAACACACACCCAACACATGCTACACACACACCAACATAACCTCCATGCACAAATCCCAACACACCGACCTCTACAGGTACGCCCCATACAACTTCAACCTACACACACCACACGCACAACCCCCTACACACACACACCAACAAACAACCTACACACACAACCTCCACGCACAAATCCCAACACCCCGACCTCTACAGGTACGCCCCCATACAACCTAAACCTGCACACACCACACGCACAACCACCCACACACATATACCAACAAACAACCTACACACACAACCTCCACGCACAAATCTCTCCACACATCCTCCCTCCAAACACACCCTCCACACGTACACAACTTCCATGCACAAATCCCAATATACAACCTCCACCCCCCCACAACCTGCACACACATCCCTCCCACAGACACACACAAAAACACATATCCCCTCCATGCACATCCCAGCAAACAACCCATATGTACACAACCTCCATGCACAAATCCCAACACACAACCTCTACACCCAGACACACACACACAATCTGTACACAAATCCCAACACACACCACATAACCTCCATGCACAAATCCCAACACACAACCTCTACACACAGACACACACACACAACCTGTACACAAATCCCAACGCACACACTCTCCACTCCCCCACCCCTCCACACACATGCACACACGCAAACACACACAACCTCTCCACACTCCTGTACACTCCCCCCACCTGCTCTCCACCCCCCACGCACACTTGCCTCTAACCCCACCACACACAACCTGCTCTCCTCGCACACAGACCCACACCCAGCCTGCCCCAGGGCACCAACCCCCCCCCGACCCCCACAGCCTGCAGCCCATCCGGCCCCACGGCTCCCCTCCCCCCACATGTGCCCCCTGTGATCCCCAGCCCCACAGCTCCCCTCCCCCCACGAATCCCATCTTCCTGGGCACCCCCATCTCCCCCCCCGGTACCCCCCATTCCCTCCTCCAGCCCCCATGACCCCCATGCGCCACCGTTGCCCCATAGATGCCGGCACCCTCACGTACCCTCAGCACTCCATCCTTTCCCCCCCAGCACCCCATTCCCCCCCCCCCGGCACCCCATCCCTCCCCCCCACCCCCAGCAGCCCCGTCTGCTCGCTCCGCTGTCCCGGCACCGTCTGCCTGGCTGGGCTGGGAACTGGCCGGCCCCGTCCTCCTGCCCCCAGGCTCCCCCCAGCTCCCCCCACCCTCAGGACCCATAAGCTGATTAGCTCAACAAAGACACGGGAGGATTATGGGTGTTAAACTCCCCCCCGGCCCAATCCCAGCCGCCAGCAGCCCAGTCCACCCAGTGGGGGGGGGGCGGCGGGAGACCGGCCGGGGGGGCCGTGGGCGGCGGGAGACCGGGGGCCGCGGGCGGCGGACACCGGCCGGGGGGGGGGCCGCGGGCCCCAAAATTTCTGTCGCCGGCCCTGCCCCCTACACCCGACCCCCCCACCTCTCCCTCCCAGAGACATGCCCAACGCACTCCCCAGACCCCGCCCCGCGAGGACCCCCCCCCCCGCCCTCACCCCACGGCGCGGCGCCGCTTCCGGGAGCCCCTCCAAAGCTGCCAATCACTTTGCTTGGTCCCGCCCCCATCCAATGCCCTGGAGCAGTGGGCGGTGCCTGGTATGCTAATGAGGACGAGGATGCTCTGCGCTCTGCAGTGAACCGCCCCGGGACTTGGGGGGTGGGGGACTCTCTCTGCCCCCTTCCCCCCACCAACCCAACTCGCCCCCCCCTCCTGCACGACCTCTACCCCTCCGCCACAGCCACCCTGGATTCCCGGTGGTGCCCATCCGGGGGAGAAAGGGGGGGGGCTGGAGTCACCCTGAGGTGAAGAGCCGGCGTCCCCCAGTGGGTGCTGCAAACCCAAAATTAAGTGTCTTCACTTATAGGTGGTATGGAAAAATGGTGTGAAATTTGGAAATGCCTATCCATAGTGCAGCACTTGAAATAGTGCCTGCTGGGGGATCAGGGAACTGTGGGATAGGTACCCACAGTGCAACGCTTGCTATGTTAATGCTTGCAAAAGTTGTGCGGACAGACACTCTTGACTTGCTGTGCCTAGTGAAGACACACAACATCGAGATCAAAATAAAGGAAATCGAGCTACTACTGCAGTGAAGACATACCCAAAGAAACTTTGGGTGACCACTCACAGCTACTTCCCTGAAGAGTTTTTAATGTAATAATTGCTGCCTCTGACCCCCATGAAGAACAGCTGATTTTATCCCCAGGCGCTTCATTCTCCTCCATAACCATGTCATCAAAATCACCTGGGTGATGCATGAAA
>JAVMKO010000136.1:220000-328567 GCA_032164245.1 Sternotherus odoratus | reverse complement strand
GCTGCAGCTGCTAATGAGTACAGTGCAAAAGTGCATCTCCACTGGAACATGCCAGCAAAGAAAGAGATGCAGAGTCTGCGATCAGATCAGGAAGCAACCTCTCATTAAGGAATCTGAAAAGACTAGGGGACCTCTTAAGATAGCAAACAAATGAGGATGCAAAAGTCTTGCTGACGGCTAGGGCATGCCAATGTCCTCCAAAGGGAAAAGGGAGAATCTATAAGAAGTGAATTAAGTTGTGGAAACGGCGCGGGCAGACAGTCTGCCTGTTCTCCTACAGACGACAATCCCATGGATTTCCCAGGGAGAGACAAGGGAACCCAGGACCCGGGGCAGGGAACCCAGGACAGGATGATAGAGAATCACATGCAGCTTCTGCTCCATCAGCTCCCCGGGGTTCCTGAGTGGCAGAAAGCGGGTGCTCAGCTCTGTCAGGGATCTGCTCAGGTGCCTCACTGATGAGGGATGCAGACTTTTCTGTAAGGGGAATAAAAAGGGTCTTTGGCTTCCAAGGTGATGTGAGGAATGTGCAATTATGAGAGGGACTAACCATCCCTCCGCCATTAACTAATGGAGAAGGCATTGGCTTCCTAAGACAGAGATTGTGGGTTCAAGTCCCATCTGGGGTGAAAAACAATAAACTGCACACAAACACCCAAAAAATTTCTTCATCTTATTTTCACCAGCAAAGCTGGTGACTGAATTTCTACCCTGGTCTCAATACTTCATTTTCATTCAATCCATCATTGCATTTTATAACTCTGCTTTTGCCTTTCAGTCCAGCCCTTAGTGTTTTTGCACAGGCCATTGCTTGTGTGTAGAACTTGTTTTGCAAATATTCACTAAAGGCAGCGTGCTATTGTAACGCCAACAGACCGCAATCATCCCTGGGTCTCTGGAGAGTAGCACATGAGCCAGCTGCTCATTGGCTCAGACTGCAGAGCAGACCCAATCAAATCTCACTCTCTCTTTCTTTCACTTCCTGCCACTAGATGGGACAGGAACACCACACCCAGGAGGTGTGGGGGTTACACAATCTCATGTAACATCCTTCTCAAAGGCAGAAATCTACTATAATTGGTGTTGAACTTTAGAGCTGCCCTGGTGGATCAGACCAATAGTCTGTCTAGTCCCGATGATACACTAGAAATTCATTAAGGTTTCCCTCCACAGGTTCAAATCCTATTAACTCTGAAGGAAAACTGTGTTTTTTAGATTCACTGCCTGAGCATCCCTCACCTCAAAAGGAGCTAGGTCTTGTCTTACTCTCAGGCTATGTCTACACAGTGGAGTTATGCTGCTTTAGTTGTAGTGTTTTAATTCAACACTAAGCTCCATGTGTCACCTGACTACAGCAGCTCTTGCATGGCCCCAGAGAGCAGTGCACTGTGGGTAGCTATCACACTGCAACTGGCTGCAGGGTGCCTTGGGAAGGGTTTGCAATGGCTCATGGGCTGGTACAGCATCACATGATGCAGGTTTCTCTATCCTATTGTTCCATGGGCATCCTACTAGATTGCCAGGTGCTTCTCAACTGAAGTGTGTGCAGCAGGGCAGGGGGGATGTGTGTGTGTGTTTCTGTGTGAGAAGAGACAGTGTGTGTATGTTGGGGGAGTGTGTGCATTGGGGAAGAGAGATTGTGTTTCCACGCAGTCTCTATGTTAAGGCAGCTGCTGGAAACAACCAGCCCAGAGGCAGGGGGAGGGGGACAGCCCAGACATCAGCTCCCGCTTCCCTCAGTGGCTCAGCACAGCACAGCAATCTCTGTGACACACAGAAACACACATAAACAGAGTCTCTCTCTCTCTCTCTCTCTCTCTCTCTCTCTCCTTTGGGGATAGAGCAGGACAAGGGAAGGCAGCAGGTGATTCTAATTCCTTAGGGCTATTTTGTGTAGTTGGGTGTGTGCAGGGGAGGAACATGCTACATGCTCAGAGGACTTTATTCTCCAGCCCGGATGCCAGGAAGTTGCTCCTTCAACCCTTGCCCCCATAAAAAGGCTCCTCTTAGGAAACACAAAATCCTGAAGAGAAAAAGTAACATAAAATATATCTAATCTCTTAGGGAATATTTCATCACCTGAACAGGGATTTGAACCCTGAGATTAAAAGTCTGATGCTCAACCAACTGAGCTAGACCAAAACATAAAGAAAGCATTCAAGTTATTTGGCATGGAAGAAACTGGTCAAGAAAAAGGGAGTAGGAAACAATAGGGGAAACCTGCTGCTCTTTTGTGCTCTCCCCAGTCCTAGCCTGGCCTGGTATTAGTGCTAGTGAAGAAGAGGGGCACGTATGGACATCTGCCAGCCTTGTATAGCTGCTGTGAAAGAATCAGGCACATTACCCAAGGCTCATGTGAGCCTGGCTAGCTCAGTTGGTAAAGCATCAGACTTTTAATCTCAGGGTCCAGGCTTTAAATTCCTGGTTGGGTGTAGAAAAGGTTAAATTATTTTTCCCTGTTGTATCCCCAAACAGCTTCAAGCAGCAGCTCTTCAGTATTCCTCATTGAGGTTTCCTTTTTGCTTTCCTAGGACGGGACATTTCCTGCCTGGGACTGAAGGGGCAACTGCCTCACACGCCACCTGGCCTCACAGGCTGGAGGAAGAAAGGCTTCTGGGTCTACAGCAAATCACTGCATGTCAACTTGAGCAAATACAGAGCTGCCAAGAGAGGCCTTGAGCGAGGGAGGCAAAAAATTGTCCACCCAGGCTCTTGTACAAAAGAAATCAGAAGAACCCAGGGTGCTCTCTGCTGGTCCCATAGTGTAAGGGTCAGCGGTCGGGGCTTTGAATCCTACAATCCAGGTTCATGTTTTGGTGGGACCGTCGGACAGCGCTTTCACCACCTACCACTACTGGGTGTTCCAAGGCTTCGTCTTGCTCTCTCAAATGACATGGGGCCTGTCTTCTGCCTGCTCCCTGTTGTGACTTGTGAGCAAGAGGGGACATTTGATCCAGAGGGGTGTCCATGCCTGGAGTCCTGTCAGTAGGGCTGTGAGCTGCCTTTCCTCTGAGTCCTGAAGCTGGGCTGCAGCCTGGCCTAGAAGGCTGCTCTATTGGTTGACCTACTGCCCAACCTTCTGCTGATGCACCTAAGCTCCTACCCAGGCAGGAGTTGATGCTGCCATTACTTAAATTCCAGGATATTGAGGGATTTCAGCTCCCCTTTGTCCAGAGGGAACCTTCGTCTCACTGCAGAGTCTTCTCCATGGGGTCTCTGTAGCGGGGGCTGAGACCTTCTTTGTCTTTGCTTTCTGTGGGTGAGGTGAGGATGCCTATAACTGGGGTACCTGAGCTTTTAGGACCTTCTGTGGAGCTTCCATTCCCCTTCCCTGGTCCCACCTGTCATTGACTCCAGCATTTTTTATATCCATCCTCAGCACCATCCCAAACCAGCTGCATTCACCTCAAAAAGACAGTGTCCCCTGCGGGTGTAAATCACTGACCTCTCTCCTCTCTCAGCACTGACTGTCCCCCCGCTTTCCTCCCCTCTCAGTCTGGACAGATGGGACTTTCCCCAAAGGACTGGAGGATTCTCCCTTCTCATCCACCATTGTCCCAAGCAGCACAGCAGTTGGGAAATCTTAAAAGTGTCCAGGTGACTTAGGAGCAGAACCCCTCCCAGACAGTCCATGCAATTGGCACTTGCCCCTCACTGAGCCAGACTGAAACTCCTGCAGGGAACCTCCCCTCTGGTGTGAGCAAAGCAGCAGGGTGAAAAGAGAACTTGGAGATGCTGGGGATTGAACCCAGGGCCTCATACATGCAAAGCATGCACTCTACCACTGAGCTACATCCCCAGATGGCCTGTATTTCTTGTAGGTTACAGTCACAGTGCTCCTGTCTCCAGAGTATCTAGTGGCCTAACAGCAGCATTGGGGACACATTCCCTGCTCTGAGGACCAAACCTGCTGTCCTGGGGGTTGCTGGTTTTTAGGGGTCACTTTGCACCAGGGACAGATTTGATGAGTGGGGCAGGGAGAGTGTGTGCCCTGGACTCAGGGTGCAGAGATACACTCAGCCCTCTCCCCTGCATTGGGTGGTGGGTGCTGCCACCCCCTGCTGGAAGGTCATGGTGGGGGAGGGGTGCTGTGAGTCGCTCAACACCTGCCCCTGGTGGTAGCAGTGGGGTGGGAAGCTCCACGTGTTTCTAGGATCTGCTATTTCCACCTGCCTGAAAACTCCAGCTTTCCCCGGCACATTCACTGGGGGTGCAATTGGGTCACTGTTTCTATGGCTGAACAGCAAGGAATTGTTCCCACTTTCCCTTTTAGCTGCAGCATGATTAGCCTGTGTGGGTGGTTAATGAGGTGGATCTAGCTGTAGATTGTTATTCATTCCCCACCTTGACAGTTCACACAGTCCCTTTCCCCTGCAGATCTCCAACACCGCAGTTTTCCCAATAGGAGCGGTTGGGTTTTCCCTGAGACCCTGAGATTTTCAGGGTCCTTTTCCCTCCATGCATCACCTTCCTCTGTTACCCCATTCCCACCTCACTTTCTCCTTTGGCAAGTCATGCAGTGAGAGCAGCAGGAAGAGCTGACCTCTATAGGCCAACCGCCAAGGACAGAGGAGACTGAGCGACACGGCTCCAAGAGGTGACTGGGCTAAATCCTCTAGCTTTCCCCAGGTGATGCCACGGTGCTTTCTCAGCTCATTGCCCCACCCTCTGTCTGATAGGGGTTGGGATTCTCTTGGCTGGGATGTCACTTGGTCTAGGGGAAGTCATGACAGGGAGAGTAGGAGTTCATTTCACAGGCCTATTTCCAGGCTGTAATCTGTGCACACCCTGCTCTGTGGGAGGGATCGTGGTAGCCCAGACTCAGAGCTGGAACAGGCCCCTGATTTAGGGGGTGGCTGCCTAGTTTACAGCACTCTGGTGTCTCAGACAATCTGTGTCTCCCAAGCCCTCAGATCTGTGTCCCAGAAGGTTCTTGCACTGCCACCGCTCCTTTCACGTTCTATTGTAAGCAGCAGCGTCGAGGGTTAGGGATGAGCCATAGGGACTTCGTGGGTGGCAAGTGCTTCAGGAGTAAACCCAGCAACCAACGAGGGAGAATATAAGGCCTTTTCTCTTTACTTAGCCACGTGCTGTAGCTCAGAGAGCTCTTTTAAATGTCTCCCGTCCCACAGCCTTGAAAAGGGGAAGGATTCTCAGGTTCTGGTTTGATTTGAACGAGGATCACTGGACCTAGAACCATTCACTTCCCTTTCCTAGCAACACCTGTGATACACAGACCCGGGCTGAGATCAGTGCTTACTGTGAGGAAAATGGTAGTAAAAATATCTGATCCCTGGCACAACCTGGGGCAACATCAGCCCAACTGAGAATGAAACAATTTGTTTCTGACTTGGGGAATTTGATGACTAACAATTGCTGTGAAATGGGGGAACAGTATCACCGCGATGCTCAGGGTTTATTTAGACTAGGAAAAGTGATGGAGGGTAGGTCAGGTGGAGGGGAAAGCTAATGCCAACCACTGCACCAGGACTACATCTGCATTACAACAATATCTGTCTTTTTACACCCAGATTAGTAACTTGAGCAGCCAACACCATGTACAGTCCTAGTGGATGTAAGGCCCAGGCTTCGGATTGAAGCTTCTTCCACATTCAGAGCACATGTAGGGTGTCTCTCCTGTGCAGATTCTCTGATGCAAGATGAGGACTGAGCTCTGAGTGAAGGTTTCCCCCCACTCCGATCAAGTGTAGGGTCTCTCCTGAATGGATTCCATGATGTGTGACAAGGCTTGAGTGCTGATTGAAGTGGGTGGCGCTGCTGCTCTCATGAGTGGTTGGCTTAGATGTGCATAGGCCTACCAGTCCCACATGGTCTAGTGGTTAGGATTCCTGGTTTTCACCCAGGTGGCTCGGGTTCAATTCCCGGTGTGGGAATAGAACAGAGCTTTTGCTCCGAGGGGAGGCAGGAAGTGAAGGAACACAGAGGGATCCTGGCAGTACGGGAGTTGGACAGTGTTGGGAGGGGAACCCAGGAGTCGGGGGAGATCAGGAAAGGATCCAAGCAGGGTGGGAAGTGGGCAGCTTGGAGAGCACAGGACTGGGGAGAGTGACTGTGTCCCTTTAAACCAGGGGTGGGAAAACTTTTTGGCCCAAGGGCCATATCGGGGTTGCAAAACTGTATGGAGGGCCAAGTAGGGAAGGCTGGGCCTTCCCAAACAACTTTGTCCCAACCTTCTATCTGCCCCCTCCCCTCCCCTGCCCTTGACAATCCCCTCAAAAACCCCAACCCATCCAAGCCCCTGCTCCTTGTCCCCTGACTGCCGCTCCAAAGACTTTCTGACCTTAACTGTCCCCTGGTACCCCACCCCTATCCAACCCCCCCACGCCATGTTCCCTGATTGCCCTGACCCCATCCACATGTCCAGCCCCTGACAGGCCCCCCAGGACTCCCACTCCCTATCCAATGCCCCACTCCCAAACTGTTCACTGCCCCCCTGAACCTCCACCCCATCCAACCCCCCCACTGTTCCCTGACCCCTGACTGCACCCAAGACCCCCTGCCCACCTCCTTACCATGCCGCTCAGAGGAGTATGTCTGGTAGCCACACAGCCCGGCAGGAGCCAGACACACGTCCACTCTGCCTCACTCCAGTTACTGCCCCATCCCTGGCCTGTATCTCCAGTGCGGAGGACGTCACAGATCCCCCTCTCTGCCAAGGGGGCTTGCAGAGGAATTTCCTTCCTGCCAGCCCCCCCTCATTGAATAATTGCACAAGTTCATTGGAGCTCCTCCCCTTTCCCTGCTTCTGTCTGTCACCCTTCTGTCAGAGTCGGCAGGAACATGGCCCAGGTTCAATATCTTGGGGTTCCTTTTCAACAACACAGCACAGAACCCACTCAAGGCCCCACCCAGTAACCTGGGACAATTCCACACCACCCCCTGGATGTCTCTAGAGGCAACACTTCCCAATAGCAAGCTCTGAGTCTCAAGGCTTGTCTACACTACTAATGGCAATGACGGGGTCTGCTCGATAACGATCCCCAGCAGTGCAGACCAATGCACGTCCGTTTTGATTCGCTGAGTCAGGAAAACCACAGAATTCCCCGCCCCCGAGTAAAGTTTGCCTCTTGCAGATGGTTTGCAGAGTGTGAAGCAGGCTGCCTCTGCCCAGGAAATACCACCCTGCTCTTCCAGGAAAAAAAACCCTGCCACAGAAGAAACCGTATGACTGGAGTCATAAGCCTATGATTGAATCCTGGGTATTTTTAGTAAAAGTCATGGGCATGAAACAAAAAGTCATAACCCCCAACCTATACCACAAATAACCCTGAGAGAATCTGGGGGGGGGGGGGTGTGAAAGCCATTGGGCCCCAGCACCACCTGCTAGGTGGGGAGGGGGAAAGTGCCAAAGGTCCCACTGTGGAGGGGGAAACCCTGGGGGTCTTGCTGCCACTCTGACCACTGCAGTGGCTGGAAGCCTTGGAGGGCCAGGGCCCTGCTGGGGCTTTATTTCTTCCTTTAATCACCATGGAAGTGTAAACAGGGAGAGAATTTGCTCCCCCTTTCTATGTGGAACAAGTACAGGCAGGTGGAATTATTTCCAGAGCTGTAATAATAAGCTAGCAGAAGATGGTTTCGATCCATCGACCTCTGGGTTATGGGCCCAGCACGCTTCCACTGTGCCACTCTGCTCCCTGTAAACTTGTCTGTAGGATCTCTTCACAGAGCAGCTCAGTTTGGCTGAGTAAGTTTTACTCCTGAGGGGATTCTGCACCTAAAATAAAACTTCTCTGCACCATATTTTAAAATTCTGCAAAATGTCTTTGTCAATAAATAAATGTGGAGGCTCCAGCATGGCAGTGGGGAGCACAGGCCACTGTGTGCAAAGAGATGGGAGAGCACCCGGCAGTCCCCCTCCCCTGGGATACAGACTCAGTGGCAAAACTGCTCCTCTCTGCTGCCTTCTCCGGGGTTAAAAAAACATTTTTGTGCT
Source organism: Sternotherus odoratus (assembly GCA_032164245.1). Lineage (NCBI taxonomy): Eukaryota > Metazoa > Chordata > Testudines > Kinosternidae > Sternotherus > Sternotherus odoratus. The sequence goes on along the minus strand of JAVMKO010000136.1, from coordinate 320,613 downwards.
GCTCCCTCTCCAGAGGTGGGGAGAGGACCCAGGAGTCCTGGCTCCCAGCCCCCCCTGCTCTGACCCACCAGCCCCCACTGCCCTCCCACAGGAAAGGCTAAGAACCCGTTGCCCAGATTCTTGACATTCACATGCCCCCGCCCCGCCCTGGGGTGTCTGGGTCTGCCGAGGGGATAACAACCTACTGTTGTGACCAACCTCCTCCCCAGCTCACAAGAAAGGTGTCTGTGCCGGGGTTCTAGAGTCTCGAACCCAGCCAACGAGGGGGCTGTAGCCAAATGCATGGGCGGGGGGGGGACAGAGTTAAGGTGAAATGGACGTCTTTAACACCCGGACTTCACCCCGCCCTTGGGGCTTATGCAAGTGAAAGAGCTGGAGACCCTCATTGATTCACCGGTGCCCCCCGTGAATGTGCCCCCTAACCCCCCCCCCCCACGAATCTGGTTGCCATGGGGAGGGAGTGGGCCCGATTTGCTCCTTCCCCAGTGGTGCCATGTTATGCAAATCACCCCCACTCCTTTGTATAGGGATGCCTCATTTGCATAGAGCCCCCCAGTATCAGGGGGGTGCCCCAACAGGGACATGGGTTGTGGCTTACGGGGGGGATACCCAGCTCTTACAGCCTACAAAATAGGGGTCCAGGTGGAGGGGGGAGAGGGAAAGTGGGGTGCACAGAACCCCATGGCATGGAGGGGGTGAGGCAGGTGAAGGGTGCCCCCTATACCCTGCAGTGGCACCCGCCCCCAGTACCCCGCAGCTGCTTTGGGATTCCCCTCCCAGGACCCCCCCTTTTCTCCACTGCCCCCCCCGGTGGTGCCCCCTACCTGTAGCCCATGGCAGGGCGGGCGCTCTGCAGCTCCCCGGCCGGCAGCCCCGCCTCCAGCAGGTAACTCGCCAGCCGCCGCCGCTCCGGCAGCTACCGCGCCGCCTCCAGCACCTGGCCCGGGGTGAGCGCCCCTGGCTGCGCCACTGCCCGCCCTCGCCCCGCCCGCCCTCGCCACGCCCGCTTGGGGGAGGTGGTCCCTGTATTGTCCTGTGGAGGAGGGGGTCCCTGTATTGTCCTGGGGAGGGGGAGTCCCTATATGGCCCATATGGCCCTGGGGGAGGGGATCCCTGTATTGTCCTGGAGAGGGGGAGTCCCTACCTGGCTCTTACAGCCCTGGGGGAGGGGATCCCTGTATTGTCCTGGGGAGGGGGAGTCCCTATATGTCCCATATGGCCCTGGGGGAGGGGGTCCCTGTATTGTCCTGGGGAGGGGGAGTCCCTATATGGCCCATATGGCCCTGGGGGAGGGGATCCCTGTATTGTCCTGGAGAGGGGGAGTCCCTACCTGGCTCTTACAGCCCTGGGGGAGGGGGTCCCTGTATTGTCCTGGGGAGGGGGAGTCCCTATATGGCCCATATGGCCCTGGTGGAGGGGGTCCCTGTATTGTCCTGGGGAGGGGGAGTCCCTATATGGCCCATATGGCCCGGGGGAGGGGGTCCCTGTATTGTCCTGGGGAGGGGGAGTCCCTATATGGCCCATATGGCCCTGGGGGAGGGCTCAGCGGAGGGGGGGGGAGCTGCCCTTCTTCATGCCCTCAAGCAAGATGGCGGCGTGGGGCTCGTCTAGCGAGATCTCCTCCGAGATCACGAGCTCTCGCTCTCTGGCGCGCGGTGCGGCGCCGGGAGCGGTTGGTCGGTTGCAAGGGCAACGCCGAGGGCCGGAGCGCGCGGAGCCTGAGCGAGAGCGACAGAGCACGCGGCGGGGGCTGGGCGCGCGGGGCGAGGGTTCCACGGGGGTTCCACTGAGAGAGGAGGGGGGAGGGGGAGTCTGTGGGGGGGGGGCGCGGGGATCGGGGCGGGGGGGTTCCACTGAGGGGGGAGGGGGAGTCTGTGGGGGGCACAGGGATGGGGGCGGGGGGTTCCACTGAGGGGGGAGGGGGAGTCTCTGTGGGGGGGCGCAGGGATGGGGGCGGCGGTTCCACTGAGGGGGGAGGGGGAGTCTGTGAGGGTGGGGGGGTTCCACTGAGGGGGGAGGGGGAGTCTGTGGGGGGCACGGGGAAGGGGCAGGGGGTTCCACAGGGAGAGTGGGGGGGGAAGGGGGAGTCTGTGGGGGGAGCAGAGGGGTTCCACGAGGGTGGTTTTTGGGAGGGGGCAGTATGGGGGCCACGGGGATGGGGAATTGCACAAGGGGGGAGGGTGTAGTGGTTGGGGAGTCTCCATGGGGGGGCGCAGGGTTGGGGGATACTAGGAGGGGGGACATGGGGATGGGGGAGTCGCTATGGGGGGTGCCCACCCTGTGTGAAACCCACAATCTGAACCCTACAGCATTCTACTGGGGGGGCAGGCGGATGGAGGCGGGGGGGGTTCCATCGGGGTGGTGGTGATGCAGGGGGCTATGGGGGACAATGGGGACTGGGGGTTTCCATGGGGGGTTATGTGGGGGGGACGACGGGAGATGGGGACTCCATGGGGGGCAATGGGGGAGACTCCCCAAGGAGGATGCAGGGGGGCCCGGTGCTGCCTTGGGTCACCCCAGCCTGACGCCTTTGCTCCCCCTCCCCCCGCTAGGCCCCGCCCTGAGGATCCTGCCTGCGTGGGGGGCGCCTGGCGATGCCCCTGGTCAGTGGGCTGGTGCCCGCCCGCTTCCTGACCCTCACGGCGCATCTCGTCATCGTCATCACCATCTTCTGGTCCCGGGTAAGAGACCCCAACGACGCCCACCCTGCGTGACACTCACAATCGGCACCTTACCACACCACACCCCCGACGACGTCTACCTGTGTGACACCCACAGTCGGCAGCATACAGCATGCCTGTCCGACGACACACACCCTGTGTGACACCCGCAATCTGCAGCCTATAGCATGCCACCTATCCACCCTGACAATGCACACCCATGTGACACCCACAGTCTACACCCAGACAGAATGCCTGTCCATCCACCCAGACATCACACCCATGTGATGCCCACAACGTATACCTATACAGCACACCCGTCTACCTATCCAGCATGCCCACTCGTCCACCACAACACACACCCGTATGACACCCACAAGGTACACCTATATAGCACACCCGCCTGTACACTGAGATGATGCACATCCATATAGCACTTTGACCTGGAAACACCCGCCCATCCTAACAGCACATACCTGTGAGGTACACCCCTACAGCGTGCCTGCTCGCCCACCCCAAGGATGTACACTCATAAGACGTACAGCTGTACATGTCTGTCCCGGTGACACACACCTTTCTGATACCCGCACCTATGATGTACACCCATACAACACACTGACCCTGATGACGTACAACCGCATGATGCCTGTGATGCAGACAACTCACACCTGTACGACGACCATGCCTACAACACACACCGCCATATCACACCCGCCCTTACAACGCCCATGCCTGCAATACATCCCCATACCATACACCCATCCCGACAATGGCCGCCTGCCCCAACAACGCCCACCCATATAACATCCATCCATGTGACGCACCACCTGTACAATGTGCACAGCTGCCCCAGCAACACCCGCCTGCCACTATCCCCTGTCACGCACGTACAGGTCTCCCAACACACTCACCACCTAACATGGTGTACACCATCCTCCAACACACACCCCTCATGCAGCAGGGCTTCCACCTCACCCACACACCGTGCCCCCGCCACCTGTGGTCACTTTCCAGAGGTGAGAGGAGGGGGTATGGGGAGCCCCCACTGAACACAGGCGGCAGGAATCAAGGAGGTTGTGGCTGCAGGGAGGTGGGTGGAAGCAATGTGGATCAGGACTCCTGGGTTCTCTCCCCGGCTCTGGGAGGGGAGTCGGGGGCCGGTGGGTTAGAGCAGAGGGGTCTGGGAGCCAGGACGCCTGGGTTCCCTCCCCGACTCTGGGAGGGGAGTGGGGGGCCGGTGGGTTAGAGCAGAGGGGTCTGGGAGCAAGGACTCCTGGGTTCTCTCCCCGTCTCTGGGAAGGGAGTGGGGGCTAGTGGTTGGAGCAGGGGAGGCTGGGAGCCAGGACGCCTGGGTTCTCTCCCCGGCTCTGGGAGGGGAGTGAGGGCTAGTGGTTGGAGCAGGGGGGGCTGGGAGCCAGGACGCCTGGGTTCTCTCCCCGGTTCTGGGAAGGGAGTGGGGGCTAGTGGTTGGAGCAGGGGAGGCTGGGAGCCAGGACGCCTGGGTTCTCTCCCCGGCTCTGGGAGGGAGGTGGGGGCTAGTGGTTGGAGCAGGGGGAGCTGGGAGCCAGGACGCCTGGGTTCTCTCCCCGGCTCTGGGAGGGAGGTGGGGGCTAGTGGTTGGAGCAGGGGGGGCTGGGAGCCAGGACGCCTGGGTTCTCTCCCCGGCTCTGGGAGCGGAGTGGGGGATAGTGGTTAGAGCAGGGTGGTGGGCAGCCAGGACTCCTGGGTTCCCCCGGCACTCACCTGGTGGGGGCTGGCATTCGAGCCTGGCATCAGGGGCACTATTTTCCGCCGCTGGGCCTCCAGCTGGCAGCTCTCTCCTACAGTTTTCCAAAATCGCATCTCTTGAAAAGATTGGGCAGCCTTCCTCTCGCAATCCACCGCCAACCTGCGGAGAAGGGGGGGGTGTCAGAGCTCCACGGTGGGGGGTAGCCTGGCCTGGGGAACCCGCCGCCCCGCCCCAGAGGTGGGCGCATCTCGGCGCCGGGTCCCTAGGTCACCCGCCGCCCCGCCCCAGAGGTGGGCGCATCTCGGCGCCGGGCGAGGAGTCCCCGGGACACCTGGTACCTCCTTTCGTGCTGCTGCACGAGTTTCTCCTTCTCTTCCCTGTGGCCTGATATCATTTTGAGTCGGTTTAACTCATATTCTGTTTCCAACTTGAGCAGCTCTTTCCTGTGGCGAGAGGAGGGCCGGGGTGAGCTGCAGGTGCGGCCCCCCGGTGGGGGAGGGATCTGGGGGTGGCGGGGTGCTGGGGGAGGTACCTTTGCCTTTCTTCAAGCACCTGAATCTGGTGCTGGTAGTTTTTGGCTCTGTGTCTGAGCCATACAGTTGATTGGTGTGCCAGTGGTATGGATGTTCTGCCTCTCGTCCACTGGGGCCTTGTGGGGCCAGCCTCCCGCTGCACGGCCTCCTGGGAAGAGAAAGGACCTGGGTGACCTCCAGCCCCCCACTCGCCTTCCAGAGCCAGGGAGAGAACCCAGGAGTCCTGGCTCCCAGTCCCCCCTGCTCTAACCCACCAGCCCCCACTCCCCTCCCCGAGACGGGGATAGAACCCAGGAGTCCGGGCTCCTAGCCCCCCCTTGCTCTAACCCACCAGCCCCCAGGGGCACAGAGGGGGGTGGGCATGGGGCCAAGGGGAGGATGAGGAGGCCAGACCGGGCCAGGCGAGGGGCACCGGGGAGTCAGCCTGTGTGTGGCCCTTGCAAATCATGTCTGCCTTCTGGTTTCTCAGTTTCCTCATCTATAAAATCGGGATCCTATTTCTCTATCCCACATGAATGATGTAACCACTCCTACTTTGGGGAACATCACAGATTGCTTAGGAAAGTAGGAAGTAATTTATTAGTAAAGCATATGACAGGATGCATTAAGATCCACTGTTTGAGAGACTGCACATACGCACAATACTAAGTCACTTTGATACTACAGTGCTGGAGTTTTAGAGAAGGTTTAGACTAAATGAGATTGAATTAAGGACTATTTGGCAGCCTTAACTCCGAGTGCTTTGTTATGATCAGTGTGAAGGTCAGGCCTTTTTCTTTTGAATGTGTTCTATTTGGCTTATTAATAGCACAGTCTTACTATTTATACTGTAAAGCCACCCCTTGGCACTGTGGTTTTCTTCTAACTTCGGGGGGAAGTGTATGCATGGTCTTTCCTGGCCCCCACGCACACCCAACTCATATTAAAAGGTTCCCTGCAAGACTTTAAAATTAAGTGGAATGCAGCTGAATTTAGCTTTTAAAACAAAATCAGCTGTACTCAAGTTAGCAACAGAGGGAAACCAGATATCTCAAAATGCATCCTTCTTTGATATAACAGCTACTGGAGTACAGAGTTGGGCTAAAAGTAGCCAGGAAAATGGTATGGCAATTATATGGAGCAGTTAAAGTCTTTAAAATATTATTTAACCTTTAGATCAGTGGTCTCCAACCTTTTGGTGAACGCGGACCGGTCAACGCGGCCGAGTACTGCTTGCGGCCCGGGGGCTCTGTGCGGTGCGGCGGACCGTTGTATGCCCGCCGAAAACCTGCAGAAATCAGTGGCTTTTTTATTTGTCAGAGCGGCGGGACCTTGCATGTCCGCCGAAAAGCCGAAGGAAAACGGCGGAAAAGCAGAAAAATGCGGAACTCTTGCCGCACCGGAAGGGAAAGCGGGGCCGGAAGCGGAAAGGAAAGCGGCCGGAAGCGGAAGGGGCGGGCCGGAGGGGAACGCGGCCGCGGACCGGTACCAAATGCTCCACGGACCGGTACCGGTCCGCGGACCGGGGGTTGGGGACCACTGCTTTAGATGAAAACCATACTAACTATAAAACTTCACTTTAGTGAACTCTTCTGGGCTCCTAAGTGCAACAAGGGGAAATGGTAGCTGCACATCGCAGCATAACAGATTGTGGAACATCACAGCAAAATGCCAATGACTTTATATACTTCATTTTTCTAAAAGGCATATTTACAGTCAGTTACTAACAGAATGACCCATCCCATGCTACTTGGGGAAGTAAATTTTTCAGATCACCTTTAACATAAATTGAAGTCCTAAACACATAAATGTACTGATATTTGGAGAGTGGAAAATGGAAATACCATTGAAGCAGATGGTGAAATAGCTACCTACAGTATTTTGCAAGGCAAGTTCCACCTGTCTGCTTATTCTCAAATATATTAAACTACTTGAAGAAAAATGTATTTAAAAGTGTGAAAAGAGAAGTCATTTAAATTTCATTTTTGTTTATAAATTAAACATTCTTTAATGTATACTGGTGAAAGTATGAAAAATACACTATTAAACCTGTAAAAAATTAATACTACTACAATGAATTTAATTTTAACTGCTGACAGGTATTTTTAAGAGCTATTTATATTTCAATGTAATCCTTACTATACCTGCATCGCTGGCAGAGTCTCCTGAAAAAATAAAACACATTTATCAGTCTTTAGATAAGAGATTCTATAAATCTCCGCCCCCAGGGCCCCCTCCCTACCCAACCCCCCCGTCCCCTGACTACCCCCTCCAGAGACCCCCCCGCCCCAGGACCCCCTCCCCTACCCAACCCCCCCGTCCCCTGACTACTCCCTCCAGAGACCCCTCCACCCCAGGACCCCCTCCCCTACCCAACCCCCCCGTCCCCTGACTACTCCCTCCAGAGACCCCCCTGCCCCAGGACCCCTCCCCTACCCACCCCCCCCATCCCCTGACTACTCCCTCCAGAGACCCCTCCGCCCCAGGACCCCCTCCCCTACCCAACCCCCCCCTCCCCTGACTACTCCCTCCAGAGACCCCCCTCCCCTCCCCAACCCCCCGTCCCCTGACTCCCCCCTCCAGAGACCCCCCTGCCCCAGGACCCCTCCCCTACCCAACCCCCCCATCCCCTGACTCCCCCCTCCAGAGACCCCCCCGCCCCCAGGACCATCGGACAGGAAAGGGGTTAAAATGCTCCGTATTCAGGTTGACTCACCTCGACGTCTTCATGGCTCTGCGTCCCCCGCTGTTCGTCCCCCATCGTCTCTGCCCGGTGAGGTCTGGAGCTGAGGGGAGAGCGGAGGCGAAGGGGCTGGAGAGAGATGGGAGCGGGGGGGGGGACTCAGCGCGCGGGACAGTAACGGCCGAGGGGGGTGACGCGGGGCTGCGAATGGGGGCGGGGCCCGGCCGCACGCTCTACGGGGGGGCGCGGGGACCCACCGCTGGCCCCAGTCTCTGCGCCCCCCAATCCCACGGGGCCGGGGCCGGATCCACGGTGGCTGAGGCAGCTCCGCGGCGTCTCCCCGCTTCCCGGGCCGAGAGTCACTTTCCCGCCCAGTCGGCCCCTCGCGGGTGTCTCGCTCACCCGCCACACCGGGGATCGCACTGAGCACGTGCAACTTCTCCCGCTCAACCGCTCCCGGGCTGGAGAAGGCGGAAGCGCCCCCGGGGCAGGCTGGGAGATGTCGTCCCTGACTCTCCCGGGACCGGACGTGACGTTGAAAGCGGGAGGATGAGCCGCGCTCCCCCCGCTGCTGCTCCCTGGCCGGGGGGGGTCTGTGCCGGGGAGACCTTCATGATCCCCCCCCCGCTGCGGAGCTGCCGCCTCCAGGTACTGCTGTCCCCGCGGGAGACCAACGACCCCCCAGCCCGGCCCGGCTCTGCCCTGGGGGGGAGAAGTGAGACCGGGCGGGGGGGACCCGGGGAAAGGGGCGGGTGGAAAATGTCTGATCAGCCCGGACATGGGGGGGAGAAGAGCAGGTGACCCCCGAGGGGCGGGGGGAGGAAGGGGGGGCTGAGATCTCCTCGGATTTACCGCTGCCCCCCCCCCGCCCTGGGGACCCCCCTGTCCTGCCCCCTTTCTCCCTAGAGAGCCACGAGCAACATCCAGGGTGACCCCCCCTTTACCCCCCCCGAGAAGGTCTCTGGTCCCCTCCCCCCATTTTCTCCCCACTTCGCCAGTGGCCAGTTCACATCTCAGGTCTGCCCCCCCCCATTGTTCCCTGCAGGGATTTGTCCTTGTTCCGGTGGGAATCGTTCCCCGTATTGATTTCTGAACTGGGAGGAGGGTCAATGGGCAGAGGCTGGGGAAGCCCTGAGACCCGGATACCTCTGGCCTGGGGCGGCCGCTCTCTGCTGGCAACAGGACCTGGGAGGTCTCAAAAAGGGGAGGGAGGAGCAAGTGCCCCCCTTTGAGAGATGGCCCAGCCCCAAGTTTCCCAGTCCCAGCTACTTCCCCTCCCCCACCCTGCCCAACGCAGCACCCCCGCCTGCTAATCACATTCCCTGACCCACAGCCAGTGATATTCTCACTCCAGCCCCCCTCCTTTCCCCTGTGAGAGCCACAGCACCCAGGGTTCCCTGCCAGCCATGGGAATGTGAGGCGAGAAGAATCCATCCCATTCGGTTGTTGTTTTACTATCGCTGTATAATCCCCTTCAATTTCCCCCCTTTCCTTTAGAACTGTTGAATGGTGACATGAAATCTCCCCACACATTGGTCCTTCTCCCCTACATATGCAAATCATTCTTTGACCATTTTCTCCTCATTTAGGAATTACTGATGTCAAATTCTTGAAAACTCTTCCCACTTTTCTTTCCAGGTATCTGACTGATTGTTTAGTTCTGGAGATTTTCCTGTCTAATTATGTGAGAACATGAGACTTTCTCAGGTATTGCCATGTGGAGGTGGGGGAAGGGCTGGCACTCAGTGTAGAGGGGGGATAAGGATGTGGTAAAGCTGACCAGACAGCAAGTATGAAAAATCGGGACAGGGGTGGGGGGGTAATAGGAGCTTGCATAAGAAAAAGACCCCAAATCAGGAATTTTCCTGTAAAATGATGACAGCTGCTCACCCTAGCTGTGGTATTGGAGGTGTGTCTGGGATTTTGATTTGGAGGAGTCCATGTCTCTGCTCCCTGTGGCCATGGTGGATTCTGTACCAAAGCAGCACGTCAGCGGAGCAGACGCACACACCATCGCTCCGTCTCAACACGCAGCATTCACTGCCAGATGGGACTCATGATTTTTTAGGGGTCAGCTTGATACGCCTGGCTGGGATGAATTAAGATGGAGCGGGGGTTGGGGCTGTAATAGTTTGGGATGTTCCTTTCTGCATAGTCAGTTCTTTCCCGTTATTCTTTTACCCACACTGATTCCTGTTTTTAAATGGGATCTAATTATTGCAAAGCTGAATGAAAGACAAAACAAACTGGACCATTTGAATGTTGGCACATAGCTGGTAGAACTATACCGAGTGCAGGTTTGCTGTCATTACCTGGGTACCTAGAGCATTTTCTGATGAGGTGGGTAAAGCAATGTCAAAGAACCAAAAGCGCTTTCCAGGGTGAAAGCGCTCATCAGGTGTTTGCTCTCCTGGGTGCATGTCACCACCCAGAGCTTGCAGCCTTTCAGGAGTGTCACGCTGCATTGTATTTACTGATCTCAAAAGAAAAGGTTAAGATGGCTGCTTCACAATATCCAATGAAAACTTGCAACCAATTATACAAATAGCCCCTAATGCAATTAAACAAACGTGGTATTAATACTGATTCAGAACTAAAAAAATATGAGATGTGCATGAGAAATGAACTGACACCTAATTTCCATTTCTTAATACCTGAAATTTTGACACTTGCTCACACTATCTTTTTTCAAAAGCAATGCACAGCACAGAGTCAATTGAAATAATAAAACCCTGCCAATTATTCATAGAATCATAGCATTTTAGGGTTGGAAGAGACCTCTGGAGGTCATCTAGTCCAACCCCCAGCAAGGGCTTTATCAAGCCTGACCTTAAAAACATCTAAGGAAGGTGATTCTACCACCTCCCTAGGTAACCCATTCCACCCTCCTAGTGAAAAAGTTGTTCCTAATAATATCCAATTTAAACCTTCCCAACTGCAAGTTGAGATCATTACTCCTTGTTCAGTCATCTACCACCACTGAGAAAAGTCTAGATCCATCCTCTTTAGAACCCCCTTTCAGGTAGTTGAAAGCAGCTATCAAATCCCCCCTCAGTCTTCTCTTCTGTAGACTAAACAATCCCAGTTCTGTCAGCCTCTCCTCATAAGTCATGCGCACCAGACCCTAGTCATCTTTGTTGCCCTTCTCTGGACTCTTTCCAATTTTTCCACTTTTAGTGTGGGCTCCAAAACTGGACACAGTACTCCAGATGAGGTCTCACCAATGTCAAATAGAGGGGAAGAATCACATCCCTCGATCTGCTGGCAATGCCCCTATATATATAGCCCAAAATGCCATTAGCCTTCTTGGCAACAAGGGCACACTGTTGACTCATATCTAGCTTCTCATCCACCGTAATCCCTAGGTCCTTTTCTGCAGAACTGCTGCCTAGCCATTCGGTCCCTAGTCTGTAGCAGTGCATGGGATTCTTCCATCCTAAGTGGAGGACTCTGCACTTCTCCTTGTTGAATCTCATCAAATTTCTTTTGGCCCAATCCTCTAATTTGTCTAGGTCCCTCTGTATCCTATCCCTACCCTCCAGCGTATCTACCACTCCTCCCAGTTTAGTGTCATCTGCAAACTTGCTGAGGGTGCAGTCCACACCATCCTCCAGGTCATTGACAAAGATATTGAATAAAACCAGCCCCAGGACCGACCCTTGGGGCACTCTGCTCGATACCGGCTGCCAACTAGACATGGAGCCATTGATCACGACCCATTGAGCATGACGATCCCACCAGCTTTCTAGCCACCTTATGGTCCATTCATCCAGCCCATACTTCTTTAACTTGCTGGCAAGAATATTGAGGGAGACCATATCAAAAGCTTGGCTAAAGTCAAGGAACAACACATACACTGCTTTCCCCTCATCCACAGAGCCAGTCATCTCATCATAGAAAGCAATTAGGTTAGTCAGGCATGATTTGCCCTTGGTGAATTCATGCTGATTGTTCCTGATCACGTTCCTCTCCTCTAAGTGCTTCAGGATTGATTCCTTGAGGCCCTGCTCCATTATTTTTCCAGACACTGAGGTGAGGCTGACTGGCCTTTAATTCCCTGGCTCCTCCTTCTTCCCTTTTTTAAATGGGCACTACATTATAAGACAGAGGCAAAAAAAAAGCATTGAATACATTTGCTTTTTCCACATCCTCTGTCACTAGATTGCCTTCCTCATTCAGTAAGCGGCCCACACTTTCCGTGACTTTTTTCTTGTTGCTAACACCTAAAGAAACCCTTCTTGTTACCCTTACCATCCCTTGCTAGCTGCAACTCCAAGTGTGATTTAGCCTTCCTGATTTCACTCCTGCATGCCCGAGCAATATTCTTATATTCTTCCCTGGGCATTTGCCCAAATTTCCACTTCTTGTAAGCTTCTTTTTTGCATTTAAGATCAGCAAGGATTTCACTGTTCAACCAAGCTGGTCACCTGACATATTTACTATTCTTTCTACACATTGGGATGGTTTGTTCCTGCAACCTCAATAAGGATTCTTTAAAATACAGCCAGCTCTCCTTTCCCCCCTTCATGTTCATCTCCCAGGGTATCCTGCCCATGAGTTCCCTGGGGGAGTCAAAGTCTGCGCACGCAGGGCTCATCTATAAATTCCTGAAATCAGGACAAATGGCGTCCCGAGCAAAGTGTAGTCGGGACACGGGACAGAAGGCAAAAAATCGGGACTGTCCCGATAAAATCGGGACGTCTGGTCACCCTAGCGGCTCTCCTTTTTTCCCTGTGCCAAGATCCTGAACTCAAATCTGTATCTGTCTGGTTTTGATCCTGGGGCTTTTTGCATGTTAGGCAAATGTGATAACCACGACACTCCCAAAACTCTCTCACAGTCCCCTGCCCCTCCTTCAAATTCCACCCACTCAGCTGGTGCTCACCCTGGCACACACCCCTGGGTGAACCTGGAGAAAATGATGGAAACCCTTTGATGGGTCAGCTAGTGGAGCAAAGGCCTCCCATGGAGGGCAGGGAAGGGCACAACTCATCCCAATTTTCCCCCAGCTCTTCCCCAACCCAGGGCCCAACCTGGGGACCAGGCTGCCGGCCCAGCCTCAGCCACAGCCCCCACTTACTCTGGTTTGTACCCCTCTCACCAGGAAGCCACAGTGCAACTCCCAATCCTGGTTCTCGACTGTGGCTACAGAGGGGCTGCAGACATGGTTAAGAGAACACAATGTCCTTTATCAGTCAGCTCAGATGAGGTGGCCAAGTGGTTAAGGTGCTAGACTACTAATTCCTTGTGCTCTGCATACATGGGTTCAAATCCCATACTCAGTGGGCACATTTTTCTCTTCTACAAACAACTGTCTCCCCATTTGGTACAATGAGAGACCAAACCTTGTTCCCTCCTGCAAACAGAAACCTCCTCAGACTACCCTTGCTCCAAATAAAACATGTCTAGTATCAGAGGGGGGGAGCCTTGTCAATCTGGATCTGCAGAAGCAACAAAGAGTCCTGTGGCACCTTATAGATCTTACTGGAGCATAAGCTTTCATGGGTATTCACCCACCAAAGCTTATGCTCCAATACACCACTGTTAGTTTAGAAGGTGCCACAGGACTCTTTGTTCCTTTTGTACAATATGTCTCTACCCTTCTGTCTGTCAGAGTTGGCAGCAACAAGGGCTGGGTTCAGTATCTAGGTGTCTGTTCAAGTAACACAATGCAAAACCAGCTCAATTCCCCACCTGGGACAAATATAGACCATATCCACTTCCAGGAACCTCTAAGGGAGGAGATCGACTGAAGCTACACAACTTCAAGAAGTTGGCGTATCTTCAACTGACTTACCTGCCCTCCTCACGGCAGTGGTAGTTGGCAGTGCGCTCCCTCGTTGACTCCAGCTTGCGCCTCTTGGCAAGCTGGAGTTCCAGAGTCGATGGGGGGTGCCCCTGGGGATCGATTTATTGTGTCTTGATGAGACACAATAAATCGATTACCAAAAGATTGATGTAGTGAAGACAACCACGGTAGTGAAGACAACCCCTAAGAGGCAATACTTCCCCTCTAGAAAGCACAGACTCTGAGTGTAGCAAAAGCCAAATAACAGAGAAACAATGTGGCTTTATGTTGGGGAAACAGGATTCATAACACAGACAACGAGGAAAAAACCCACCCCAAACAAATTGGGCCGTGTCTCTCCCTTGAGTCTAGCAACCCAAAAATCACCCAAAGTCCCACAACCCCAAGGTCTCTGTCAAGGTCACTGCAGCCCCAGAGTTCAAATGTTCATCTGCAGAATTTTACACCCTCCTCATCCTGTGTGGAAATGGGATGGATAAAGTGCAACTTGTGCGCTCAGATAACTGACTGCCCCACCTCTGCATGGGGTTCTTCTGTAGCTTTCACCACAAAGCCCCGCCACTCTACCAGATGCTCCTCTCCAGTAGCCATCAAGTGAACCACACCTTTTCACTAGCCACTCACCAATATAGCTTTAGGTGACCCTACTATTTAACTATTCAGTGATTTCAGGTCATAGGAGAAAAACATCACTGCTGGCACACCAATGGTTTAAAGTGAATACAATCTATAACCAAATTTTTAGCAGAATTAAAACTAGATTTGTTATTACACAATAATAAAGGTATAAATAAAAAAATAATACAAATGTTTCTTCACAACCGTCTCTTAAATCACTAGGTTTCGGAACCCATTCCCCTTGCCTAATGAGCACTACTTAGTTGGTGGTGAGTCCCTCCATCATTTTTTTTAAAAAGGCCAAGTACTGTTCCATTGTCCTTGTCTCACATAATCAGGATAATAACACTTTATTCTTCCTGCCCCAAAAACAGAAACTGGGAATCCCAGTGCAGCCAAAGGACATCTAGGCCAGGTGGGTGTGCCTATGCAAATGAGATCAGCCCCTGAAGTTCTTTTCCATAACCTAACACAACTCACCACCAGATGGCGGGGTAGAGCCCGTCCTGACTCCTCTTACATGTCTGAAGATTCTGTGTAGGGAACCCCAATGGATTTCTAGCCCATCACCTTAACCACTCGGCCACAACTACTAACTTAGGCTGGGCTTCTCATGACACTAGTTTTTTTATCACTGAGTGATCACTTCCAATTGTTTCCTCAGACCAGCTTCCACAACACACTCACTGCTGTGCTATTGTGTAAGTCAGGGGTCTCCACCTTTATGAGACAAGGGCCATATTAGATTTTTGAAGGGGCTTCATGGACCAAAGTAACAGAGGGGAAAATTAATACTTGCAAATATATGTAAAATATATGCAAACCATTAAACACTATACTGTGTCAGTGTTGCATTAAATTCTTAATCAGGTATAAAAGTAGCTGTATAATTAATGCAGGTACTGTGAAATCATACAAAATATTTGTCAATATATTAAAACTCATTTCACATTATTTTTCTATTTTTTTCTAAACTCATAGAATTGTAGCATACAAAAACACATTCAAAAATAAAGAAATATTATTTCAGGATTAGTGAGAAGTATGCTGCACACTTAAAATGGCGACTTGCCCCACATCTCTACCTCCCCTTCTCATCAGTGAGTTGCTAAGAGGGAGAGGGCACCTCTCCCTTCCCACCTCAGAGATCACAACGGAGTGGGGCAGGGGGAGAGAGAAAGAAAGGAGGACACCCACCCCTCACCCCTCTGGAAGGCCCTGCACTGAGCAGAAGCCAAGTACACCCCACACTTTCCTTGTCCCAAGGCTGCTGCAACCCCTGTCCCTAGGGCAGTGCTTCTCACTTTTTTTCCGTCGTGCCCCCCCTAGGGGGAAGAAAACATTTCGCGCCCCCCCGCTCCTCTCCGCCCCTCGCCGGCGCCGCCCCTGCCGGGCGCCAGCCTATATCTAGGGCGCAGCGGCCCGGCGCGCCCGGCCAGGATGGCAGGCGGAAGGCGGGGGCGCCTCACCCGGGGGATGCGCGCCCGGCCGGCCGGTGACTGAGCGCGGCTCTGCGCCGGGCCGTGCGCTGCGCGGGGCCCGCGGGCGGGCTGGCGGGGCGATGCTGCCGTGGTGGCGGAGCCGCGGCAGCCCAGCAAGCCGCAGGGCTATGCGGTGAGGCTGCGCCGCGCCGCGCCGCGCTCGCTGGCCCGCGCCTGCCCCGAGCGCGCGCTGCCCCGCGTGGGCAGCATGTTCCGCTCCAAGCGGCGCATGGCGCAACGAGCCCCCCTTTACGGAGCCTCGCGCCCCCCCTGGGGGGCGCGCCCCACTATTTGAGAAACACTGCCCTAGGGGTACCATAGTTTGCCAATCAAAAAGGATGGGGGGGAGCCCTAACCACCCCACACTCCCTCCCACTTCCCACCCAGAGAACAATGGCTTGAAACCATCCTCTTCTAGGCCCATCCTTGCTTCTTTTTGATCTGGGCCTTCAATCGAGGCCACGACCAGCAGAGTGCCAAGAGCCACTTAGACAAATAAATGCTGTTGAATTGAGCCTTAGGCCTCACTGCACTCAGCCAAGAGTGCCTCAGTCTCCTCCCGATTAACTCAGCAATAGCCCTACACTTGGCCGATCAGTGTGGAGACTCTCAGGCCTGAAGGCCGAGGGTTCTCAACAGATGGGCAAAAGACAGCACAAGTCACCACAGGAGAGCACTATGGTGGAGATCACCATCAGTGCACAATTCCAGCCCCACCTCTTTGTGAGGGCCTCCTATGATGACAGCTGGAGCACATCCCCATCCTCACCAAGAAGAAAAGCAGCAGAAAGAAATGGAGGAGAAAAGAGAAGAAGGGACAAGAGGGAAGGAGGAAGAGAGCAGCAAAAAGGGACAAATTCCAAATGCCCCCTGTGAGGCTCAGGTTAATAAATTCCAAGGCCAGAAGGAACCACTCTGGTCTGTATTTCTGTTTCTCATCGACCATAGAACGTCCCTCAAAATAGTTCCCATAAGAATTAGAGCAGATTTTTTTAGAAAAACACCCAATCTTGAATTTTAAAAGGCCAGTTCTAGAGGATCCAACACAACCTTCAGTGAATTGCTCCAAACCCTGATGTTAATAATGCAAACCTTATTTCCAGTGTGAATTGGTCTAGCTTCAGCCTGCAGACATTGTCTGCTCATAACCTTGATCTGCTAAAGTGAAGAGCCCATTACTAAATATTTGTTCCCTTAGGCTCATCCTTAACCGTCTCTTTGATTCATCTCCTAGAGTCTGTCAGCACGATGCATGTTTCCATTCACCATTCCTGTGGCTCTTCTGTGAACCCCTCCCCAGTTCATCAGAATCTGTCTCAAATTCTGGACACCAGAAATAGACACAATATTTCAGGAGGGGTTGCGACAGTGGCCAGTACAGAGGCATTGTACCCTCTCTATTTCTACCTGAAAATCTGCTTGGATAGCGTCCCCCGTCTGGTACAAAGAAACATAGATTTGGTCTTACCTTGTGCACAGATGATGATTTCCTTTGACAAAATCCACACAGAAATGAAAAAAACCTCCCACAGAATCTCCTCCACACCAGTCCTCTCTTGGTCCTCACAGAGAGGCCACGAGATGGAGACTTGCTGCAGCAAGGTTACAGGGGTCTGTGAGGTTTCTCTTGCCCCACATCCCTGTCCTGCCTAGCTGTTGTCAAGGGATCTCTGTGAGGTCAAAGCCACCTCATCACCTTTGTCCAATAGGCTGAGTTCCCACCAAAGGCCTTTGTGAATTCACAGCCACACTCACCTTTCCCTTGCAGGCCTGATGTCTGCCCCTGGCCAGCCCGATTGGATGTTTGAACTGCAATCTGGATCTCCCCACTTGCTCATTATTGATTCTGGGGAGCAAGCAGGCTCCCCAGTAAAACAGAGTTGGTTCCTCACCCCACACTGATCCTGCATTTCATTCTTAAGCAGGCCTGGGAAATAGTTATAGTATTGCAAATTTCTAGTAAGCTATCCCAACAGGTTCCCTCCAATGTTAAACCAGTTTGCCTCTTTTTCTCCCCCTTGCTGAGAAAGAGCAAAAGAAGAAAGAAAGCTCCTGTGGGGTGACTTGATACACAGGGTCACGCTGCTTTTTCTTGATACACAGGCTCATGCTGGGGAGTGTGAAGTAAGGGACTGGTAGACTTTACTTTCTTAGGGAGGAAGAAACATTAGCTGCCTAAGTTGGTGAAGAGAGGGTATTTCATTGTGGGCTGTGACTATAAGCAGAAGAGGGACACCTAAGGGCTATCGCTACAGCCCAACAGGGGCATTGAATTCATTAGGGTGGAATTAAGAATATCAGGTGCTAGTGACTGAGCTAGCTGGATTTGAAGTCAGTCAACTGCCTAGTCTCAGTGCAGAAGGAGCCCTGAGGGTGTTTATTTGTGAGCTGAGATTCCTTTTCTGACCTTTGCCTTCTTTCCTGGTTTGTTACGTCTCCAGCAAGCAAACTGGAGCTGTTACAAGGCTGGAGAGATGCTGCTTTCTAGACCAGAGAGATGGGGTTGATTTAGCTGTTGTCACCATCAGCTGGTCAGAGAAATCTGGGAGGGAGGGTGGAATTTAGGATTCATCCACCAGGAAGATTTGCTGTTGGACTTATCGAGTGGGGGAGAGTCAGAAAAAGCTTCTCAGCTCCCAGGGAGCGAGCAGACAAGCAAGTTCACTGCAGGCCACACACATTTTCACAGGGAATCAAATCCCCCTGGAGAAAACTCCAGAAGCCCAAGCCCAGGAGTGTCAGAGGAGGGAATCACTGTTTGCCTTAAGCTGTGGGTGAGGGAAACCTGCAGGTCCTTAGATCCCTCCCACCTCTGATAGAACCATTTGTGGGGAAGGTCTGGGGAAGCCAAGGAGGACAAGGAGAAGGGGAAAGGGCTTGCAGCTGTTGTGCAATCATCACGGTCCCAGCAGAAGGATCCGGGGGATTCAACACTTTGGCTGCTTATTGAGGACACAGAACTCACAAGATGGCAAAGCTCAGAGCCCCATTACATAGAGTCCGGACACGATCAGCTCACACTGAGGGGGGCAACACCCCTCCCTGGGGCTCTTTGCCAGAGCTCCTATCCGCTCAGTGTCCTTCCTTGCAAAGTGTCCAGTCAGACTCCTGAGAGGGTTGCAATGGGGTAAATGAATTCAGGGGAGGATTGTTTCTCGTGGGTTTTCTTTGTGCTGCTCTGTGATCCTGCTGGAGGAAGCATCATTTGAGTTTGTTTCAGTACCTTGGGTTGGGTACAGGTTGTGACCCTGAGCATGGGGGTTCCTGCACTCTCTGATCTTAGTCTAGGTCTAGGGAATGGACAAAGGAACAGCTTCCGAAACTGGATAGAAAGTAGCCTAAGAAAGTGTAGTCCAGGTGAGAAGAAAAATGGATTCATCAATTCCCTGGTGGTCTAGTGGTTAGGATTTGGCATTCTCACTGCCAAGGCCTCGGTTCAATTCCTAGTCAGGGAACAGCCCCTCTACAGTTTTTTTTTAAAACCCTTCTTCACTTGCAATTTAAACAAATCCATGGTTTTTCCTCACTCCCCCAACTTCTACATGATGTTGAGAAGCATTTTGGAGACCAGGTGAAAATCAAAGCTTCCCACTGACTAGTAACAGAATGCGCGCATATTCCTACTGTGCACCTCAAAGTCCAGGCTGCCTGACCTTTTACACCAGGGGTCTCCAAACTACGGCCCGCGGGCCAGATGCGGCCCGCGAGGCCCTCTCATCCGGCCCGCGGCAGGGGTCGGGAACCAGCCACGGGGCTGGGGCGCGCCGCGTGCTCCTCTGCCACCGCCGGCCGGGACGCGCCGCGTGCTCCGCTGCCGCCGCCGGCCAGGGATAGCTAAGAGCTGGGGCCGGGACGCGCCGCACCGCCACCCAGTTACAGGCAGCGAAACAAGGAGCCACCCACTGCCAGGCGGCGAAACGGTCTGTGGGGAGAGACCGGGTTGAGTGGGTCAGTTGGGGGGGGAAGAGACCGGGTTGAGCGGGTTAGGTGGGGGGGGGGAAGAGACCGGGTTGAGCGGGTCGGGGGGGGGGAAAGAGACCGGGTTGAGCGGGTCAGTTGGGGGGGGGGTGGAGAGACCGGGTTGAGCGGGTCAGTTGGGGGGGGTGGAGGAAAGGAGGTTTGGGGGGGAGAGACCTGGCTGGGTGGGTCATTAGGGGGGGGTTGGAGGAAAGGAGGTTTTGGGGGGAGAGACCTGGCTGGGTGGGTCAGTTGGGGGTTGGAGGAAAGGAGGTTTTGGGGGGAGAGACCTGGCTGGGTGGGTCAGTTGGGTGTTGGAGGAAAGGAGGTTTGGGGGGGAGAGACCTGGCTGGGTGGGTCAGTTGGGGGTTGGAGGAAAGGAGGTTTGGGGGGGAGAGACCTGGCTGGGTGGGTCAGTTGGGGGTTGGAGGAAAGGAGGTTTTGGGGGGAGAGACCTGGCTGGGTGGGTCAGTTGGGGGTTGGAGGAAAGGAGGTTTGGGGGGGAGAGACCTGGCTGGGTGGGTCAGTTGGGGGTTGGAGGAAAGGAGGTTTGGGGGGGAGAGACCTGGCTGGGTGGGTCAGTTGGGGGTTGGAGGAAAGGAGGTTTGGGGGGGAAAGACCTGGCTGGGTGGGTCAGTTGGGGGTTGGAGGAAAGGAGGTTTTGGGGGGAGAGACCTGGCTGGGTGGGTCAGTTGGGGGTTGGAGGAAAGGAGGTTTTGGGGGGAGAGACCTGGCTGGGTGGGTCAGTTGGGGGTTGGAGGAAAGGAGGTTTGGGGGGGAGAGACCTGGCTGGGTGGGTCAGTTGGGGGTTGGAGGAAAGGAGGTTTGGGGGGGAGAGACCTGGCTGGGTGGGTCAGTTGGGGGTTGGAGGAAAGGAGGTTTGGGGGGGAAAGACCTGGCTGGGTGGGTCAGTTGGGGGTTGGAGGAAAGGAGGTTTTGGGGGGAGAGACCTGGCTGGGTGGGTCAGTTGGGGGTTGGAGGAAAGGAGGTTTGGGGGGGGAGAGACCTGGCTGGGTGGGTCATTTGGGGGGGGTTGGAGGAAAGGAGGTTTTGGGGGGAGAGACCTGGCTGGGTGGGTCAGTTGGGGGTTGGAGGAAAGGAGGTTTGGGGGGGAGAGACCTGGCTGGGTGGGTCAGTTGGGGGGTTGATGTGTAGTGTTCATGTGTAGTGAACAGGTGTTCATGTGTAGTGTTCATGTGTAGTGTTCATGTGTAGTGAACAGGTGTTCATGTGTAATGTTCATGTGTAGTGAACAGGTGTTCATGTGTAGTGTTCATGTGTAGTGAACAGGTGTTCATGTGTAGTGTATCAATGTGTTATTAAATAATAACTGAATAAAATAATATTAAATAAATTATTAAAAACAACATCCATGTTTTGATTCTTTTTTATTTGGACCTCGAGTGTGTTGTCGGCCCCCGAACTGCTATTTGATAGTTAATGCGGCCCTCGGGCTGAAAAGTTTGGAGACCCCTGTTTTACACAAATAGACATGGGCAAAGTATTTCCCCCCTTGCTAGCTAGGCTAACCAACATTGTAATAATAACAATAGACATTCAGGTTGACCCAAGATGAAAACTGGGCAAAAATTTAGGTGTATAAATGGGAGCTAAAAATGGAGCTCTAGTGGTGGGTGTGAGATCTTGTGACAATTCTGACTAATGATGTGTCTGGAACCTCTAAGAAACGTCTCAACCTTCAGCATTTGGAAGGACCTGATTAAAAAAAAACACCTTCCTTCTGTTAAACTTCAATTGACAGGATTTGAAGCTGTGCAGGGGCACCCCAATGGATTACTAGTCCAGCAGCTTAACCACTCAGCCACAACTACTTGCTTGACAGTCTTTTGTCATTACACTCTACTTTTGTTCTCACTGAGTGATCATTTCCAATTGTTTCCTCAGACCAGCTTCCCCCACACACTCACTGCTGTGCCATTGTCTAAGTGTGTCCATGGCTGAACAGCGAGAATTCCTGTTCATTTCCCTTCTGGCTGGAGCATGAGGAGAGTGTGTTTGTGGTTAATGAGGTTGCTGTGGATCAGGGGTGGGCAAACTACGGCCCGTGGGACAGATCTGGCCCCTAAACCTGTTCTGACTGGCCCACCAGGGCTCGGTAAGGGAGGCTGCTCTCAGCTCCTCCGCCACACTCCCAGAGCCCCAGCGTAGGTCACCTGAGCTCCCTGCAGAGGCGGCTGCTCCCAGCGCCTTGCCCCATGTTTCTGGAGTGTCACTGAAGGTCCACAACAGCAGGGGAAGGCTCCTGGGGGGGAAGGTGCTGGGAGCAGCCTCCCCCTGCAGGAAGCTCAGATGCCAGATGCTGAGGCTTTGGGAGAGCAGGAAAATGTGCTAGGGAGGTAATGGGCGGGACTCCTCCGGTTGGGGGAACAGCTTCTTGCCCTCCCCTGCTCCCCTGGAGGCTCAGCAGTGTGCGCCTGAGCTCCCAGTCGGGGATGCTATTCCCGGCCCCTCCCCCGCTTTCGCTACTCTCCCAGATCAATGATCGATACGGTCCCAGTTCATATTAATAACATCCCAGCAGCCTACAAAGTGGGAAGGAGGCAGTTTTGGAGCTGGCGTCTCTCGTCCAGTTCTTCCTTGTGACTTCAGAAGAACTGGGAATGGAGTAAAACATGCCAGGTGGAAAGTTTTGTGCTCGGCTTTGGGGATTAAGCCTGAGCCTGCAGCAGGGGGCTGGATTTCTGAGGCGTGCCCAGCGCACTCTTTGGGCCACCAGCTAAAACCACTGAGGGCACAAGGGATGTTTTTCAGGCAGCAAAGGGGCTCTTATGGCTGTGAGCAGATCTTTGAGAGGTGGGGGATATTGACATCTCTGGGTGGGCTCGAACCACCAGCCTTCTAACTAACAGCCAAATACTCTGGCCCATTGCACCAAAGAGACACACATTTAGGGGGTGCCAAGGCTGCTCCCTCACACCCGGGACATCTACCTGGCCTCACTAGAGCTCACAAGGTGCTAGTGTGGATCCTGACAGGGGCAGCGAATTATCTGGGCCCCTGGTGCCTGGGCTCCAGCAACATTCAGGGCCCAGGGTCCCAGCTCCACCAATGTCCAGAGCTGGGTCTCTCCCCCAGCCCTGCCTGTCACCCCACCCATCTCCCTGAGTGTCCCTGCCCCTCCCTTGCTGCCACGGCCCCTCCCTCTGCTCTGGAGCTGAGCATCCCTGTCTCTCCCCTGCAGCTCCATGCTGCCTCCCTGCAGCAACTGCCATCGCAGGGTCCTAGTGCCCCCCCCTGCTGCTACTGCCAGGACAGGCTGACCCTGAGCCTGCCCGTCCACCTCAGAACCTTTCATTTTCCAGTGGGACCCTCCTCCAGCACAGGGCCCCCCCACCCACAGGCAATGATCCTGCCCCATGCTGTGCATGCTATTCCTCTGACCCAAGCTGACACCAGCCGCCAATGGGGTGCACCAGGAATCACATTGACTGGATTTCCATGAAGGAGAGACCGTTGACAGCCCAGTGCAGGGCAGTGCCAATGGACTGTTCGGATCACGCAGCTCTCACCGTGCACCTCAATTCCCTGAGCAAGGCCAGAGGATACTGGAAGCTGAACATCCAGAGTCTGCAAGATAAAGGAGCGGGGCGGTGAGTCCTGATGGTGTTGGCAGAACAGGAAAGTATCAGAGGGGTCTACGACAACCAGGGGGATTGGTGGGAGTCAGTGAGGGAGGAGTTGGCAGCTTTGTTCCAGGGGTCGAGCAAACACCACAACCTTTAATAAAGCAACAGTGCCAAGTCCTGCAGTGTCCTGTGGGATTTCCACCAGACCATCCAGGCAGGGGAGCGGGTCAGCGGGTGACTGAATGACCTGATGAGGCGACAGCTGGTTAAAAAAAATAAAGAGAAGAAACTGTGAGAAGAAACTGCTGGTGGGAAGCAATAAATGCTGAGTGCAAGCCTGCTAGCTGAGAGTCATGGGGGGCAAGGGACAGCTACTCATACTAGGTCCCATGGTGTAATGGTCAGTATTCAGGGCTCTGTGATCTGAGTTCAAATCTCTGTGGGACCTCCTGGCAATGAGTTAATTTGCTGCTAACCATTAGAGCTGAATGTACTGGTTGACCTTTCGCTGGGTAAACCACAATCAGCTCTTTTCCTTCCCCCAGGGCAAGTGATCTGCACTGCAGGTAGGTTTTTGATCCACCTGGTTCGACAGGCTGGCCGCTCTAAGCTGGGGTCCTGGAACTAAACCATTTGGCTAGAGATTCCTGGGGGTTGCCCTGCCGGTTGCGTTTCTCATGCTTCACCCGACATCCACAACGTTGGTCCCTGCACCTGCAGGTGCCAGGCTCTTCCTCTTGCCCACATGACACTTGCAGAAAGGAGGGCCAGGGCCAGGCTGAATCCTCAGGGCTCAGCAGGAGGGAGGAAGAGTCCCAGGCTGGAGCCCAGCTCACCTTTCCTCCTCTGGGCACCTCTGTAGCGGGTGCTACATCTTCAAGGGAAGGTTCAAAGCCACCGAGCAATGGAGGGGAGGACAATGCCGATGTGTGGTGAGCAGACAGTCACAAGACACACAGCCGGCATGTTCCCTGCCCGGCCAAACACCCACTGAAGACCACTCCCCGAGCAGCATGCTTTGTTTCTTTGTTCTCACTAGCAGAGAGAACTGATTTATTTGATACTGAGAAAGCTGCCAGGACAGGTCACTGTGCACCAGATCTCCCTGCTTCTTCCTGCACATCCCTTGCTCCATTGCTGCCCCAGTCACTGCTGTAGGAGGGTCTTATATGCATTAAGCATAAGTCCTCTACATGTCTTCTTAGCACAGTTGGCAGTGTGTCAGTCTCATAATCTGAAGGTCCTGAGTTCAGGCCTCAGAGAAGGCAACTAATTTTGCTCCCTGCTTCAGAGAAAAGAGACTAGAGCAGAGGGGTTTCCAGACACCATCCCATCCAGCCAACACACACACAGACTTTTCGGAGGCATTAACTTTTCCTTCTCCTTTAGGACTCTTTAATGCAGCTGGAAATACCCATCCCTAGAGGCCCCTTCCCACAGAGCACACAGCCCTAGTGCAGAGAGAGAGCTGGGGACTGCTGGGTTGTTGTAGGCAAGGCGTGAAAGGGATGCCCAAAAAATCCACTAGGACCATTGCCCCCCTTGCTCACCTCCAAGCACTTTTGATTCTTGATGACTGTGATGCTGAGACTCCACTGCCTCAGGATCCTCAACCCCCACTGGAGACCGGTTCCTTAGACCCCTGTTCATATTTCATCTCCCAGCCAGTGCATCCTGGCCCAGCCACTCACCTTCTGCCCCAGGAGAACCAGCTGGTGGGCTGCACCCACAGGCAGACACTTATACCGCTCCCCTCAGAGCAGCAGCTGCAGCTGTTGGCAGCTAATCCCCACCTAAGGCTGGGGAAGGAGCTGGGATCACTTGTTATTTCTCCCCCACATCGAGTCTCACTGGGTTTGGACACATTTCTCTCTCCACCTGATTTCAATTCACAGCCCCTCCCCCATTTCTGCTTTAGGCCTCATTCCTGGACAGATGTGAACACAAAGAAACGTTTGGTGACCACTCACAGCTACTTCCCTGAAGAGTTTTTAATGTAACAATTGCTGCCTCTGACCCCCATGAAGAACAGCTGATTTTATCCCCAGGCGCTTCATCCTCCTCCATAACCATGTCATCAAAATCACCTGGATGACTGCGTGAAACTCCTGACACTCCTCCTCCTTCACGGGTGTGACCCCACGTGACTGGTGTGAGATCCATTTCCTCCCAAATCTCCTACCAGGGGGGTTTGCCTCCCCTAGCTGGGCTTCCCCAGGCCCTGTTGCCAGCAGAGCGTGCCCCTCCCCCAGCCCAGGGGTGTCCCTGTTTCAGGATTCACACAAAACTCTTCTCTGGCTCCGGGAGAGGCTCCAATGGCCCCACAGGAGTTACAGCATCCAAGGCTCATTTGCAGCCCAGCTCACCATCCCCCTGCTTAACGTCACTTCTGCTCCCTGGAGAGTCAGACACTACATCTCCCAGCATGCTCCTGGGGCACTTCCACCCTCTCCAGCCCAGGTAAGGGATGTCTCCCAGGCCAGGCTGACTCTCCCCCCACCTCTCATCTTCTCCCAGCCAGTGTCTCTCAGGAACTAATCTCCCAGGCTGCCCCCCTGCATAACAAAGTTTCCCTGGGCTGGGGGTCAGGCAGGGTGTCTGTGACTGTCTGGATCTCACTGGGGATAAGTGGGGGCTGGGGCTGGTTTTAGTGACTCATTAGACTAAGGAGACCCTGGAGGCGAATGCAGCCACCACATTTCCGTTCAGCTTTGGAGATGTGACACATGGACAATCACCTGCTTAAAAAGCATCTAAATCCCAGGGGCACAACTCTCTCATGCACAGCTTGTGAGCTCAACCAACTACGGACAGCAGCCCTGTGAATGAGTCATGGAGACTGTTATACAGATAAAACGACACAGGATGTTTTCAGGGGACAAGACAAGAATGTCACATTTATTATAACACAATTTGATTTATAAACAATAGCTAATATCTAATACCTTTGTATACACAACACATGCACACACACTAGATGTTCTGCAGCTGCTGTAGAGTTACCCGTCCTGAACGTAGCTTGAGTCCATGGCTTGGGTTCGCAGCTTGGGATCGTAGCTTGTGGTGGCTAACTTGCCAAGAGAGCTGGGCACAAGGAGGGGTTGGGTCTCTGTTGGGCGCGCACCGATATCCCTTGATGTTGGCAGCAGAACGTTACCCAAAGTTTTCTATCTCACCCATCCTTTTTATTGGCTTTTAGTTTGAATCCAGCATCTTTAGGTCTTGGTGTGTCATGCTGCCTGTGGGATCTGTGTGGTTGATTCCCCGTCAATTGCAGACCTGACTTTTAGCCTTGGACCTGGCTTCCATGTTCCTTCAATTGGACCTTTGTTCTTTTCTCTTTAGGCGGGACTCCTCTTACTTTGTTCAGGCTATTGGCTGCATCTTCAGTGTTGGTGTTCACACTTTTTCATCAGGAGGGGCTGGAGTTTGATTTCATCATCCATGCATACCTCATTCACACATTTAAATTAATGAGTTTACATCAGGGTTTTGCAGAAAGGTTTTACTTTCTTGACGTTCACAGCAAGGTTTACAAAATGGAGTGAGCATTTTAAAATGGAGTTTAAGACAAGTTAAATGGAGTTTGAGTTACAATATGGACAAGTGTAAGAAATGGCAGATGGTGAACAATAGTTACTATAGAATGGTAAATAGTGAGCAGACGTTACAATGAAACAGTGCAAGTTTAAATCCTTTAAGTAGCAATTGGATTGAAAGTGAAATTTAGAAAGGCAGCCACCTGAACAGCTGTGAACATGAACAATTTACAAACAATTTCATTGATCAGTTCTACAAACACCCCACATCAAGAGCAGAGTGGCGCAGCGGAAGCGTGCTGGGCCCATAACCCAGAGGTTAATGGATCGAAACCATCCTCTGCTAGTTTGTGCTTTCTACGTATAGCCCTGGAAATAATTCCACCTGCCTTTATTTGCTCCACATTGAAAAGAGGAGCAAATTCTCTCTCTGTTTACACTTCAAGGGGGATGCAGAGCTGCATCTTGCGCACCTCCACCTAGGAGCCAGACCTCCATCTAGGAGTCACCTGAGGTAACCTCAAGTCTCTGCCCCCTCTCCCCAGGTGCTTTGGGGTTCCCCAGGGCCCAGCATGGAGCTGCTGTCCCTGCAGGGTCCCTGGGAGTCACAAAGGGGTGATGTGAGGTTACTGCCCCATCTGTCCTGGGGTGGGGGACTGGAGACCCCAGAACAGCCCTGTGGGGACTCAGCCCTGTGGGGAATTCACTGTCTGTGGAAAAGCTCTTCTAGGCACTGGGATTCCCAGCTACATTCAAGTGGCATGAAGGAGAAGAAACAGTTAATGCTTTAGAACAGTTTGGGGGGAGCTGGATGAGATTAGAAGGTGACAGACAAGCACCTTTAAGAGGAGGCAGCCGTCCCTGTCAAAAAAATCATCTCCCGTCTCCACTTGAGTGACAGCCTCAATTGTTCCTTATCCAGGCAGAGCCCCAGGATTGGAATCAGCAGCAGCAGTAAATCCCAGGCTTTGGCAGGCTCCTGGTCCCTTTACGTGCAGGGTTCACTGGTTTTCTGAAAGGACAGTGGTACCTCTACCCACCACAAGTCCCTCATTTCAGGCTCCCCAGCAGGGGAAAGCAGCGTAGGCTTGTGTACCAAGTTGACCCACATGAGCTTTCTTTCTTCTCTTGCTCTATCTCAGCAAGGGGAGGGAAAAGAAGCTCTCATCACACTGGAGTCACAAGGGGGACATAGGTTTGATTTCCTGAGTGCGGGCTCCAGACCTTTGCTCTACCAGCTGACCTAGAGAAGGGCTGTCACCACTTTCTCCAGAATCCAAGGGAGTTTCTGTAGCGTAGTGGTTACCACATTTGCTACAACACCAAAGGCCCCTCGTTCAAACCCAGTAAACAACATTTACTTTTCCCAGCTCCCCTTTCTGTCCAGCAAGGAGCTCCTCTCTCTGCCACTGGCCTGTCCCTGGATCATCCCAACTCCTGCATGAGAGAGGGGGGTGACATCAGTGGAGAAAGCACCTGGAATCAGCCCGGGGAAGCTGCAGGACTTAGGCCAATCGCCTTTTGGAGGCTTGTGGCCATAGTGGCCAACTTTACCCAGCACTGGTGAGTGCTCGGGCCACCCCAACTCTGCCCCTTCCTTGCCCCCTTTCCAACCCCTTCCCCAAATCCCCAGCCCTGCCTCCTCCCACAGCTGTCCCACATTTCCCCTCCTACTCCTCCCTCCCAGGCTTGCCATGCAAAACAACTGTGTCATGTGGCAAGCCCGAGAGGGGGGATAAGTAGTCGTGGTGGGCTCAGGGGAGCAGGCAGAGCTTAGCTAGGGCAGGGGGAGGGCCACAGGATGTAACCCTCACATGGGTCTGGAAAAGTCTGCCAGCCCCCGGGGCGGGTATGTTTGCCAAAATGCCACTGCAAAAATCAGAAGCTGCCGGCGGTGGTGGCATTTTGGCAGAACCAAATAGCCCACCAGAAGTTTGTCGGTCTCCCGGGCGGTCTCAGTGGTGGTGCTGGGGTCTCATGCAGCCCATGGGGTGGTCTCGCACACCTCCGGGGGGGTGCTCACCTGTTTGACGACCCACTGATTTACACTAATTTAAACCTGCAAGTGACACATGTGCCATGACGTAGAGCAGGGGTGGGGAACCTTTTTTTTGCGAAGGGCCATTTGGACCTTTATAATGTCATTTGTGGGCCGCTCCCCCCCCCCTCCCCGAGGAAGCCCAGGCTGGCAATGGGAGCTGAGACCCCAGCTGGCAAGGGGCCAGTGGGGGAAACCCCAGACCAGTGGCAGGCGGAGTGCTTAGCCCTGCACTGCTTTGGGGTTTCCCCCGCTGGCCCCTTACCAGCCAGGGTCCTGCTGCCTGCCCCAGTCAGCTCCCGCTATCAGCCTGGGAGTAGGGGGTGATCTTCCTTTACCCCCACCCAGCCTCCCCCCATCTAACCGCCTTTCCTCCCCCACCGCTGCCTGGCCCGACCCATCCCATGGAACCTAACCTCCTCCCCTCTCCCAACTCAGCTTCCTGCCCCCCATGCCTGACCCACCCAGCCCAGCCTCCCCCCCACCAAACCTCCTTCCCTCCTGCACCCACCCCATCCAGCCTAGTCTCCTGGACCCCCTCCCCGCCCACCCAGCCTGGCCTTCCCCCCACCCCCTTGCCTGCCCCCCAGCCCAGCCTCCCCCCCATACCACACCCCGTTGACCGTCAGCTCCCCGTGGCTCCTCCTTAACCCACCGGGCTAATGGTTTCCACGCTGCACCGGAGACTCCCCCAGGCGCTTCCCGGCCCCTTCGCCGAGCGCGGAGCCGCCCCCGCCTGCCGGCCCGCTTGCATCCCTGGCCGGTGGCTCCCCCAGGCGCTTCTGGCCTCTTTGCCGAGCGCGGAGCTGCCCCGGTCCACCAGGCGGGGGCGGCTCCGCGTTCTGCGAACGAGGCGGGAAGTGCCTGGGGGAGCCGCCCTCGCCTGTTGGCCCGCTTGCGTCCCTGGCCGGCGGCTCCCCCAAGCGCTTTGGCCCCTTCGCCGAGCGTGGAGCTGCCCTGCGCCGCCAGGCAGGGGCGGCTCCGCGTTCGGCAAAGGGGCCGGGAAGCGCCTGGGGGAGCCGCCATCCAGGGACGCGCGCGGGCCGGATGGAAGGCTTTGGCGGGCTGTATAAGGCCCGCAGGCCGGAGGTTCCCCACCCCTGATGTAGAGGAAGATGAAAAAATCCCCAAGGTCTCTGCCAATCTAATCCTGTGGAAAACTCCTTCCCAGCCCTAAGTATGGTGATCATTCAGTGGAACAGATGAACATAGTAGGGATTGATCTGAAAATATATTTCCATGAAAAAATGTAAATCAACTCCTAAGGGAGCACCTGGATTTGAACCAAGGACCTCTTGATCTGCAGTCAAATGCTCTACCACTGAGCTATACTCCCTGTGGCATTGGAGCCATTGATCTTAAGGATTATGAAGGACACGCCTTACTTCACAACGCTCCTGTTACCCTCCCAGGCAGGGGTGGTTTAAAAATAGGGTTTTATTAAACATGATCTGCGCAGGTAAGCACCACAACTTACACAATCCCAACACCAGCTCAGTCTCACCACAGCACAACTACTACTTACCTGGGACCACATGCAGCTCCCCCACCCTGTGCAATTTAAACTCACCAGCATTTCTCCAAACCCTCAATGGCCCAGGGCACCTGGAAACAGATCCCATTACTCCCCAGCACCTTCATTGAGGAACTCCCAAATAATGGCATCCTGACCAGAAACACAGAGCCACCAACTCTGATTTAGAAACACCGAGCTCCAGGGAGTGTAACTGAACTGGGGAAACTGGCATTTCGGAAGAGGGAGCTCACGTTTAGATGAACTGGGATTTTGTTTTGTTTTTTACAATTTCTTATAACACTAAATAATCCTTCATCATGATGCCAGTTTATGAAAAGGGCTCCGGAGGTGATCCCGGCAATGACAGGTCTGGAAGCCTGACTTCAGGGCCAGGCAAACTGGTTGAACCTACAATAAAGAACAATCTTGTCAGACCCAGAGATGGCCGTAATTGTTGGGGAAGAGTCCCCCTGGTTTCAGTGACAGGAAATCAGGCCTCACCAATCTACTAGAGTTGTTGGAGGAGGCGACCAGCCTGTGGACAAGGGGGATCCAGGGGATTTAGATTTTCAGAAACCCTTGGACAAGGCCCCGGCCAAAAACTCTCAAGTAAAGTCAGCTGCCAGGGGGATGCACCCTGAGCACGGCGGGGAAGAACAGCCCCCGACCCATGTCCCCTCCCCCCAGGATGCAGGGCCCAGGGCAGGGGCAGGGTCCGGGGCTTCCCAGAGTGGCCCAGGATACCCTTGGGAAGCTCTTCCCAGAACCCAGCTCCAGCTAAAGGCCAGGGGGCAGGGTCTTGGGGGAGGGGAGGAGAAAGAGATGGGGTCTTGGGAGAAGGGGAGCAGGAGGGCAGGACCACAAAGGGAAGGGGAGGAGCAGGGGGCAGAGTAAACATGCAGAGCCTTGTTTATGAACCTATGGTAGGTCCATAAACTATGAACCTCCACATTGTAGTGTCCTGTACACTCACTGCATTCCTAGGGCGTCTTGAGAATCCACACGGGGGAGATGCCCTAGGAATGCAGTGAGTGTTCGACATGTGACATGCAGCAAGGAGCAAATCACTGCCGTGGAACGCTGCTCTCCCCGCACGGGGAACACAGAGCAGGTTGGTGGAAGCTTCCTCACAATGGGGGAGGCCACCAGCATCTTAACTGTGACACCCCCATGACACCCCTTTCCCCAAGATACCTTCTCCATGAGGCACCAACCATGCAAAGTTCCTGAGGCCCTGCCCCACCCTGTCCCCCCAGTCCAGACCCACAGAATCCCTCTTCTCTCCAAAATGCCACCTTGTCCCCCCTCCATTGTTCATCCTCACAGCTGGTAAATAGTGCTGGGGCCATGGCCCTCTAACCCCCCCTGTTCCAGGGCTCCTGACAAAGAGCTAGAAAAGCAGGGTGGGGGGGGGTGTGTGTGTGTGTGTGTGTGTGTGTGTGTGTGTGTGTGTGTGTGTGTGTGTGTGTGTGTGTGTGTGTGTGTGTGTGTGTGTGTGTGTGTGTGTGTGTGTGTGTGTGTGTGTGTGTGTGTGTGTGTGTGTGTGTGTGTGTGTGTGTGTGTGTGTGTGACAGACAGAGACACTGCTGTGCTGAGCCAGTGAGGGAAGTGGGGGCTGATGTCAGGCTGTCCCCCTCCCCCTGCCTCAGGACTGGTTGCTCCCAACAGCTGCCTGAACACGGAGACAGTGTGCTGACACACTCACTCTTCCACAACACACACATTCCCCCAACACACACACTTTCTGCTCTGACACACACTTCAGTTGAAAAGCAGCTAAAAAGAAGCTGAAGAAGCCAGGCGGAGAAGACACTTTAATTAAGGTCACTTCCCAGCACAGATTTTCCACTGGGAGAGCAGAAGCTGCTAAGCCTGGTGTCCCTGATTACAATGGAGGCTGCAGGATCTGACACAGGAACCTGAACCCCAATATCCTGAGCAGAGAGGAACAGGGCGTTTGAGCAGCTTTCCCTCCTTTAGCTCTCTGGGGAAAGCAGCTAATGAGAGCCCCTCCTCACTCCCCTGAAACTCTCTCTTCTCCATTCCCTGACACCTCCCCCTCCCCCCACACCACAGGGGAACTCCCGCCGAGCCCCGGTCTTTGTCCCCCCCCTTTCCTCGCATGTGTTTCTGGATGGTGCACAGCTGTGGCCAGTCCAATTAGGGCCCAGCTTGCCCTTATAAGAGGGTGGAGGGCCAGAGCTGGAGAAGTCCTAACCCCTTGATGAGTGGCCATGACAGACTGCAGCCTGCCCCAGTGAGCGTAGCCACTGAGGCGGGGGGGGGTTAGAGGGCTGGGGAGTTACGCTGGGGGGGGAACCCAGAATAAGGGGTTAATTCAGGGGCAGCACCCCAAGGTAAAGGGCACTGGGGGCCAGTAGGTCCCCTCCCCCCGCCCGGTCTCACTCCCCCCGCCCCGCGCAGGGACCCCGGGGTCTGGTCCCCCCCCCCCCCCAGGGCAGATCCGGGCCGGGCGGGGGGGTCGTTGGTCTCCGGCCCCCCCGGGAGCAGATCCCGGCGCTGCGAGATGCCGGGTCCCCCGGACACTGGGGCGGAGTCACCGCCCCGCCCCCAGCCCCGCCCCCGGGCTACTACCTGGAGGCTCCAACGGCCCCGCACCGCCCGGCTCCTCGCTCCCCCCCTCCTGCTCAACGTCACTTCCGGTCCAGGGAGAGTCAGGGACTACATCTCCCAGCCTGCACCGGTGGCGCTTCCGCCTTCCCCAGCCCCGGTAATGGTGAAGTTGCGCATGCTCAGTGCGAGCTCCGGTGTGTGTGGGGAGAACAAAGCCCAGAGGCGGGTGAGTGAGAGACGGGGGGGGCGGGAAAGTGACTCTCGGCCCCGCGAACCGGGGAGAAGCCTCGGAGCTGCCCCAGCCCCAGTGGATCCGGCCCCGCGGGGATGGGGGGGCAGAGACTGCGGCCGGGGGGGGGGGAGAAGCCGGAGTTGCGGGGGGGGGGGGAGGTCAGTGAGACGCGGGGGGTTGAACGGTCTCTGCGCAGCCAGGAAATCCCGGGGGGGGGGAAGTGGCGGGCAGGGCGGGGGGAGTTGCCCCCAGACCGCAGTTCCCAGCCCCCTGCCCATCCCCCACTGCTGCCCCCTCCCCCAGGGAACCTGCCAGCTCCCCCTCCCCCACCCTCTTAACGCAGCTCCTCAGAGGGCTCCCTGCCCCCCATGTGAACGGTGGCACTGGGGGGAACTGTGGATGAGTTGCCAGCGGGTCTCAACCTTTTTCTATTGGTGACCCCTTTCGGACACCAGGCCCCTAAGCGAGAGCCCCCTTATGGGTCAGGCCTGGGGGTGGGGCAGGGGCTGGGCTGGGGGGTTCCATCAGCCCCCCAGGACAGAGGCTGGGCCCGACCAGAGGGGGTGCCAGCAGCCCCCCAGGGCAGGGGCTGTGTTGGGGGGGGTGGGTATAGGGTGCCAGCCCCCCAGGGCCGGGGCTGTGTTGGGGTGTATGGGTATAGGGTGCCAGCCCCCCAGGGCAGGGGCTGTGTTGGGGGGGTGGGTATAGGGTGCCAGCCCCCCAGGGCAGGGGCTGTGTTGGGGTGTGTGGGTGTAGGGTGCCAGCCCCCCAGGGCAGGGGCTGTGTTGGGGGGGGTGTGGGTATAGGGTGCCAGCCCCCCAGGGCAGGGGCTGTGTTGGGGGGTATGGGTGTAGGGTGCCAGCCCCCCAGGGAAGTGCCAGGACTCAGGCGGAGCGTCCCAGCAACCCCCGGGGACAGGGCCCGGGGTTCTGCCGGCAGCCCGCTGCACCATGGGCCGGGTTTGGAGTTCAGGGTGCCGGCAGCAGCCCACCGCCAGCTGCAGCAGGGGCCAAGGCCCAGAGCACCGCCAGCAGCCCACCCCGGCAGGGGCAGGGTCTGGGGATTGGGGCACCACCAGCAGGGGTTGGGACCGGCTGCCAGCAGCAGAGGCTCACAACCCCCACGTAATCAGATCACGACCCCTCGAGGGGTCCCAACCCTCATTTTGATAACCAATGTGTTGGACAGTCCTATAAAATCCAGTCATAGTCTCTGTTTTCTTCCAGTGAGTGAATAGCAATAGATAATCCCCTCCGATCTCGGTGTGTTTCTCTCATGTTATCAGTGGCGTAGTGATGTGTATTCTCTACAGATCTCCAAGGCTGATCTAAAAAACCCTAAACATTTTCCCCACTTTTTCTCTAGTCCATTTCTAACTGAATATGCCCTGAGATTTCCCATCTCTCTAAATATAAAATAGAAAGAAAATCTCAGATTTACACCCTTCCTTGGATTCTTGAACATGGATATAAAATATTTGCAAATGTTGCCCATTTCCTCTTTATTCATTTATCAAATATTCATCTGAAACACTCAGATTTTACCTCATATCAACAACTGATACAAAATCCCTCAGTTTTCCACCCTTTCCTTTTCATTTCGGAACATTGATCTCCAAGGTCAGGTTTTGCCTCATTCTATGTCATTATCAAATATCAGTTAAGAATCCTGTTGGGTTTGGGGCTGTTCCCCATGTTTCTAAATCTCAGCAACTTCTCCTTCCTTGGAGGGAACCTGTTACCCTGAGTCCTTCTCCATCCTGGAGGTTGCAGGTGGTTAAATTTCCCAGTGATCATCTTTGCCCTTTCCTATGAGAATCATTTCTTCCCACCTTCATCTCTGCTAAAATGTTTGCTGATGAAAGAGGCCAGCCACATATTTAATGCACATCAAAGCCAGAGGCCTTTTGTTTGGGGGATAAGTGGTTCCCAACTGGTAATGGGAGAGTTGGTTTTCTCCAGCTGGCACCGGATCAGGAGGTCACTCAGTGCAGCATGGGTCCAGAAGTATCCTAACCCCCATGACAAATGATCTCCATGGGGGGTTGCCTCCCATGGTGCTAAGTTGTAGCTACTTCTGGGGTGGACCGTGGTGGCCATTCTTTGCTAGTGACAGGGCATGGAAATGTCTTAGCTACTTTGCCCCTCCAGCCCTTCCAGTCTCCTGTTCAAGAGGCTCCCCCAGGGCTCCCTCTGCCTGTGTGAGTGGCCAGCAGGGGGCAGTGAGAACTTTCTATCCCCTTACTGGACACTGTGAATTAACACTGTTGTTGGGGTGTGTGTCTATGTTGGGCAATAGCAGCTGGAGCTGAAGGGACATCATGGTAGGGGGAGGTCTCTGGGTGGCTGGGCAGGGGGTACATTGTCAGATTGGTGGGTTCTGGAGCTTTGGGGTTTCGGGTGATTGTGATGTGCCCAACTCTGAGGCTCTGGGTATCTCCTGGAGGTGGGTATCGCTCGTAGCCTGTCAGCTGCAGAACAGTGGGGTGGGCATCTTTTGGGGAGGGAGGATGGGGTTAGAGGGAGCCTGGTGCTGATCTAGGGGCTCTGTCTGGGTCCCCCCACAGACTCCTGGGATCACTGCCATGCCCAGTGATAGCCCAGGGGCTGTCAAGCAAGCAGTGTGAGGGGTCCCTCTGTAAAGCATCAGGGGATCCCACAGGGGGGAGGAGGGAGTCCAGGCAAACACCATGGCATGTCCTGCTAGAGGGCAGGTGAGGGTCCTAGGCAGGCAGCTGGGGAATCCCAGCCATGCCCAGTCACTATGATCACTTTCTATCCACTTCTCAAACACTGTAACGTGAAATCACAGAGTTCGCTTTTCTCCTCTTTGGAAAACTGCACGAATTTAGGGTTCCATCAGGAAAATTTGTGCCCCGAGTCCCTGTCCTAGATCTGGTGGGTGAGAGAGGTGGGAAGGGGGTTAGCACTGCCTCACAATGGCCTCTTCTACAGCACTCTGTACTCATTTTTTCTGACATCTGGTTTCATTAAGAGATCATTGTTAATCCAGAGTCATTGCATGGAAAGACAAGGAGTGACTCCAGAAGGACAGTGGGGCCAATGAGATTAGCAATTCTCCCTGTGAAGAGGGGCTCTCAGTAGCTGCTCTCCCCAGAGAGCTAAAGGAGGGAAGGCTGCTCAAATGCTCTGTCCCTTTCTGCTCAGGATATTTGCGTTCAGCTTCCTGGCTCTGATGACACAGCCTCCATTGTGATGTGGGAGATCAGGTTTAGCAGCTGCTGCTCCCCCAGCAGGG
Organism: Sternotherus odoratus; assembly: GCA_032164245.1. NCBI lineage: Eukaryota > Metazoa > Chordata > Testudines > Kinosternidae > Sternotherus > Sternotherus odoratus. The sequence goes on along the minus strand of JAVMKO010000136.1, from coordinate 284,420 downwards.
GTTCTGTGGTGGGAAGTGACCTTAATGAAAGCTTCTTCTCTGCCTGGCCCATATGAACAAGAAAAGCCAGTTCCTGACTCCATATCTCTCCTGCTGGGGTGTGGCTTCTGTGGGGTCAGTGTCCGAGGAAATCCCCTAAGAAGGACTCCTTTGGCTCTGATTTTTTCTAGCCTTGTGTTCAGAGCCTTTGTCACAGGATGAGGGGATGGAGAAGGAGAAGGGAGGTTAAAAATGTGTCTGTGGGCTTAGCCTGGTAGAAAGAGCCAGGTGTAAACTGTAATAAAGACACTGAGCATTTTCCTAACATGGCAGAATCTGATGTCTGTCTGCAGGAGAAGTGCCTGGGGAATCGTGATGTGAACTTAACTAACGCCTGTTCTGAAACCTCCACAGTTGCCCATCTAACCCTCCCAGGCTGTGGAATGACGTCCATGTTTTGCTCCAGTTCATCCAGTCCTCCCATGGGAGAGAGGAGAGAAATGGCTGCAGAGGAGCCAGTTCAGGTAGGGATTATCAGGGGGTTGCTGGTGAGTTCTTGCAGGAGGGAGAGGGACAGAAAATACACCGGGGATGAGAAGGTTTTGCACAGTCTGGTTTGTAGGTAGGAGTGGGGCAAGAAATGCAGAGGGTGGAGAAAGGGAGGAGGACGGGGTGTGACAAACCAGCTGGGAGTTGTTTAATAAGTGGCTTAGATTCTAGGAAGAGACCAATGAGGGTCGGAGGAGGAAATACCCTAATTTGTGAATCAGAAAACAACCCAGCTACATAGGGCTAGAAAAACTGATCAGAGTTCCAGTGCTGGAGCCTGATCTGACTAATCAGTGGCTGCTGAGAGATCTGAAGGGGTCACCCACCAGTGAGGTTTAGGGAACATTCCCCTCCCTTCATATCCAGCTCTTCTGAATGAGGAGGATGTTGGGCTTCCTACCAGGGAGTTCTCCCTCGATCCTGCTGTGGGCTCCATCTCCTGTATCAGTCTGTGGCTAGTAGGTGTGTGATGAGTCTGCTGGGATAGAGGGACTCTCTCTTCATTCCCTCCCCCTGGTGTTTCCTGGATTATGTGAGTGAGGTGGGGGTGGGATTTTGTTTCCTGCAATCCACCCAGAGCTTCCATTTGATTAGCTCTTTTCCCCCACAAATAGTGGGGCTGTGAGTGGGGCATCAGGTACTGAGTGTTGGACTCTTGTTCTCTCAGGGGCCAGTGACCTTCGAGGACGTTGCTGTGTATTTCACCAGAGCAGAGGGGGCTCTGCTGGACCCCACTCAGAGAGCCCTCTACAGAGAAGTGATGCTGGAGAACTATGAGAATGTGACCTCGCTGGGTAAGGATTCCCGTACCTTCGGTTCTTGGAAGGGGAAATAAAGACTTACAGTTCACACCAACCCCACAATGCAACCTCTCCTCTGCCCTGTTTTGGAATCACCCCAATATGCCAGTGACACACACACTGCCAGAGACCCTCCCCTGCTGCAGACCACTTTGGAAACAGAGCATGGGAGCAGTATCACACAATGTCAAATATCTCCAGTTTGTACAATTAAAACTGAGGATTAGGTGCAGCATAAGTAACAGAAGTTTCCTACCCCCGGCCTTTTCTCAAACCCTGAACCTGCTCCACCCAGACCAGACCATGCAGGCACCTGAAGTCCATGCTGCTGGTTTAGGGTTACTAAACACACAGACACTCAGTGCCTTCTTGAATGCTGGACAAGGGAGAGCCAACAGCAGAACATCGAAACTCACCCAGGATTACAGATGACACAACTCCTCACTGATCTGGATTGCCCCCAGCATGTGAAAATGACCTAGGTTGGTTGAGACATGGAAAGTCTTGCTCCCCCATCACCATGTATAACAGCCAGAATCTCTCTTCTCGGCAGGCTCCTTGGATCTTGGAGTCCCTCAGTGCCAAGGTCACATGACCCTGATTCTTATTTTTCACATTCTACTTTTCCAGACTAATTAGAGTCTGTTGCCCCTGAATTCTAGCTTCTAATTTCCCCGTTGTCTCCACAGCCAGGTTGTGGCTGTTAGTGGTAGGGACATGATCCCTGCCCATCCTGGCTAATGGCCATTCATGGACCTATCGTCCATTAATTTATCTTGTTCTTTTTTTGAACCCTCTTCAGTCTTGGCCTTCCACTATCCTATGGCAAAGAGTTCCAGAGGTTGACTCTGTGTTGTGTGAAGAAACAATTCTGGTTTTTTTTAAAACCTGCTGCCTATTTCTTTCAATGGGTGACTCCTAGTTCCTGTGTTAGGTGGAAGAGTAAATAACACTTCCTTATTTACTTTCTCCACAGCAGTCTTGACTTTATAGAGCTCTTTTATATCTCCCCTTTGTCATCTCTTTTTCCAAGCTGAAAAATCCAGTGTTTTTAATCTCTCCTCTGTCATGTAACCGCACATCTGCGTTTGGATCAGAATCAGCCTGAGGCACTTTATTTCAGATCTGTCAATACAAGCATAGATGCAGAGGAGAAGCAACAGTCCGAACATGCAAGTTCAGAGCTGCCCCCCCTCTTTTACAATTACCTACGGGATTATATAGGTTTTTCCCAGCATGCAAACAATAGACTTCCGAACGGTACTTTCCAGTGCACCCAACATTTTAATAATACTGTATAAGGAATAGGTGCAGACAGATTCTAATAAAAACATTATACTAAGACAAGTTTCTATAAAAACAATTTTTGCAGTTACAGCCAGTTCTGCGGTCAACTGCCATCCTAAAGTTAAGGTTATTTGTAGCCATTTCTGTGGTTAGTAGGAGCTGTGTTAGCATCTGTGTTAGCATTACAGGTCTTGGTTGTTTGCACTTATCATTACTTGGATCTAGTCCATCACCCCCTTCCCCTTCCCTTGAAAGACCTCAAACAGTTTACACATGCATTCAGGCAAGAGGCCTGATTGAGGCCTTGTGGCCTACAGACTAGGCATAAGTACTTAATTTTTCTTCCACACCTCATGAAGAAGCTGTTCCATACCCCTAATAATTTTTGTTGCCCTTTTCTGAATCTTTTCAAATTTAAATACATTTTTTCTGAGATGGGGTGATGATATTTGTACATAGTATTCAAGATATGGGAGTACCATGGATTTATGTAGCAGCAATATGATATTTTCTATCTTACTATCTATCCCTTTCTTAATGATTCCCAACATTATGTTCACTCTTTTGACTGCCTCTGCACATTGAGTGGATATTTTCACAAAACTATTCACAATAACACAAAGATCCCTTTCTTGAGTGGAAACAACTAATTTAGACCCCCTCATTTTGTGTGTAGAGTTGGGATTGTTTTCCAAGGTGCTCCAGTATGGGCTATGCTGAAATCTAGTACAGTAAACCCTCGATTTAACGGACCTCGATTTAACGGACTTCTGATGCAACGGACAAAATTTCTGAGTAAGCTGATGCATTCCTGATTCATTTCTGGTGGGCTGGCTGCCGACTCTCGGCTGCTGCCCGGGTCCAGGCAACGGGCGGGCTGGCTGCCGGCTCCCGCCCGGGTCCAGGCAGCGGGCGGGCTGCGGAGCTGCCGCCCCGACTCTGTGGCAGGCGGGCTGCTGCTCCGACAGCTCTTATTTATTTATTTATTTATTAAATAACGGACTTTTTCATTTAACGGACACCCCCTTGCCCGAATTCGTCCGTTAAATGGAGGTTTTACTGTACTGCTGAGATCCTGCTGTAACAGGTTTTGTCACAGAGACCCTTCTGGGACTGTCACCTGGTGTGCTGAGACTTCCTCTGAGCCCGTTTTTTCTGCCAGTAGGTCTAACCCTAATACATTTAAGAAATGGATTACAGTTGAAGTCTCGACTCCAGAGATGTTCCAATAAGCTTCTTTCACGGAGTGGACTCCTTCCTAGAGCAGTCACTCACAACCCCATCATAACTGTCCTTTGTTCCTTTCAGGCATTTCTTGCGGGTGGAGAGGCCATCTCTTGAACCAGCGGAAGACAGTTTAGAGCAGTTTCCAGGGCCTTTTATATTCTTTCTCTTGTTGGCAGAAACCCCTTTGTTCTCCTGTGCAAAATCTAAGCGACAAGATGGTGTTTGTAGCAACCTGGGCAAGTCACATGTCTGTGACTGATTTAGCTTTTTGCAGGCCAATGCAATTGTTTACATGCTAATTTGAACATTCCCAGGAAAACTCAGATGTGGATTGGCATCTCCCAAAGTCCAGTCTCAGTTAAGTGTTTTATGACTGGGCACTTACTGAGAATAGTCCTTTCTCAAGAAGCTGACCAAATGCTTCACTGAGGCTATTTAGAATCAAGCACATTGAGATACAAGTACATAGCTAATATTCATAACTTCGGATACAAAAATGATCCATACAGACAGCATAATCCTAACCAGCAAACTACAACCTTTCCATAGTCACCCCACTTGACCTCCCCTGTACAAGATTTGGGGCTACTATAAGACCTGGGGTGCAACAGTGATCTATACGGTCACAGTTCATGTTAATAACATCACACCTGCATTCAGTGATATCCCTGCCCTTCCTGTTCTCTTTCTCCACTGAATCCCACCAGCCCATGCTTACTGTACCTAGCTTCCCCAGGACTCTCTCATTGTCTCTGGACCTCTCTGTCAGTAAGAAGCAGTGTCAGGGAGACTAGCCCTCTCTTCGAAGTGTTCAATTTCTGGGACATGGATCTACCTTCTCTGTGTTGTAAGAGGCTCTGTCATAATGAGTGTCTGTGATGTTACCCACAGTGCAATCTGGACTGTTGAACAGCTGTGTCCCCTCAGTTCTCCAACATATGGTGAATTGGCAATGAGAACCTGTAAAGACAAGTGACTTTTTCAACTACCAACATCAACACCTCCTTTAGATCTCGTCCACGAGTTCTGTTCTTTAGTGACACGATATTGAGGAGTTCTTCCCTCAGAACACAGTCATCAGACACAGTGCAAATACCGATACTAAGGTTTATCCTGTGTATGGCATGACTCATCTAAAGCCATACCTCAAATACTCACACTGCTGGTGTTGCGAGCACAGTTGTGATTTGATGTCACTGTTCAGTTTGGAGATTCTGTGCTCTGTTGTGGGGTGTGAAAGCTGCAGGCCAGAAATTTTCTTCTGTAGATTCTCATTCTTTGATGAAAGGATTGAAATCAGTGAGGCAGGTTTTTATAAGCTCTCCTTCGGAGTACGGCTTTTCACATGGGCTATGTGCCAGGCCACATAATAAGAGGCTAACGTTCCAGTCCATGATCAGTTGGCACATCTGGTCAAGAACTGGGTTCTACATCTGTTTGTTTTTTCAAAGTTTTCATTTTTAAAGAGCAGAGTTCAGAATCTTGTGGGAATTCTTGATCCATAAGTGCATGGCTAGAAGTGAAATGATGCTGCAAGTTTGAAGATTTGAACTGAGTCACACACATCTGGCAAGGACTACACATGGCCTTACCATTCTGTTCAACGAATAAGTACTTATTCTCCCACTCCTGTTGGAAGCCTTGATTTTCATCTGTGTATTTTCTTTTCTCTTTGCACTTGTCTTCCATTGTTAGATGGTGTAAAAAATGTAGATAAAAAATTTCCACACCAGCTAGTCACCATGTCCTTTATTAAAGAAGACACTGGTAGCAGCTAGGGCAGTGATGGCGAACCTATGACACGCGTGTCAGCACTGACACGCGTAGCCATTGCCGATGACACGCGGCCGAGACGGGGAACGGGGCGCACGTGCTTTTTTTTTTTTTTTCCCTTCCCTCTCTGTAACTGGGCAGCAGAGAAAGGGGTGGGGCACCAGCACTAGCAGCCCGCCCGCGGCAGGAAAGGGGGACGGGGAGCACATGGGTTTTTTTTTTTTTTTTTTTTTCCCTTCCCTCTCTGTAACTGGGCAGCAGAGAAAGGGGTGGGGCACCAGCACTAGCAGCCCGCCCGCGGCAGGAAAGGGGGACGGGGAGCACATGGGTTTTTTTTTTTTTTTTTTTCCCTTCCCTCTCTGTAACTGGGCAGCAGAGAAAGGGGTGGGGCACCAGCACTAGCAGCCCGCCCGCGGCAGGAAAGGGGGACGGGGAGCACATGGTTTTTTTTTTTTTTTTTTTTTCTTCCCTCTCTGTAACTGGGCAGCAGAGAAAGGGGCGGGGCACCGGCACTAGCAGCCCGCCCGCGGCAGGAAAGGGGAACGGGGAGCACGTGGTTTTTTTTTCTCCCTCTCTCTAACTCGGCAGCAGAGACAGGGGACTGGGCACCATCACTAGCATTCCGTGGCAGGAAAGGGGGACGGGGAGCACGTGTTTTTTTTCTCCCTCTCTCTAACTCGGCAGCAGAGACAGGGGACTGGGCACCATCACTAGCATTCCGTGGCAGGAAAGGGGGACGGGGAGCACGTGTTTTTTTTTCTCCCTCTCTCTAACTCGGCAGCAGAGACAGGGGACTGGGCACCATCACTAGCATTCCGTGGCAGGAAAGGGGGACGGGGAGCACGTGTTTTTTTTCTCCCTCTCTCTAACTCGGCAGCAGAGACAGGGGACTGGGCACCATCACTAGCATTCCGCTGCAGGAAAGGGGGACCGGGGAGCACGTGTTTTTTTTTTTTTCTCTAACTGGGCAGCAGAGACAGGGGACGGGGCACCATCACTAGCAGCCCGCCCGCAGCAGGAAAGGGGGACTGGGAGCACGTGGCACAGAGCGTGTAGTTCTGTGACTTCCGGTTAAGCCAGGATCTTTGCCCTCACTTCCGCCGGCAGAGCAGGGAGCAGTGGAACGCAGCAGGGGACGCATCTCTGGGGGCCCTGCCATTACTAGTAACCAAATAGCAGTTAACCACAGCAACCATTATCTACTGTTCTGGGGTGTGATGGATTTCTAATCCATCATTACTGAGATAAGTGAGGGGGAGGCTGGGAGAGGCGAGGGCCTGTGGCGTGCTATGGGTGCCGTTTCCCGCCATTAAAAATAGTGGTAGCCATTTTAATTCACATAAGGAACACCATCTTGCTCCATAGTGCAGACTCCATTTCACCACTATTACTGTTGTGCATCCTTATTAACCCCTATTTCTGCTCATTAACCCTGCCCTTTCCTAAAAGACAGTTACATGCACCATTTTGTGGTTAGTTAGGCTAGTTAACCCCTAATTGCCTGCAGGCCTAACAAGCTATCTATAATTCTATCTTCTGTCACTGCCCCCCGATGGAGAACCCAAAAAATAAAAAACTAAGGTTAAGTAAAGGAAGTGGTAGTAGCAGTGGCCGACCCTTTCAAGAGACATGGACCGAGATGTATGGCTTTATAGAAAAAAATGGCAGATCATTTTGCGTTCTATGTACTGAAACGGTAGTAAGCAGAACGTGGAATATAAATAGACATTTCGAAACTAAGCATTCCCAGCTCCTGGAAAAAAGTGAGGATGAAAGGAAGGAATACATTTCCAGGCAGCTACACCTTTATAAGAGCCAATCTAATTCCATCCTTAAATTTATGAAAGGCTCTACAAATTTAACATCTGCAAGTTTGAGCATTGCTCACTCTATAGCTCAGCATGGAAAAGCGCTCAGTGAGGGAGAATTTATTAAAGAAACTCTCCTAAGATGTGCACCAGTTCTATTTCATGATATGCAGAATAAAGATGCAATTATTAAGAGAATATCTGAGTTACCACTCAGTAGAAATATCATAAAAGACCGAATAATGAGACTGAACACAAACGTGCAACATCAATTGCAGAGAGACATAAGGAAGTGTAAATATTTTTCGATCTCTCTTGATGAAACTACTGATGTCACATCACATGCTCAGTTGGCCATTATTGGTCAATATTCTGATGGTCTCACAATGAGAGAAGAGTTGATAAAGTTAGTATCAGTGCCAACGAGTACATCAGGAAGCGAAATATGTAAGGTTGTTATGCAAACATTTTGTGACCTAAGCATTGATATCTCTAAAGTTGTGTCAGTGACGACAGATGGGGCACCAAATATGGTGGGGAAAAAAGTTGGATTTGTCAAATTGTTTACAGAAGCTATTGGACATCCGATTGTGCCTTTTCATTGTATTATCCATCAGGAGGCTTTATGTGCCAAGGCAGGATTCACCGACTTAAACGACTTAATGTCAGTTGTTACAAAAATAGTTAATTTAATAGCTGCTCGCCCCCTTCACAAGCGAGAATTTTCGGCACTTTTACTGGAGGTTGATTCCACCTACAGTGGACTGCTGATGTACAATAATGTAAGATGGCTGAGCCGAGGCAAAGTTCTTGAGCGCTTTGTGGAGTGCTTTGAAGAAATTAAGGTATTTCTTGACGATAAGGATCTGGGAAACTTTCCTCAGCTTAATGATGATAAGTGGGTCAACACCCTGATGTTTTTTACAGATCTCTCTGTTCATATTAATGAACTGAACTTAAAGTTACAAGGTTTTGGCAAAAGTATTGACATTATGTTTGGATAAGTAAAGTTAAAATTTTCAAGCGAGATGTAGAAACTAAAACTTATAAGTATTTTCCTCGAGTAACAAAGTATTTTGAGAAGGCCAGTGCAGCTGTACAAAATGAAATGGAACTCTTGCATATGAAGTACCAGCATGTTTTAGACTCGTTACTTGACCAGTTTAGTGATAGATTTAGTCAATTTAGAAGTCTAGAACAGACCATGAAAATAATTAAGTATCCTGATGTAGTAGTCTACAGTAGTTTGGAATTAAATGGTTTCCAATGGATGCAAATTGATGATTTGGAGATGCAACTTGCAGAATTTCAAGACAGTATCTGGGCTCAGGTGTTTGTCGACTTGAGGTCAAAGCTTGAGAATCTGGAAAGGTGTCGCTTGGAGAATCAAGAGGAGTGCCACTACGAACAGGAAATTTGGAGTGCCTGGAACCGACTACCAGACACTTTTAGCACCCTGAAAAATATAGCAATGGCTTTACTCACAATTTTTCCCTCTACATACTTTTGTGAGGCCTTATTCTCAGCGTTAAATAATATCAAAACCAACAAAAGAAACAGATTGACAGATGAAGTTAGTAGCGCTTGCTTGGGCCTGAAGTGTACAAAATACCAACCTTCAATTGAAGATTTAGCCAATGAAATTCAGCAACAAAAAAGTCACTAATAGGCAGGTTTGTGAAAGAATTCCCCCTCCCCCTCACTTATCTTACTTCATGGCACCCCACACAAGCTAAATAATATCAAGACCAACAAAAGAAACCGACTGACGGATGAACAAAGAAGTCACTAAGCAGGACAGTTAAATAATTAGTTTTTGGTTTATTAAATACAATTATATATAACAATTATACATTTATGTTATTTAAACTATAAATATCACGAAATAATGTTTTTTCCTCAAAGTGACACACCACCCGAGTTATGCTCAGTTTGTTGGCGAAGTATGACACACCAAGCTCAAAAGGTTGCCCATCACTGAGCTAGGGAGTGCTAGAACTCTGTCTCTTTCCCAGGCCGCATACCCCACTCCATCCCTTTCCCCAAGTCACCACTGCCTTTTCCTGCCCTCTCCCCTAATTGAGCCATGTCCTCACTTCCACCCTTGAGCCTCCTGCATGTCGCAAAACAGCTGATCATGGTGCATGGCAGGCACAGGGAGGTGGAAAGGGTGAGGCTGCACACCACGTCCTTACTCCTCCCAGTGCCTCCTCAATGCCATGAAACAGCTGATTGCGGCAGGCTGGAGGTGCTACGGCAGCGGTTCTCAAACTATTGAGAACCGCGACCCCTTTTTGCTCTCTCCCTCGGCGCGGTGGACCCTTGTATGTCTTCCAAAAAGCAGCCAAATAAATTAGTGTCGCATTCCACTGCTATTTTCAGCGGACATGCGGAATGCTCCCAAAAGCGCTCGGTATGTCTGCCGAAAAGACACTGAATGCCGAAGTGATTGCGGCGGCGGCACAAGCAGTTCACAACCCCACAGTTTGAGAAACGCTGTGCTAGGGAAAGGAGGACCACATGAGACATCCTCACTCCTCCCCTCTCCCCCCACAGAGTCTCCAAAAAACTGAACTCTGTGAGCAAGAGCACCGATGAGGGAGCAGGAGTTTCTAATTGAGGGGGACTGTGACTGGGTGGGAGGTACTGGAGGAAGAAAGGGAGGCTGATAAGGATGGTAGTGGGTGCTGAGTACTCCACCCCCTGAGTCTGCTGTTAGCAGGAGGCCCATATTATCTTCTGCAGAGCCACATGCAGCTCCTGAGCCACAGCTTGGCCATCCCCGAGCTATACAATGAACTCATGGAAAAGACCAAAGGAAAACACGTATTGTTTCAGCCTGCCCGTAGCATTTTCAGTGAGGACTGCCCCAGGCAGCCCAGGTCCAACTAAGCACTGAAGTTAAATTACTAGTTTGCTGTTTATGACCAAGTCTTGTGAAACCAACTGATCTCCTTTGTTTTCTTTCATCTGAGCAGCGTTTCCAGTTTCCAAACCTGATGTGATCTCCCAGCTGGAGCAAGGTGAAGAGTCATGGGTCTCAGACCTCCAGGGCTCAGAGGAAAGAGAGATCCTAAGAGATCCTTGCACAGGTGAGGAAACATTAAGCCAACTCAGAATCTGTAAGTGCCTGAAGGAAACCTCGGGAATGCCCTACAAAGCCCTTGGGAGCTCTCTTGGTTCATTATTGTCCCTCATAGGCATTAAAAAAACCCATTGTATTCTCAGGGTAAATATAGCTTATGGCTTCCTGTATTGCAGATCCTAGCAGACACCATCCAGTACAGGGGTGGGGAACCTCAGGCCCGGGGGCCTTATACGGCCCGCCAAAGCATTCCATCCGGCCCGCCAAAGCATTCCATCCAACCCGCGCGCGTCCCTGGCTGGCGGCTCCCCGAGGCGCTTCCTGGCCCCTTTGTTGAGCCGCCCCCACCAGGGGCGGCTCCGCGAAGAGGCTGGGAAGCACCTCGGGGAGCCGCCAGCCAGGGACACGCAGGGCAGTTCTCCGAGGCGCTTCCCGGCCCCTTCACCGAATGCGGAGCCCCCTCCGCGCTCCGTGAAGAGGCCGGGAAGCGCCTCGGGGAGCAGCCAGCCAGGGATGTGCACGGGCCGCCAGGTGGGGGGGAGAGAATGGGCTTCCTGCGAGGGGGGGGGGGAGTGGCCCCCGAATGACATTGTAAATCTCCAAATGGCCCTTGGCAGGAAAAAGGTTCCCCACCCCTGATCCAGTAGCTTCATCCCTTCCCTCTGTAAATTTGGAGGCATTTGTAGGCTGAATTGATCCCTTCCTGTCTCCTATTTGCAGGAGGAGTTTGGGGGAGTTAATTTCCTGAATTTTATTTGACATCTCTGCAGCACTTTTTTTGGTTTGGTCTTCCTCTTTCCATCCATGTTTAAGGTTTCTGTTTCTATCACTGCAGGTAATGCAGTGGTATGTGAGAATGAGCAGAATTCTCAGCAGGAAGATCCTGAGCAAGTGGATAAATATGGAGCATTATTGCAAAGGTTGAAAAGGAATGGGTCCAGGAGTCATGAGCTGGAAAAATCCTGTGAGATTCCGCATAGACCAGAGGGAGAGCAGGGAAACCAGCTAGGGGACAAAGAGGGTAAATATATTTACTCTCAGGGAACTCAGAAGAACCTCAAGAAAACCACAACCCAGCAGGAAATCCTCATGAGAAAGAGAAAAAATACATGCACCGAGGGCGGGAAAGACATAAGTGACTACTCAGGCCTTATTAAACAGCAGACAATCAACACAGGAGAGAGACCCCATGCATGCAGTGAGTGTGGAAAATGCTTCACTACCAGCTCAGACCTTTGTAGACATCAGAGAATCCACACAGGAGAGAGGCCTTATGCATGCAGTGAGTGTGGAAAATGCTTCAATCGCAGCTCAACCCTTATTAACCATCAGAGAATCCACACAGGAGAGAGGCCCTATGCATGCAGTGAGTGTGGAAAAACCTTCAATTGCAGCTCAACCCTTATTAACCATCAGAGAATCCACACAGGAGAGAGACCCTATGCATGCAGTGAGTGTGGAAAATGCTTCACTACCAGCTCAGCCCTTTGTACACATCAGAGAATCCACACAGGAGAGAGGCCCTATGCATGCAGTGAGTGTGGGAAAACCTTCAATCGCAGCTCACACCTTATTACCCATCAGAGAATCCAGACAAGAGAGAGAACCTATGCATGCAGTGAGTGTGGAAAATGCTTCGCTAGCAGCTCAGACCTTTGTACACATCAGAGACTCCACACAGGAGAGAGGCCCTACGCATGCAGTGAGTGTGGAAAAACCTTCAATCGCAGCTCAACCCTTATTACCCATCAGAGAATCCACACAAGAGAGAGAACCTATGCATGCAGTGAGTGTGGAAAATGCTTCGCTAGCAGCTCAGACCTTTGTACACATCAGAGACTCCACACAGGAGAGAGGCCCTACGCATGCAGTGAGTGTGGAAAAACCTTCAATCGCAGCTCAACCCTTATTACCCATCAGAGAATCCACACAGGAGAGAGGCCCTATGCATGCAGTGAGTGTGGAAAATGTTTCACTAGCAGCTCAGACCTTTGTACACATCAGAGAATCCACACAGGAGAGAGGCCCTATGCATGCAGTGAGTGTGGGAAAACCTTCAATCGCAGCTCACACCTTATTACCCATCAGAGAATCCACACAGGAGAGAGACCCTATGCATGCAGTGAGTGTGGAAAATGCTTCACTACCAGCTCAGACCTTTGTAAACATCAGAGAATCCACACAGGAGAGAGGCCGTATGAATGCAGTGAGTGTGGAAAATGCTTCACTAGCAGCTCAGCCCTTTGTACACATCAGAGAATCCACACAGGAGAGAGGCCCTATGCATGCAGTGAGTGTGGGAAAACCTTCAATCGCAGCTCAACCCTTATTAACCATCAGAGAATCCACACAAGAGAGAGAACCTATGCATGAAGTGAGTGGAAAATGCTTCACTAGCTGCTCAGACGTTTGTACACATCAGAGAATCCACACAGGAGAGAGGCCCTACGCATGCAGTGAGTGTGGGAAAACCTTCAGTTGCAGCTCACACCTTATTACCCATCAGAGAATCCACACAGGAGAGAGGCTTTATGCATGCAGTGAGTGTGGGAAAAGCTTCACTACCAGCTCACACCTTATTACACATCTGAGATTCCACACAGGAGAGAGACCCTATGCATGCAGTGAGTGTGGAAAATGCTTCACTAGCAGCTCAGACCTTTGTACACATCAGAGAATCCACACAGGAAAGAGGCCCTATGAGTGCAGTGAGTGTGGAAAAACCTTCCATCAGAGATCAAATTTTATTAGCCATCAGAGACGCCACACAGGAGAGCGGCCCTATGCGTGCAGTGAGTGTGGGAAAAGCTCCAGTAGCAGCTCACACCTTATTACCCATCAGAGATTCCACACACGAGAGAAACCCTATGCATGCAGTGAGTGTGGAAAATGCTTCACTACCAGCTCAGACCTTTGTAAGCATCAGAAACTCCACACAAGATAGAGGCTTTATGAATGCAGTGAGTGTGGGAAAAGCTTCAGTTAACACTCAATCCTTATTAGTCATCAGAGCATTTGCAAGGGAAATCAACACCATGAAAGTCTCTATGACAGAGGTCTTAAACCAAAATGCTCATGATGGCCACAGAAGGACTAGTACAGCAATTCTCAAGGTGGGGGTCGCGACCCCTTGGGAGTTGCTGAGTGGCTCCTGAGGGGGCGGGAGCCCCTGTGGCCACCGTGAAGGTGCCAAATTGATTATTTCTGATTTTGGTGGCTTTTCGGCCGACATAGCCTGTCACGGAGCGCCCGGGCGATGGTCTGGAACCGCTCCCTAGGAAGCCAGACCGAACTCCGGGTGGAGGGCCCCTTCTCCGTACACAGCCTGTTTCCCAGGCCAGGAGCTTCAGGGGTCCCCACTTCCACCTTCCTGGGTCTGACCTCGGAGCATTCAGCACCTTCTGCCCCTCCGTGTGCTTCCCCCAGCAAGCCCGCCTGGGCGGGATCCTGGGGGAGCCCATGGGTTCTGCACCCCAAATCCACAGTCAAACGTGACTCTCAGCCAGCCAGCAGAATAGACGGTTTATTTGAGATGTCAGGATCACCATCCAACTCACAGCTTCTCAGTCCAAACAGGGTCCATCCAGTTAGGCCTTTCTGGGGTGTGCCAGGAGGTGAGACCCAGATTCTGGGCTCCTGCTTCTTCCCCAGGTTTATTCGATGACTTTCATCTGGTTCAACACAGACCATGCAGCGAAAGAGCGTGAGCCCTCCGCTGGATCCATCCTGGGGCCAGAGAGCGAGAAGATGGCTTCTCCCCCTCTCCAGCTCGACCCAGACTGTTTCAAAAAACCCCTAGCCACTTCCTGCTCCTTTGTTCCTTTCCCGGGCTTCAGGTGTCACCTGACCTCCCTCCCCCACCCGGGGTCAGGCCACAGCCTCTAGGGATGCACACCCAGCGAGGGGAGGGCGTTGCCTCCCCGCTTTTAGCGTCAGGCCCCAACCCTTCACATAGACACCCAAGAAATGCATAGGGGAAACCGAGGCACACACACACAGCACTCCCACTTCGTCACATACCCACTCTCCCAATTTTCTGCCCAAGTGCTTCCAAAAGCAGAAGCAAACACTTCGGCAGAGTCCGGAGCTCTCGGAATGTATGTCGAAAAGTCATGGAATGTGGAATTAATCAATTTGGTGGCCTTTTGGCAGATACACAAGGGTCACGCTGAGAAGCCGCTTATGAAAAAAGGGTTGCGGTTCTCACAAGTTTTGAGAACTGCTGGACTAGTACATTGGCCCAAGGACCACATCACTGACACAATCCCTTGCTGCCCTGGTCCTCCCCACACTCTACCCCTTCCATATGCTGAGTCTTCATTTATTCACTTTAATTTAAGGTTTCACGTGCCGGTAATACATTTCAATGTTCTTTTAGAACATCTCGCTATAAGTCTATTGTGGCAGGGTGCTGGCCAGGAGTGCCTGAGCCAGCCCTGCGGGCCCTTTAAGAGGGAGCACCAGCCTGCAAACCCCCGGTGCAGCAAGCCTAATTAGCCACCTGGCTTGCAGCCTAATCAACCTGGATGGGTTGCACCTGGCAGCCTCCTCTGGGGGATAAAAGGCTGCCAGGAAGGAAGCCCAGGGTGGTGGTGGCAGGAGCTATTCAGAGCTGAGTGTGTGAGTTTGTGTGGAGCTATCAAGAGCTGTGTTTGTATTATTATATTAGGGGCTGAACTATATAGAGTTTGTAGAGCCAGAACCTGTGGAGCTATTTAGAGCTGGGTATATTAATGAGCTGTTTAAGAGCTGGATATTAATGAGCTGTATATTAATGAGCTACTTAGAGCTGGATGTTAATGAACTGTTTTAAGCTGTATATATTGGTGGTGGGGTCCTGCACTGTAAATTAAAGGGCACTGTTGGAGCAAAAAAGGGTTTCCTGCCTGTGTTCCTGAGGGGGGTGAGAAGGCGATCTGTTACATATGGTGTCAGAGGTGGGATCGCTACACCAGCAACACAACTGGTGGCCCCGAGATGGAGGGAACCCTGCAGTGTCTCGAGGAACTACAGAAGCGGACCCAGCAGGCCAGGCACGCCTTGCAGCAAAGCCACCAGATGCAGCAGGCTCAGTTGGAGCTGTAAAGGTACTGCGGGACTTTTTGAGAGGGCAGCCACCACAGCCGGGTGGGAGCGGACCACCCAGGCCCTCCGTCTTGCTCCGTACCTTGTGGGCAGAGGCCCAGGACTTGGGGACATTATGGACTCCCTGATATTGGAGCAGTTGTTGCTCAGCCTCCCCGAGACTGTCCGTACCGGAGTCAAAAGGCACCAGCCAGAGACGGTGAAGTCTGCGGTGCACCTGATCAGAAGTACATGGAGACAGAGGGACCTTGGGGAGAAGACGGACCACGACGGGTCCGGGATTTGGGGCGATGGCCCATGGACTGGGGTTTTGGGGCACCCACTCTGCGGGTATGGGTGGGGAGGAAGTCCCAACCGGGGGCAGTGGACTCAGCCTCCCCATCATGCCCATCTGCAGAGTGTTGATCTGCCCCGATGGGCCTTTCTGGAAAGCGGAGGCTTGAAGGGTCTGAGCCAGCCCTATGGGGCTAGGCTAAGGGGGGAGGTGTGTGGCAGGGTGCTGGCCAGGAGTGCCTGAGCCAGCCCTGCGGGCCCTTTAAGAGGGAGCACCAGCCTGCAAACCCCCGGTGCAGCAAGCCTAATTAGCCACCTGGCTTGCAGCCTAATCAACCTGGATGGGTTGCACCTGGCAGCCTCCTCTGGGGGATAAAAGGCTGCCAGGAAGGAAGCCCAGGGTGGTGGTGGCAGGAGCTATTCAGAGCTGAGTGTGTGAGTTTGTGTGGAGCTATCAAGAGCTGTGTGAGTTTGTGTGGAGCTATCAAGAGCTGTGTTTGTATTATTGTATTAGGGGCTGAACTATATAGAGTTTGTAGAGCCAGAACCTGTGGAGCTATTTAGAGCTGGGTATATTAATGAGCTGTTTAAGAGCTGGATATTAATGAGCTGTATATGAATGAGCTACTTAGAGCTGGATGTTAATGAACTGTTTTAAGCTGTATATATTGGTGGTGGGGTCCTGCACTGTAAATTAAAGGGCACTGTTTGAAGCAAAAAAGGGTTCCTGCCTGTGTTCCTGAGGGGGGTGAGAAGGCGGTCTGTCACACTATATATTATAGAACTAAACTATTATCATCCTGTAAAATAAACAAGGCTTTCAAAATGTTTAAGCCTTATTTATAATTAAATTTAAATGCTGGTCTCACACCGCCAGCCCGCTCAGCCTGCTCCTGTTCACCTAAGCCAGCAGCAGGCTGAGCAGGGCCTGTGTCTGGGACCCCAGCTGGCAAGGGGCCGGCAGCCAGAACCACAAACCGGCAGTGGGCTGAGCGGGGCCAGTGGCTGGGACCCCAGACCGGCAGTGGGTTGAGCAGCTCAATCCACTGCTGCTCAGGGGTTCCATCCACCGGCTCAGGGGTTCCATCCACACGGATCCCAGCTGCCAGACCCGCTCAGCCTGCTGCCGGTCTGGGGCCCAGGCCCTGCCCACAGAGCGGGTACCTCCCTTCTCCCTGGTTCTGGCCCAGGGGTCTCCAAACTACGGCCCGCGGGCCGGATGCGGCCCGCGAGGCCCTCTCATCTGGCCCGTGGAGATCTTTTTGTCCACGCCATCGCGGCCCCGGCAACGGAATTTCCCGCGCTGCGCCCAGCTCCCGCGAGATCTGCTTGACCCCGCCCCCTCCGCCAGCGCCGGGGCCGGTCTCCGCTTCCGGACGTTACCAGCGGTCGCCAACCAGCGGTCCGCGGAGCCACAGCCGGAGGAGAGGGGCGGGGTCAATAAGAGAGGTGAGCCGGGGAGGGGGAGAAGAGCGTGGCTGGAGACGGAGCCGGGGCCGGGAGAGAAGAGGCGAGCGGGGTCGGGAGAAGAGCGGGGACAGAGCCGGGGCCGGGAGAGAAGAGGCGAGCGGGGTCGGGAGAAGAGCGGGGCCGGAGACGGAGCCGGGGCCGGGAGAGAAGAGGCGAGCGGGGTCGGGAGAAGAGCGGGGCCGGAGACGGAGCCGGGGCCGGGAGAGAAGAGGCGAGCGGGGTCGGGAGAAGAGCGGGGCCGGAGACGGAGCCGGGGCCGGGAGAGAAGAGGCGAGCGGGGTCGGGAGAAGAGCGGGGCCGGAGACGGAGCCGGGGCCGGGAGAGAAGAGGCGAGCGGGGTCGGGAGAAGAGCGGGGACGGAGACGGAGACGGGGCCGGGACAGAAGAGGTGAGCCGGGGAGGGGGAGAAGAGCGGGGCCGGAGACGGAGCCGGGGCCGGGAGAGAAGAGGCGAGCGGGGTCGGGAGAAGAGCGGGGCCGGAGACGGAGCCGGGGCCGGGAGAGAAGAGGCGAGCGGGGTCGGGAGAAGCGCGGGGCCGGAGACGGAGCCGGGGCCGGGAGAGAAGAGGCGAGCGGGGTCGGGAGAAGCGCGGGGCCGGAGACGGAGCCGGGGCCGGGAGAGAAGAGGCGAGCGGGGTCGGGAGAAGCGCGGGGCCGGAGACGGAGCCGGGGCCGGGAGAGAAGAGGCGAGCGGGGTCGGGAGAAGCGCGGGGCCGGAGACGGAGCCGGGGCCGGGAGAGAAGAGGCGAGCGGGGTCGGGAGAAGCGCGGGGCCGGAGACGGAGCCGGGGCCGGGAGAGAAGAGGCGAGCGGGGTCGGGAGAAGAGCGGGGCCGGAGCCGGGGCCAGGAGAGAAGAGGCAAGCGGGGTCGGGAGAAGCGCGGGGCCGGAGACGGAGCCGGGGCCGGGAGAGAAGAGGCAAGCGGGGTCGGGGAAAGAGCGTGGCTGGAGACGGAGCCGGGGCCGGGAGAGAAGAGGCAAGCGGGGTCGGGAGAAGCGCGGGGCCGGAGACGGGGCCGGGAGAGAAGAGGCGAGCGGGGTCGGGAGAAGAGCGGGGCCGGAGCCGGGGCCGGGAGAGAAGAGGCAAGCGGGGTCGGGAGAAGCGCGGGGCCGGAGACGGAGCCGGGGCCGGGAGAGAAGAGGCAAGCGGGGTCGGGGAAAGAGCGTGGCTGGAGACGGAGCCGGGAGAGAAGAGGCGAGCGGGGTCGGGAGAAGAGCGGGGACGGAGACGGAGACGGGGCCGGGACAGAAGAGGTGAGCCGGGGAGGGGGAGAAGAGCGGGGCCGGAGACGGAGCCGGGGCCGGGAGAGAAGAGGCGAGCGGGGTCGGGAGAAGAGCGGGGCCGGAGACGGAGCCGGGGCCGGGAGAGAAGAGGCGAGCGGGGTCGGGAGAAGAGCGGGGCCGGAGACGGAGCCGGGGCCGGGAGAGAAGAGGCGAGCGGGGTCGGGAGAAGAGCGGGGCCGGAGCCGGGGCCGGGAGAGAAGAGGCAAGCGGGGTCGGGAGAAGCGCGGGGCCGGAGACGGAGCCGGGGCCGGGAGAGAAGAGGCAAGCGGGGTCGGGGAAAGAGCGTGGCTGGAGACGGAGCCGGGAGAGAAGAGGCGAGCGGGGTCGGGAGAAGAGCGGGGCCGGAGACGGAGCCGGGGCCGGGAGAGAAGAGGCGAGCGGGGTCGGGAGAAGCGCGGGGCCGGAGACGGAGCCGGGGCCGGGAGAGAAGAGGCGAGCGGGGTCGGGAGAAGAGCGGGGCCGGAGACGGAGCCGGGGCTGGGAGAGAAGAGGCGAGCGGGGTCGGGAGAAGCGCGGGGCCGGAGACGGGGCCGGGAGAGAAGAGGCGAGCGGGGTCGGGAGAAGAGCGGGGCCGGAGCCGGGGCCGGGAGAGAAGAGGCGAGCGGGGTCGGGAGAAGTGCGGGGCCGGAGACGGAGCCGGGGCCGGGAGAGAAGAGGCGAGCGGGGTCGGGGAAAGAGCGTGGCCGGAGACGGAGCCGGGGCCGGGAGAGAAGAGGCGAGCGGGGTCGGGAGAAGAGCGGGGCCGGAGACGGAGCCGGGGCCGGGAGAGAAGAGGCGAGCGGGGTCGGGAGAAGAGCGGGGCCGGAGACGGAGCCGGGGCCGGGAGAGAAGAGGCGAGCGGGGTCGGGAGAAGAGCGGGGCTGGAGACGGAGCCGGGGCCGGGAGAGAAGAGGCGAGCGGGGTCGGGAGAAGAGCGGGGCCGGAGACGGAGCCGGGGCCGGGAGAGAAGAGGCGAGCGGGGTCGGGAGAAGAGCGGGGCCGGAGACGGAGCCGGGGCCGGGAGAGAAGAGGCGAGCGGGGTCGGGAGAAGAGCGGGGCCGGAGACGGAGCCGGGGCCGGGAGAGAAGAGGCGAGCGGGGTCGGGAGAAGAGCGGGGCCGGAGACGGAGCCGGGGCCGGGAGAGAAGAGGCGAGCGGGGTCGGGAGAAGAGCGGGGCCGGAGACGGAGCCGGGGCCGGGAGAGAAGAGGCGAGCGGGGTCGGGGAAAGAGCGTGGCTGGAGACGGAGCCGGGAGAGAAGAGGCGAGCGGGGTCGGGAGAAGAGCGGGGACGGAGACGGAGACGGAGACGGGGCCGGGACAGAAGAGGTGAGCCGGGGAGGGGGAGAAGAGCGGGGCCGGAGACGGAGAAGGGGCCAGGAGAGAAGAGGCGAGCGGGGTCGGGAGAAGAGCGGGGCCGGAGACGGAGCCGGGGCCGGGAGAGAAGAGGCGAGCGGGGTCGGGAGAAGAGCGGGGCCGGAGACGGAGCCGGGGCCGGGAGAGAAGAGGCGAGCGGGGTCGGGAGAAGAGCGGGGCCGGAGACGGAGCCGGGGCCGGGAGAGAAGAGGCGAGCGGGGTCGGGAGAAGAGCGGGGCCGGAGACGGAGCCGGGGCCGGGAGAGAAGAGGCGAGCGGGGTCGGGAGAAGAGCGGGGCCGGAGACGGAGCCGGGGCCGGGAGAGAAGAGGCGAGCGGGGTCGGGAGAAGAGCGGGGCCGGAGACGGAGCCGGGGCCGGGAGAGAAGAGGCGAGCGGGGTCGGGAGAAGAGCGGGGCCGGAGACGGAGCCGGGGCCGGGAGAGAAGAGGCGAGCGGGGTCGGGAGAAGAGCGGGGCCGGAGACTGAGCCGGGGCCGGGAGAGAAGAGGCGAGCGGGGTCGGGAGAAGAGCGGGGCCGGAGACTGAGCCGGGGCCGGGAGAGAAGAGGCGAGCGGGGTCGGGAGAAGAGCGGGGCCGGAGACGGAGCCGGGGCCGGGAGAGAAGAGGCGAGCGGGGTCGGGAGAAGAGCGGGGCCGGAGACGGAGCCGGGGCCGGGAGAGAAGAGGCGAGCGGGGTCGGGAGAAGAGCGGGGCCGGAGACGGAGCCGGGGCCGGGAGAGAAGAGGCGAGCGGGGTCGGGAGAAGAGCGGGGCCGGAGACGGAGCCGGGGCCGGGAGAGAAGAGGCGAGCGGGGTCGGGAGAAGAGCGGGGCCGGAGACGGAGCCGGGGCCGGGAGAGAAGAGGCGAGCGGGGTCGGGAGAAGAGCGGGGCCGGAGACGGAGACGGGGCCGGGAGAGAAGAGGCGAGCGGGGTCGGGAGAAGAGCGGGGCCGGAGACGGAGACGGGGCCGGGAGAGAAGAGGCGAGCGGGGTCGGGAGAAGAGCGGGGCCGGAGACGGAGCCGGGGCCGGGAGAGAAGAGGCGAGCGGGGTCGGGAGAAGAGCGGGGCCGGAGACGGAGCCGGGGCCGGGAGAGAAGAGGCGAGCGGGGTCGGGAGAAGAGCGGGGCCGGAGACGGAGCCGGGAGAGAAGAGGCGAGCGGGGTCGGGAGAAGAGCGGGGACGGAGACGGAGACGGGGCCGGGACAGAAGAGGTGAGCCGGGGAGGGGGAGAAGAGCGGGGCCGGAGACGGAGACGGGGCCGGGAGAGAAGAGGCGAGCGGGGTCGGGAGAAGAGCGGGGCCGGAGACGGAGCCGGGGCCGGGAGAGAAGAGGCGAGCGGGGTCGGGAGAAGAGCGGGGCCGGAGACGGAGCCGGGGCCGGGAGAGAAGAGGCGAGCGGGGTCGGGAGAAGCGCGGGGCCGGAGACGGAGCCGGGGCCGGGAGAGAAGAGGCGAGCGGGGTCGGGAGAAGCGCGGGGCCGGAGACGGAGCCGGGGCCGGGAGAGAAGAGGCGAGCGGGGTCGGGAGAAGAGCGGGGCCGGAGACGGAGCCGGGGCCGGGAGAGAAGAGGCGAGCGGGGTCGGGAGAAGAGCGGGGCCGGAGACGGAGCCGGGGCCGGGAGAGAAGAGGCGAGCGGGGTCGGGAGAAGAGCGGGGCCGGAGACGGAGCCGGGGCCGGGAGAGAAGAGGCGAGCGGGGTCGGGAGAAGAGCGGGGCCGGAGACGGAGCCGGGGCCGGGAGAGAAGAGGCGAGCGGGGTCGGGAGAAGAGCGGGGCCGGAGACGGAGCCGGGGCCGGGAGAGAAGAGGCGAGCGGGGTCGGGAGAAGAGCGGGGCCGGAGACGGAGCCGGGAGAGAAGAGGCGAGCGGGGTCGGGAGAAGAGCGGGGACGGAGACGGAGACGGGGCCGGGACAGAAGAGGTGAGCCGGGGAGGGGGAGAAGAGCGGGGCCGGAGACGGAGACGGGGCCGGGAGAGAAGAGGCGAGCGGGGTCGGGAGAAGAGCGGGGCCGGAGACGGAGCCGGGGCCGGGAGAGAAGAGGCGAGCGGGGTCGGGAGAAGAGCGGGGCCGGAGACGGAGCCGGGGCCGGGAGAGAAGAGGCGAGCGGGGTCGGGAGAAGCGCGGGGCCGGAGACGGAGCCGGGGCCGGGAGAGAAGAGGCGAGCGGGGTCGGGAGAAGCGCGGGGCCGGAGACGGAGCCGGGGCCGGGAGAGAAGAGGCGAGCGGGGTCGGGAGAAGCGCGGGGCCGGAGCCGGGGCCGGGAGAGAAGAGGCGAGCGGGGTCGGGAGAAGAGCGGGGCCGGAGCCGGGGCCAGGAGAGAAGAGGCGAGCGGGGTCGGGAGAAGCGCGGGGCCGGAGACGGAGCCGGGGCCGGGAGAGAAGAGGCAAGCGGGGTCGGGGAAAGAGCGTGGCTGGAGACGGAGCCGGGGCCGGGAGAGAAGAGGCAAGCGGGGTCGGGAGAAGCGCGGGGCCGGAGACGGGGCCGGGAGAGAAGAGGCGAGCGGGGTCGGGAGAAGAGCGGGGCCGGAGCCGGGGCCGGGAGAGAAGAGGCAAGCGGGGTCGGGAGAAGCGCGGGGCCGGAGACGGAGCCGGGGCCGGGAGAGAAGAGGCAAGCGGGGTCGGGGAAAGAGCGTGGCCGGAGACGGAGCCGGGGCCGGGAGAGAAGAGGCAAGCAGGGTCGGGAGAAGCGCGGGGCCGGAGACGGGGCCGGGAGAGAAGAGGCGAGCGGGGTCGGGAGAAGAGCGGGGCCGGAGACGGGGCCGGGAGAGAAGAGGCAAGCGGGGTCGGGAGAAGCGCGGGGCCGGAGACGGAGCCGGGGCCGGGAGAGAAGAGGCGAGCGGGGTCGGGAGAAGAGCGGGGACGGAGACGGAGACGGGGCCGGGACAGAAGAGGCGAGCGGGGTCGGGAGAAGAGCGGGGCCGGAGCCGGGGCCAGGAGAGAAGAGGCAAGCGGGGTCGGGAGAAGCGCGGGGCCGGAGACGGAGCCGGGGCCGGGAGAGAAGAGGCAAGCGGGGTCGGGGAAAGAGCGTGGCTGGAGACGGAGCCGGGGCCGGGAGAGAAGAGGCAAGCGGGGTTGGGAGAAGCGCGGGGCCGGAGACGGGGCCGGGAGAGAAGAGGCGAGCGGGGTCGGGAGAAGAGCGGGGCCGGAGACGGGGCCGGGAGAGAAGAGGCGAGCGGGGTCGGGAGAAGAGCGGGGCCGGAGACGGAGCCGGGGCCAGGAGAGAAGAGGCGAGCGGGGTCGGGAGAAGAGCGTGGCTGGAGACGGAGCCGGGGCCGGGAGAGAAGAGGCGAGCGGGGTCGGGAGAAGAGCGGGGCCGGAGACGGAGACGGGGCCGGGAGAGAAGAGGCGAGCGGGGTCGGGAGAAGAGCGGGGCCGGAGAAGGAGCCGGGGCCGGGAGAGAAGAGGCGAGCGGGGTCGGGAGAAGAGCGGGGCCGGAGACGGAGCCGGGGCCGGGAGAGAAGAGGCGAGCGGGGTCGGGAGAAGCGCGGGGCCGGAGACGGAGCCGGGGCCGGGAGAGAAGAGGCGAGCGGGGTCGGGAGAAGCGCGGGGCCGGAGACGGAGCCGGGGCCGGGAGAGAAGAGGCGAGCGGGGTCGGGAGAAGCGCGGGGCCGGAGACGGGGCCGGGAGAGAAGAGGCGAGCGGGGTCGGGAGAAGAGCGGGGCCGGAGCCGGGGCCGGGAGAGAAGAGGCGAGCGGGGTCGGGAGAAGAGCGGGGCCGGAGACGGAGCCGGGGCCGGGAGAGAAGAGGCGAGCGGGGTCGGGAGAAGAGCGTGGCTGGAGACGGAGCCGGGGCCGGGAGAGAAGAGGCGAGCGGGGTCGGGAGAAGAGCGGGGCCGGAGACGGAGACGGGGCCGGGAGAGAAGAGGCGAGCGGGGTCGGGAGAAGAGCGGGGACGGAGACGGAGACGGGGCCGGGAGAGAAGAGGCGAGCGGGGTCGGGAGAAGAGCGGGGACGGAGACGGGGCCGGGAGAGAAGAGGCGAGCGGGGTCGGGAGAAGCGCGGGGCCGGAGACGGAGCCGGGGCCGGGAGAGAAGAGGCGAGCGGGGTCGGGAGAAGCGCGGGGCCGGAGACGGAGCCGGGGCCGGGAGAGAAGAGGCGAGCGGGGTCGGGAGAAGCGCGGGGCCGGAGACGGGGCCGGGAGAGAAGAGGCGAGCGGGGTCGGGAGAAGAGCGGGGCCGGAGCCGGGGCCGGGAGAGAAGAGGCAAGCGGGGTCGGGAGAAGCGCGGGGCCGGAGACGGAGCCGGGGCCGGGAGAGAAGAGGCAAGCGGGGTCGGGGAAAGAGCGTGGCTGGAGACGGAGCCGGGGCCGGGAGAGAAGAGGCAAGCGGGGTCGGGAGAAGCGCGGGGCCGGAGACGGGGCCGGGAGAGAAGAGGCGAGCGGGGTCGGGAGAAGAGCGGGGCCGGAGCCGGGGCCGGGAGAGAAGAGGCAAGCGGGGTCGGGAGAAGCGCGGGGCCGGAGACGGAGCCGGGGCCGGGAGAGAAGAGGCAAGCGGGGTCGGGGAAAGAGCGTGGCTGGAGACGGAGCCGGGAGAGAAGAGGCGAGCGGGGTCGGGAGAAGAGCGGGGACGGAGACGGAGACGGGGCCGGGACAGAAGAGGTGAGCCGGGGAGGGGGAGAAGAGCGGGGCCGGAGACGGAGCCGGGGCCGGGAGAGAAGAGGCGAGCGGGGTCGGGAGAAGAGCGGGGCCGGAGACGGAGCCGGGGCCGGGAGAGAAGAGGCGAGCGGGGTCGGGAGAAGAGCGGGGCCGGAGACGGAGCCGGGGCCGGGAGAGAAGAGGCGAGCGGGGTCGGGAGAAGAGCGGGGCCGGAGACGGAGCCGGGGCCGGGAGAGAAGAGGCGAGCGGGGTCGGGAGAAGCGCGGGGCCGGAGACGGAGCCGGGGCCGGGAGAGAAGAGGCGAGCGGGGTCGGGAGAAGAGCGGGGCCGGAGACGGGGCCGGGAGAGAAGAGGCGAGCGGGGTCGGGAGAAGAGCGGGGCCGGAGCCGGGGCCGGGAGAGAAGAGGCGAGCGGGGTCGGGAGAAGCGCGGGGCCGGAGACGGAGCCGGGGCCGGGAGAGAAGAGGCAAGCGGGGTCGGGGAAAGAGCGTGGCTGGAGACGGAGCCGGGGCCGGGAGAGAAGAGGCAAGCGGGGTCGGGAGAAGCGCGGGGCCGGAGACGGGGCCGGGAGAGAAGAGGCGAGCGGGGTCGGGAGAAGAGCAGGGCCGGAGCCGGGGCCGGGAGAGAAGAGGCAAGCGGGGTCGGGAGAAGCGCGGGGCCGGAGACGGAGCCGGGGCCGGGAGAGAAGAGGCAAGCGGGGTCGGGGAAAGAGCGTGGTTGGAGACTGAGCCGGGAGAGAAGAGGCGAGCGGGGTCGGGAGAAGAGCGGGGACGGAGACGGAGACGGGGCCGGGACAGAAGAGGTGAGCCGGGGAGGGGGAGAAGAGCGGGGCCGGAGACGGAGACGGGGCCGGGAGAGAAGAGGCGAGCGAGGTCGGGGAAAGAGCGTGGCTGGAGACGGAGCCGGGGCCGGGAGAGAAGAGGCGAGCGGGGTCGGGAGAAGAGCGGGGCCGGAGACGGAGCCGGGGCCGGGAGAGAAGAGGCGAGCGGGGTCGGGAGAAGAGCGGGGCCGGAGACGGAGCCGGGGCCGGGAGAGAAGAGGCGAGCGGGGTCGGGAGAAGAGCGGAGCCGGGGCCGGGAGAGAAGAGGCGAGCGGGGTCGGGAGAAGAGCGGGGCCGGAGACGGAGCCGGGGCTGGGAGAGAAGAGGCGAGCGGGGTCAGGAGAAGAGCGGGGCAGGAGACGGAGCCGGGGCCGGGAGAGAAGAGGCGAGGGGGTGGGGGGGAAGAAGAGCGAGAGTGGAGCTGGGAGGGGAGAGGAGGCAAGCCGGAGGGGGGGGGAGGTAAGTGGCGGGAGCCCCGCATACCTGCCGGGGAACAGGGTGCTTTCCCACTTTGCAGGAAATAGCTACCATCATCTCTATTTTTAAATTAGCACATTGCATTTTAAATAGTTTTCAGGGTATTTAAAAACTTTTTTCTGTAATAAATGAAAGAGTAGTGATATTTAGATGAGTTGTGTGCCAGGAAGAGAAAACCACCAAACAAGGACCTAAAGCGATTTTGAAAAGGGAATTGGGGGGTGGGGGGCAGAGGCACAAGGTAAAAATTTTGCCAAGTTTGCTATTTTATAGCAGCTTCCCTCTCCTGCAAATCTGGGTCTGTGTCCATTGCCCCTTTTTGCTGCTTCTCTCTGGTCTGGTGCTAACCCCTAAGGGTTATGTCTGATCTTAGCCCACTTGACAAGTTTGATTGTCCTTGATCTGTCTCTCCTTCCTCATTCACACCTCATTCATTCAACAGGGCACTTGATTATAAAGTGGGGGGGGGATCTTATTCTACTTCTAGCAGAGACATTTTTCTTTTACCTTAATTATACTACCTTGGGGGCTAGAACAGATTACCAAAGCTCAATACAGAGTTTCTAAAACAAGGTTATATGAAAAGGCATAACACAAAAGTCATTTTAAAGTTAAACAACCCCCCCCCCGCTCTTGCCACCCCCCCCCACTTCCCCCCCCCCCTGGGCCTTTTTAAAAAAAATCATGTTAGTGGTCCGCGGGATTCAAAATTGTGAGTTTAGTGGTCCCTGAGGTCCGAAAGGTTGGCGACCACTGCGTTACGCCAATCGCAGGGCGCTCCTGGCGCACGCCCCTGTGAGAGCCAATGGGAGAGAGGACACCCTCTCCATCGCCCCGCCCCAGGCTGGCACACCACCTATCAGCCAGTTCCTGTGCCCGCTGGCAAGGTGCAGCAGCAGCCTTGAACAGATGATCCCAGTCCTCTTGCCCGTGCGGCTTTAACAGGCAGCGAGGGGAAGCAGGGCTGTATTGTGCATGGGCTGTGGAGGATGTTACCTCTGGGCCACTTTCTGAGCCAGCTGCGGTCAGTAGTCCCAGCGGATGTCACAATGGGCTGGGTTCAGCGGCCTGTGAGCAGTGATGGGGGGGGCAGGGGCATGTTTTGATTCCTTTTTAATTTGGACCTCGAGTGTGTTGTTGGCCCCCAAACTGCTATTTGATAGTTAATGCGGCCCTCGGGCTGAAAAGTTTGGAGACCCCTGTTCTGGCCCATTCTCTTCACCTCTGCACTGAGGGTGGGAGTGCACTGAGCCCAGGCCGGGAGTTGAGGGTGTAGGGTCTGACCAGGAACTAGAATGAAGGACAGGGTTTAGGGTCGGGGCAGGAAGTTGGGATGAGGAGCGCTTACCTGGTCAGCTCCCATTTGGTGCGAGGCTGCAGGTGGGAATGGGGGGCATGCAGGAGCTCCCATTTGGTGCTCAGGGTGGGAGTGGGGTTGTGGGGGGTGCAAGAGTCAGGATGTATGGGGTGGGGGGCTGGGTATGTGGGGGGTCCCAGAGTCAGGGCTGGGGTCATGGGGGGGTGAAGGAGTCAAGCAGAGGGCTTTGTGGGGGGTACAGGGTCAGAGTAGGGGTTGGGGGTATAGAGCAGGGCCTGGGCTGCAGGGCAGAAGGCTTTGGGGGGGTCAGGGCAGAGGGTGTGGGCTGGGGTCCTGGGGGTGCTCCCAGTCCCCTGCCCTGAGCAGCTCACTGAAGGGGACTGGAGGGGATATGCCCCAATTCCACCCCCTTCCCCAAGGCCCTGCCCCCTTCTTCTCTTCCTCAGCCAGCCCAGAGCACCCAACATGCTGCGGCTCCATTTGTGCCCCTCCCCGGCAAGGGCCATGTGCCAGCAAGGAGGGAGGGATGGAGAGGCGGAGCAGGAACCCACCACACTGTGGGAAGAGGCAGGGGAGCTGGGCAGGACCAAGCTTCCAGCAGAAGGGGGCACGGGGGGCATCCTGTCCCGGCAGGGGGTGGAGAAGAGCAGGCCGAGCTGGGCAGGATTTTTAATCACTCGCTTCAGGCGTGCCAGTAAAAATCGGCTTGTGTGACATCTTTGGCTCACCTGCCATACATTGCCGCCCCCTGGGCTAGAACCAGGGAGAAGGTCGGTAACCGCTCTACGTGGCCAGGGGTGGGTGGCTCCTGTTTGCCTCCTCCCCGACCCTGCTGCACTTGCAGTTTACCCACAGCCCCTTCCTTGTTCCAAGGACCAACACTAGCTCCTGCCCCACTGGGCTTTTGCCCCGGGCCCCTGCCTTGCTCCAGTCAGCAGGAACTAATCCTGTCCCCATACGCCACTGTGCTCATCTTGCCCCTGCCTCACTCCAGATGAGGACCAATCCTCTCCCCCATGCCCCACTGTGCTTAAGCCCTGGGCCCCTGCCTTGCTCCACTCAGCAGGAACTAGTCCTGTCCACATACGTCACTGTGCTCATCTTGCCCCTGCCTATCGCCAGCTGAGGACCAATCCTCTCCCCCATGCCCCACTGTGCTCTTGCCCCAGCTCCTTCATTCCACAGGGTGGGGGAGAAATATGTTTGGCACCAGGCCCTCACAAAGTTAATCCTCCCCAGGATACCATTATGTGATGGGGTTGCATTTTCCTTTTTTCCCCCCCTTTTTAAATTTCCAATGGCATTTCTGTCTGTGATTTCATTTGGCTTTTTAGAATGGTGCTTTCTCCTGGATCTGATATTTAACTAGAAAGAGCAAGAAGGTCTCACAGCGCTGGATGGCGGAGCAGGCAGGGGTTAGGGCCACTAAAGGAATGAGAGGAGCAAGTTCTCTGTATTGTTTCCTGCCCTCTTTTTCTTGAGTAGTTTCTCTTCTTCACCAAACACCTGCTCTATATGAGCCTGGCTAGCTCAGTTGGTAGAGCATCAGACTTTTAATCTGAGAGTCCAGGGTTCAAGTCCCTGGTCAGGTGTAATGGGGTTAAACTTCAAAAGGCAGCTGTTAAGTACCCCATCCTGGACGTCAGTTTTCTTTTCAGCACTCGGGCTTTCCTAGGAACAGACATTTACTGCCTGGGACTGCAGGGGAAACTTCATCACATGCCCCCTGGCCTCTTCATCTGGAGGAAGAAAGACTTCTGGGTCTTCAGCAAATTGCTGTGTGCCAACTTGCTAAGCAAATGCAGGGCTGGCCAGAGAGACCTTGAGCAAGGCAGGCAAAAAATTGTCCCCCTAGGCTCTTCTACACTAGAAGTCAGAAGGACCCAGGGTGCTCTTTGCTGGTCCCATGGTGTAAGGGTCAGCACTCAGGGCCTTGAATCCTACAATCCAAGTTCAGGTGGGATCTTGGAACAGCGCTTTCACCACCTAACACTACTGGGTGTTCCAAGATTTTCTCTTGCTCTCTCAAATGACATGGGAGCCTGTCTTCTGCCTGCTCCCTGTTGGGACTTAAGCACAAGAGGGGACATTTGATCCAGAAGGGTGTCCATGCCTGTGAGCTGCCTTTCCTCTGAGTCCTGAAGCTGCACTGCAGCCTCCTCTCTTGGTTAACCTACTGCCCAAACTTCAGCTGATACACCCCAGCCCCAACTGATGCAAGGTTTGATACTGACATTACTTCAATTCCAGGACTGAAGGATTTCAGCTCCTCTTTGTCCAGAGGGCGACTTAGGAGCAGAACCCCTCCCCAGACCTTCCCTGCCATTGGCACTTGCCCCTCACTGAGCAGGATTGAAACTCCTGCAGGGAGACTGCTGCTGTGACGGGGCTGTTCCTGGTGGGATCCAACTCTGAGTGTCAGATCAGGACAGATTGCTTCCAAAGGGGCAACTACAGCCCAAAGCTGGGGTTTTTCCACACTAAGGCAAACCAAACCAGCCAAACAGAAAAGACTTTGGTTTCACCCCACTGGCTAACCACAAGTCACACAAGCAATTCCCTTAGACACTCCAGGTTCCCAGTATCACCACCAGCAGCCACCTGTCCTGGGGACCAATGGTTATGAAAACCAACACCCCAAATAAAGAAAATGGTTCTCCCCAATTCCAAAGAATCAGGCCCCAGACCCAGGTCAATATACAAATCAGATCTTCCCACAAATCACGCTGTTGCCAATCCTTTAGAATCTAAAATCTAAAGGTTTATTATACAAGGAAAAAGGTCTAGGTGAGGGTTAAGAATGGTTAAAAGAAATCAGTTACATGCAGTAATGGCACATCTCTTGGTTCAGGCTTGCAGCAAAGGTAGAATAAACTGCAGGTTCAAATCAAAGTCTTTGAATGCATCCCATTTGGAGGATGGGTCAGCACCTTAGTTCAGCGTTCACCTGTGTAGCAAAGTCCATTCAGTGCTGGAAGCAAGACAGGCTGCAGGCTGAAGGTAAAAGACAAAATGGGGAATGTTCTTCCAGGCTTTATAGACTTCCTCCTGTGGGTGAAGACCCGCCTCCTCCTTATGCAGCGTCTGGCTGCAAAATGGAGGTTTACAGTCACAAGGTCCAGTCACCAGACTCTCCAGGATGCAGTTTCTGACAAGGCAGACAACATTCCTAGAGCAGCTCGGATGTGGACAGGCATATACAAAGTCCATTGTGTGGTTGATGTCCCTTAATGGCCCATCAGCCAGGCCAGTTAACAAACAACAGCCTCTCTGAGATTTCTCCCAGCAGCCAAGCATTAATTTGAAGTACAGGCACCTTATATCCAGTATTCATAACTTTAGTTTCAAAAAAGATACACACATATTAATGGCATATTCATAATTAGCCCTCTATAACCTGACCATAGACACCTGTTATGACCCCCTTCACATAAGATTTGGTACCCCAATGATCCATATGGTACCAAATTATTTCAGTAACATGACAGCTGCGAACATCCCCTCTGGTGTGAGCAAAGCGGCAGGGTGAAAAGAGAACTTGGAGATGCTGGGGATTGAACCCAGGGCCTCATACATGCAAAGCATGTGCTCTACCACTGAACAACATCCCCAGATGGGCAGGGTTAGCTGTGGGTTACACTCAGAGCCCTCCTGGTTCCGGAGTATCCAGTGGCCTAACAGCAGCATGGGGGACACATTCCCTGCTCTGGGCCAAACCTGCTGTCCTGGGGGTTGCTGGTTCTTAGGGGTCACTTTGCACCAGGGACAGAATCTATGTGTGGGGCAGGGAGAGTGTGTGCCCTGGACTCAGGGTGCAGAGATACACTCAGCCCTCTCCCCTGCATTGGGTGGGAGGTGCTGCCATTCCCTGCTGGAAGGTCATGGTGGGGGGGAGGGGTGTTCTGAGAAGCTCAACACCTGACCCTGGGGGCAGGAGTGGGGTGGGGAGCTCCAAGTGTTTCTGGGATCTGCTATTTCCACAAATTGTCTTCCATAGAAACACTGGGAACTTGTGACAATAATCCAGACTCTGCGGGTTTGGGCAGCTGTAACTCATGGTAAAAAACTCGTGAGTTCATGGCCCAGCTGCACACCCAGAAGAAAGCCCAGCACGACATGCCCAGGGTGAAGGGCTGTGCTAAAGGCTTGACCCAGGCCAGAGAGTTTCACATCATCAATCTAATGCAATCCCCACTGAGCTACTTTGGCAATGACCAGGCCAGCCAGGAACGCTTAATACATGAGCAGTAGCACATGCTGGGGAGATTTGAATCTTGATGTCACAAGGCAGGAGAGAAGCAGTGGACTTGGCCCCAGAGTTTCCTATATCGCAGTCACTCAAGCCAGCACCTGCCCCCTCACAAGCTGTCACTGGCGCCCCCAGGTCCGACAGAAAGGATCAGCCATTCTCACTGGAACAAGTCTGCCCATGGCTCACGGGCAACTCCCCAGCCTTACACACAAAACCATCTTCTGAGAAGGAGCCCACTAGGACTCACCATTGCTTCTCCTCCTTCCACCCAGAACCCCACTTCTTCTCCTGGGCTTCAAGTAGCCATCCCTGGGGTGCCAGGAGGCCGGCATAGGAGACTCACTCCCTGCAGCCAACCGCACTTCCATGGATTCGGCCGTCGGAACGCCAGGCGGGGGCTTCCTGGATCCCAGTTGCTCTCAGCCAGCCCAACCCCCACCTCCAAAACCATCAATCATGCCCTGGGTTGGCCACAAAGGAGAAGTGGTTCTTGCTGCCCGATGTGTGACAGGGAGCCTGTCAAACCCATCACTGCTCCTGCTTGGACAGAAAAGAGAACAGGAGCGCACACACTCAGACTCAGCTCTGCTTGTCTTCCTTTCACCCATCACCAGTCTGCTTGTCCTGGACTGTGAGTAGCCACCCTGGGAAGCCAAGAGGGAGGCCCAGGATTCTACCTCCCAGCAGCCAACCGCCCCTCCCCAGGCTTTGGCAGAACAAATGCTGCTCTACTAACCCCACTTAGCCACACTGAGGTGAGCTTAGCTTCTGCCCTGCCTCCCTCAGCATCACCTTCCTCTTTGCCCCATTCCCACCTCACCTCCTCCTTTGGCAAGTGATGCCAGCTGGAAGAGCCAGCCTGTGTACGCCAACCTCCAAGGGCAGAGGAGGCTGAGCTACAAGGCTCCAAGAGGAGACTGGCCCAGATCCTCCAGCTTTCCCCAGATGATGCTAAGGCACTTTCTCAGCTCATTTCCCCACCCTCTGTCCTGCAGGGGTTGGGGGATCCCAGGGACAGGCCAGTGGCAGAAAGAGGAGCATCTTGCTGGACAGCTAAGGGAGCTTGGGGGAAAAAAGTCTTCATGTTTCTGCCTGGTTTCAATCCAGGGACCTTTTGTGTGTTAGGCAAACATGATAACCACTACACTACAGAAACTCTATCCCAAGGCTCTGCCCCACCCTTCAAATTCTATCCACTTGGCTGGCGCTCACCTTGGCACACCCTCATGGGTAAACCTGGAGAAAGTGGAGACAGAGCTTCGATGGGTCAGCTGGCAGAGCAAAGGACTCTCAGGAATTCAACTTCATGTTGTCACAAGCCCACACTGCTGTTTCCTTCTGGGGAGTATAAAATAAGGGACTTGTGGCAAGTAAGGACACTGCTGCGCTTCCAGAAAACAGCCCGCCTCTGCACACAAAGGGGCCAATGAGCACGTCAAAGCCTGGGGTTGAATTAGGGACCTCTAGGTATTCAGGTTACTGAGCTACTTGGGCACTTACAGGACACTTTTTTTTCCTGATGCTTCTCTGTCCAGGATGTTTTTCTCAGCCATGGGACACAAAAAGGACGTCATTGCGAGCACTCCATGGAGACAAGATGAATTTTTGCCTGCATTGCTCAGCTTGACTTGCTTCCTCACCCCACTCCTGCCTTAGTTCCTGGGTTACCTGGTGGCTAAAAGCGACTGGGGCCCAGCGAAGAAGTTGGGCCGCTAGACCCTGGTAGCAAGAGTCCTTCCACTACTTCTCACTCTACCCTGTTCTCCGAACTTCACCAACTGGCTGCCAGAAACTTGGCACCCAGCAGTAAAGCTGAAGGAGGTGGACAGAGGCACCCTCACCAGAGGAAGCTCCAGTCACTTCTTTGCCTCCTCGCTCTGGCCTCCTGGTTTGTCTTGCTGGACAAAAGGGATTTTGGGGTGTGGGAGCTCAGAGACCCAGTAGGTTGAATGTCTACGGCTGCCTCCCCACATGTGGGGAAATCAGCCTGACCTGCTGGCCCCACGTACTAAGTCACCAGGCCTTGAGCTTGCCCCATTTGACTTAAACAGGTTGACCTGGTTGCCAGAATTCTTTCAGGGCGGGATCCCTCCCAAAGGTTCTCTACACGGGTTCAGGGTCCTCTCCAGCACACTGCCAGCCCCTGCCCATACTCCCAGACCATCAATTGTGCCCCCAAGTCAGCCAGAAAGGAGCAGTGTCCACCCACGGCTCACAGGAACTCCCCAGACCACCCCAGCACACCACTTTGGCCAGGAAGGAACCCACTTGGACTCACCATTGCATCTTTTCCTCCAACGCAGAACCCCACTTCTTCTCCTGGGCTGCACTCTGCATTTGTCATCAACATGTCAGAGACAGTTTATTTCAAGCAATTGCAAGGGAAAAGTCCGGTCAGACAGGGGGTCTCCCTTCCTTAGGCAGGTCTCCAAAGTACAAGCAGTTTAAAGCAAGTACAGTAGACTCTCGATTATCCAGAAGTGGGTTAACCAGAATGTGGATTAACCAGGATGTCAAAAAAAATATGCATAACTCACAGGGCCGGCTCTGGCTTTGCTGCCGCCCCAAGCACACACACAAGTAAACCCCACCAGGGTGCAGGGCAGCCAGTGAACCAACACACCCTCTCCCTGATGCAGGGTGGCTGGCAAACCAACCCCACCTCCCCATATTTCCTATGGATGGTGATTATCCAGGATTTTATTAACCAGGATTAATTTTTTCCCTCTCATCCTGGATAATCGAGAGTCTACTGTATTTATACTTTCCCATTACATATCTCAGCAGATACAGCTGTGTCCTGGTTAGACATTTTCCTTCCCGTTATCTTAGTCAGCATTCCATTCTCATTTTACAGAAAGGTTAAAACAGCTTCTCATAATGTCTCTCTCACTCACATAAGCCCCGATTTTACAATCTCACATTATTAGAGTTAGGGTTAGCCTGTCCCTTGCACTGTCCCTTAACCAAACTAAGATGGGTGCACACAAATCCCCTTCTCAATTTTTGTACTTCTGCAGTACTTACACTGACCTAATTTTGTAGTATAGACCTGACCAAAGAATCACACACACCCCTTGGGAGTGAAACTTCCTCTGCTTTCCAGAATCCAAACACAAGCAACAAACAACCAGCGGGGGTTGACAGGGAATTGGGGAAGACAGAGACAACCACTCACATAGTAGGAGGCACCATGGCTTAGTTGGTTAAAGCCCTTGTTTCATAAACAGGAGATCCTGGGTTCAACTCCCAGTGGTCCCTTGTTGTCTGGCTTTTGGGGCACCTGGTATTGGCTCCTGTCAAAAGACAAGAAACAGAGCTAGATGGGCCTTTGGGTCCAGCCTAGTATGGCTGCTCTTATGGTTTAAGCACTTCTGGACCTGGGTATTGCAGACACTCAGTCCTCCAGTTCACTAACCCTGGGCTAACATGGCAATGGAATCAGACCCTTAGAGTGCCTCTCTACTGGGATAAAAGCTGTCCGGCTGGGATCAGGTTGTGGCGCTAAAAAGCACAGTGCAGACATTTGGGCTCAGACTGTAACCTGGGCTCAGAGACCCTCACCCCTCATGGGCTCTCAGAGGCTGGGCTTAAGCTCAAACTTCTACAGTGGATTGTATAACCCTGCAGCACAAG
The DNA here is from genome assembly GCA_032164245.1 of Sternotherus odoratus. NCBI lineage: Eukaryota > Metazoa > Chordata > Testudines > Kinosternidae > Sternotherus > Sternotherus odoratus. The sequence continues at coordinate 249,387 of JAVMKO010000136.1, read as the reverse complement.
CCTGCATCAGCTGATCCCGGCTTTGAGACAAGAGACTGGGGAGTGTTCATAGCAGTGTAGATGTACGGTTAGCATATATCTAGACTGCAATAAAATGCCCAGCTCAGGTAACTCAGGCTCACAGGGCTGTAGAGTTGCAGTGCAGGCCTCTTGTCTCAGGCTCAATGTCCTGCTCTAGGAGTCCACAAGGTGGGGAGGGAGTTTAGCAGGTGGAAATGGTGAACGTTCAGTGGAGTATTACCCTGGCCTCACTGGCATCTCTCCATGGGTCTGTCTGCCTTGGGGCAGGGACAAGAACACGTCCTGGGGCACTTGCTATTCCAAAGGGCGGTTTAGGATTTTCATTTTCAAACCTGGTGCACAAAGCAGGACTCAGACCTCAGGGTCTATGAAAGAGCCGCCCACAGCTTCTGACAGCCACAATGAGCCATTTGTGCCACCGGCATCTGAACTGTGGAACCCCTATGACACCCCTTCCCCAAGACCCCTCACTCATTGCACCCCCCTACTCACTGAGGTCCCAGCCCCACATCACCTCTTCTTCCTGAGGCCCTGCCCCACCCCCAAGGTCACCCCCTCAGAACACCTCTTCCCCCAAGACTCTGCCTTGACCCCCCTCCATCATTCATCCTTATGGGTGGTAAAAAGTGGTGGGGCCATGGCCTGCTAAACCCGCCCTGTTCCAGCACCATGGACACAGACCCAGGAAGGCAGCAGCATATGTGTGTGTATGTTTCAGAGACTGCTGTGCTGGGCCGAGCCAGTGAAGGAAGCGAGGGCTGATATCAGGGCTGTCCCCCTCCCTCTGCCTCTGGACTGGTTGCTTCCAGCAGTTGTGTGAACTTAGAGAACCTGTGTCAACACACTCTCTCTTCATCAAGGCACACACTGTGTTCCTCTCCCCCACACTCTCTGTCCCACCACACACACTTCAGTTGAAGAGCAGCTGGAAATCTAGTAGGATGCCCTTGGAACAATGGGATAGAGAAACCTGCATCATGTGATGCTGTACTGGCCCAAGAGCCATTGCAAACCCTTCCCAAAGCACCCTTCAGCCAGTTGCACAGTCTGATAGCTATCCAGAGTGCACTGCTCTCTGGGGCAATGCAAGAGCTGCTAGCATGGATGCAGTCTGGTGACACAAGGAACACAGGGTGGAATTAAAACACTTCAACTAAAGTGACATAACTTTGCAGTGTAGACATAGACTGAGAGTGAGACAAGACCTAGCTCCCTTTGACACAAATGATACTCAGCAACTGAAACTGAAGAACCACAAAATCCTTCGTAGTTGACAGGATTCGAACCTGTGCAGAGAAACCCCAATGGATTTCAAGTCCATCGCCTTAACCACTCGGCCACAACTACTTGCTTGATGGTGGTGTGTCATTACACTCGTGTTCTCAGTGACTGATCATTTCCAATTGTTTCCTCAGACCAGCTTCCACAACACACTCACTGCTGTGCCATTGTGTAAGTGTGTCCATGGCTGAACAGCAAGAATTCCTGCTCATTTCCCTTCTGGCTGGACCATGAGGAGAGTGTGTTTGTGGATAATGATGTTACTGTTCCCCTACTATAAGCTAAAATCACTGTGTACTGTGGTAAATAGGAGGGAGGCCTGGAGATATTTTGGTGAGCAGTTAGCAGAGAGACTCATCTCCCAGGATGGCTACTGGAGAGGAGCAGCTGGTGGAGAGCAGCAGCTTGTGGTGAAAGCTGCAACAGAACCCCATGAAGAGGGGGTCAGTCGGTCATCGCCGTAAGTAAGGTATCCTTTACCCTCCCCCATTTCCACACAGGCTGGGGTGGGCATAAAACTCTGCACATGAACATTTGAACTCGGGGGCTGCACTGACCTTGCCAGAGACCTTGGGGTTGTGGGACTTTGGGTGACTTTTGGGTTGCTGGACTTATGAACCAAAGAAAGAGACACGGCCCAATTTACTTGGGGTGGGTTTTTTGCTCATCGTTTGTGTTATGAATCCTGTTTTTCGAGTTTCCTCAACATAACACCACATTGTTTTTCTCTTATGAAAAGGCTTTCCCTACACTCAGACTCCGAGCGAGCTTGCAAGAGGGGAAGTATTGCCTCTTAGAGGTACATGGGGGTTGGTATATATTTGTCCCAGGTCATTGGGTGAGGGCTTGAGCCAGTTTTGCATTGTGTTATTGGAACAGACACCTAGATAGTGAACCCAACCCTCCTTGCTGGCAAGTCTGCTGGACAGAAGGGTTCCAGACATATTTTGTTTGAAGCAAAGGAAGTGGAGGAAGGTTTCTGTTTGCAGGAGACAACATGGTTTGGTCTGTTTTTGTACCAAATATGAAGACAGTTGTTTATAGAACAGTAAATGTAGCCGATGAGGATGGGATTTGAACCCATGCATGCAGAACACAATGGATTAGCAGTCCATCGCCTTAACCACTCGGCCACCTCATCTGACCTGTGAAGTTAGGGTCAGAAGGAGAAATCTAAGTCCAGCAGAGGTAGGGACAATAAGGAGTTTGTAAATACTAAGTCTAATCAGGGTCTTAATGAGCTCCCACCTCACATCTACTGATGAGCTGGAGGAAAGTCTTTGGGAACAGACCGTGTTTGCACAGAGATGCCTGTTCTGTCTAGGTATGCAGCATGGGGGGCCACTTTGCCAAAATGTCCAGTTTTGGCTGGTGTTGGTTGCAAATCACATGAGTGCAATGAAATGTTATTATCCTTCCTGCCTGAGTGAAGGGCAGCAGAACATCCCTAGTCTGTCCTGGTGGAGGGCCCAGGTGGGTGAGGGATACCTTTTATTGGACTGTAGAGAAGGGATTGAGAATATCACCCTAATTTAGTGGTCCCCAAAATTTGCACATTGTGCCTCTTATCCATGTCTGCAGCCCCTCTGAAACCACGGTCAAGAACTAGGGGTAGGAATGGGGTGGTGGTTCCCTGGGGAGAGGGGTGTGAACAGGAGTAAGGGGGTCAGTTTGCGGGCTGGATTGGGGAAGAGTTGGAGACAGAGTGGGGCTGAGTGGGGCTCCTTCCCTGCCCTTCTTGGGGGCTGGCTTGGGCCCTGAGGTGCCCCCCTGAATATGCCTCTGTGCCCCTCCTAGGAGGCCTGCCCCACATTCTGGAGAGCGGGATAGCTCACTGGTTAAAACATGTGAATTTGATCCCCAAGGGAGCAATGCTGGACCTGGCAAAGAGAGATGGAGCCTGGCCACTTAGAGCTTCTTGCTCAGAGTTAAAGCAGAGAATTGTTTTCCTGGTGCATCTTGTCCCCATGCTCAGGGTCGAACTGATCACCACACTTGGGGTTGGGAAGGAGTTTTCCCCAGGGTTAGACTGGCAGAGACCCTGGGGATTTTTTCACGTTCCTGTGCATCATGGCGCATGGGTCACTTGCAGGGTTAAAGTAGTGTAAATCAGTGGTCATCAAATTGGGGTGCACATCAAACTGGGGTATGCAAGACCCCGGCACCACCACTGAGACCTCCCGGGATTCCGTCAAACTTCTGGGTGGGGTATTTTGGTTCCGGTTTTTGCGCTGGCATTTCAGCAAATGTATCTGTCCCAGGGGCTGCCAGATTTTTCCCTCTGTGGAGAGGGGCTGTGGGGGGGAAAGTTTGCAGACCCTGGTGTAAATGGTGGATTCTCTGAAACCTGACATCTTTAAACCATGATTTGAGGACACCAGTAACTCAAGCAGATATTAGGGGATCTATTCCAGGAATGGGTGGGGTCTTTTGGCCTGTAAGGTGCAGGAGGTCAGACTAGATGTTAACGCTGGTCCCTTCTGACCGTAAAGGCTCTGAGTCTAAAAGGGAGAGGGAAGTAAAGGAAAAATTAAAAAAATAAACTGAACATTGTAACTAGAGGATAACTGCAACAGCTCACTGTACAGTCCCCGGCTTTCTTCCTCTGCTGGGTGTTGAATGACCTGTTGGGATTCAGAACATTCCTTCTCTCCTGTCATTGATAAACTGATACAATGTAACTGTAATTAAACCAATCCCTGGCCAGGAAAACATCCCATCATTGCATTGGCTGGGAATTGAACCCAGGTCAACTGCTTGGAAGGCAGCTATGCTCACCACTATACCACCAATGCATCTGGCAAAATATTGCTCCTATGTGTCACTTATGCTTGACAAATGACTCACTCCTACAGCACTAAAGAGCTGTCTGGAAGGTTGTCAGCTGGGAGCAGAGACAGGTTCCTAGAGAGACTAAGAGTTGGGGCCATGGGCTCTACAGCCCAAATTTTGTGTGGTTCCTGCTACATACAGATGTTTTTGCTGCTGCTGCAAATTCCAATCCTGGGGCTCGGCCCGGATAAGGAACGATTCAGGCTGTCACTCAAGTGAAGATGGGAGATGATTTTTTTGACAGGGACGGCTGCCTCACCTTAAGGGTGTTTGTTGGTCACCTTCTAATCTAGTGGGTGCTGGGTACATGCAGGCAGCCCCCACTCCTGGGTCTCTCCTGGGGAAATAAAGTTTCTATACAAAATACAAAAAAGCTTTTCACCAAAAGTAGGGAAAGAAAATGGCCACGAGGGACCAGGACATAAGGAATAGAACACACCACCAGTCTTAAGGGGTAAGCCATTATTTTTGTCAAGGTCCGAAAGTATCTATCAAGGTTCTATCAGCGTGGTCTCCACTGGTGCAAAGGATTTGCACACAGTACTTATAATACAGTGATGCTGGGGTTGTGTGTTCAAACCTCATCTAGAATGCCAGTTTGGGGGGATTTGATAGGAGCCTTCAACTACACAAGGGTAGGTTGCAAAGAGGATGGAGCTCAGCTGTTCTCAGTGGTGGTGGATGACACAACAAGAAGCAATGGTCTCAAGTTGCAGTGTGGGAGGTCTAGGTTGGGTATTAGGAAACACTATGTCACTAGGAGGACAATGAAGCACTAGAATGGGTTCTCTAGGGAGGTGGTGGAATCTCCATCCTTGCAGGTTTTTAAGGCCTCAATTCACAAAGCCCTGGCTGGGATGATTTAATTAAGCCACGTTATCGCTGGTGACACTAGGATTGAAGGATTATATCACATTATAAATAACTGTAAATTAAAATGTCATCTGACCTGGAGCTTTCTGTTGTCTTCTAGAAATGCCCCACACTCCCCAGCAGGAGTGAAAGGAGAAACCCCCACCACTGTCCTGAGCTCCAGACTGATGCATCGGGGTTGGGGGGAATTGACTTTTTTGCTGCTGAGCAGGGAACCAGGGCAGTTCTCCTGGCCCGTGTGGCTGTGGAGAAAGATTCAAAATGTGACCCAAGTGCACCCTAAAGGCTCATCAAACAGAAGGCAAATAAACAGATCCCCAAATCTCTTAATACAGAATCTCCTGATTTTGAAGCCCAGTTCATGATTTTTGGGGAGCCTGACTCAGGGTTTTTGAATGTTTGGGGTTGGCTGTTCTGCAGACTGACAGCTGGGTCCCCTCCTTCACCCCCAGCACCCCCAGACTGGTCTAAAGCATTAACTCTTTCTTCTCCATCATGCTGCTGTAATGCAGCTGAGAATTCCCATTCCTAGATGGGCTTCTCCACAGACAGTGAATTCCCCAGAGGGCTGAGTCCCCACAAGGCTGTTCTGGGGGCTCATAACCTCACATTACCCCTTTGTGACTCCCAGGGACACTGCAGGGACAGCAGCTCCATGCTGGGCCCCCCAAAGCACCTGGGGGGAGGATGAAGTTGAACTGCCATGACAGGGGACTCCTGCTGCCCATGTCAGGGGACTCTTCTCACAGCCCCTCCCCACACACACTGACACACCTATGGACTCTCCCGCTCACAGCCCCTCCCCCTCAAACTGACATCCCAGGGACCCTCCCCCTCCTCCCCTTCACACCCAGAGAGGGACTTGTTTGCTGGACCTGCCATTCCAAACCCAGGGGTGAGATTTCTGAGGATTTACTCCCTGAGCCCCTCCCCTGGGTGCAGAGGGGCTGGGCACAGGCTGCCAGTTTCATCCAGTGATTTCACACCCCAGGCTCCCAGAGTCTCCTGTGACCCTATTTACCAGTGACAGTGAGTGTGGGCCATATGGGGTTCCAGGAGGCTGAGCCTCCCCAAGCCAGGCAAGAAACACTGAATGTGATGCACCTCCCTTTGCAGCTCCATGGCACAGAGCTCCTGAGGAGTCTCTGGTGCTCAGGCCATGGCTCCACCTGCCCTCTGTCCCAATATCCTGCCCCCACTCAGCCTCTTCCCCCAGAATCCCACCCACTAGGGCAGCGGTTCTCAACCTGTGGGTCGCGACCCCTTTGGGGGTCGCTGAGCACTTCCCCAGGGGTCGCGAGGGGTTTCCGAATTCGGCAGCTTTTCGGCAGACATACCCACGCTCCCAATTCTCCACCAAAGTGCTTGTGAAAGCGGAAGCAATCACTTCGGCAGAGAGTCAGGAGCGATCGGAATGTCCATTGCAAAGCCACAGAAATAATCAAGGGTCGTGCCGAGAAGCCGCTACTGAAAAAAGGGTCACAGTTCTCACAAGGTTGAGAACCGCTGCACTAGGGCAAGTAGATCTTCCATCTGCTCAACCTCCCACCAGCCTTGTTCTTTCAGTCTGTTTTCCCATGGGGGTCTCAGAGTAAACCCTCCCCATTCCTCTATCATCAGATAAACTCCAGTATGAAGTGTTTGCTGCTGATGTGTTTCAAATACATTTGTCAAGTGGAAGATCCATTTCTGGGGGACTGTTCCCCAAATCCCATATTTTATGTTCAACCAAGGCTTTCTCACAGTCCATAATGTTTCATCCCAGATGGGACTTGAACCCACAATCTCTGGCTTCAGAAGCCAATGCCTTATCCATTAGGCCACTGGGGCCCTTAAAACTAAAATTACAAGGGATGGCTAGTCCCTCTCATAATTGCACATTCCTTCCATCACCCTGGAAGCCAAATACTGTTTGTATGCCCCTTACAGAAAAATCTGCATCCCTCATCAGTGAGGCACCTGAGCAAGGTCCCTGACAGAGCTGAGCACCCCCTTTCTGCCACCCATCTGCAGAGAAGAACCCATCCTAGAGTCACAGCTCCCTCCGCCAGCCCCTCCACAGCTGTGGCTCTGAGGGGCAGTGGACGATTAGGGGGTGAATCTGGGGCTGGAACAGGAGTTAGGTCAACTTGTGAGGAGTGACCAGCTGGGGCAGACCCAGGTTGAGGTTAGGGGGCTGCTGGTCGGTTGTTGGGGTCAGAGCTCAAATGGGACAGTTTTAAATGTCCTTCAGTGGAAGGGACCATGGATTACCTGGCTAAAGCAGCTGCCTTATAAACAGGAAATCCTGGGTTCAACTCCCAGTGGTGTCTTGTTATCAGGCTTTTGTCTGCTCTCCTCTTATTTTCCTGTGTCTTTCCCGGAAACAGAAGAACCCTCCCTTGACAATCCAAGTTCTGACTGGCGAAGGAAAAGGCTTCTTTGAAGAGGAGCATTAGAAAGAATCAAATCCCCAGGCTGGACTTGATGAACAGGCTACTGGGACTGGCAGTGAGAAGGCGGGAGTCCCAGCAGCACACGTCCTTGTGATTGGCCGGGGATGTCTACGCACAGAGATCCTGACAGCCAATCTCTGCTGGGCTTGCAGGAGATGGCGAGTTCCTCTCCTGTCACCTTCCTTTTGATGGTCAGTGATGGAGAATGGAGCAGTGAGGAGAAAAGTCCCAGACAGCAGCACCGTGGCTAAGCTGGCCAAGGCACTTGCCGGGTAGAGTGGAGGTTAGGGGTGTAGCTCCCAGAGGTGCCTTGTCCAATGTGTTACGGGTGCCATGTACAATCCATGCCAAGCTAGTGCCTTGTGAGCTCTGGCACTGGCAGGAAGTGGTGCAGGATGCTGGGCAGAGGCCCTGGATACCAGCTGCTGCTGGGTGTCTCTGTGATATGGTGGGTCAGTGAGTTCAGCTGTTAATTGAAAGGGGGGTTTATGTTCCCCCAGGGCTCCCATCAAAGTCATGATCCTCGTGGGAGCTCTCAGCTGTCAGCCCATGTGGTCCAGGCTGTGGACATGACTCAGGCTCGGGCAACATGGCCGCACTTCCCTGACGAGCCATGAAACAGGCCAAGAGCTTTGTGCAGCTGTAACGATGCTGCCTTTGTTGGACACTTCTGAGAGTATCAGTTCAGGACACATTGCGTAGAGCAGGGCAGTTATAACCCAAGGCTGGGTTTCCTTTACGCTAAAAGCACCAACCCAGCCAAAGAGAGAGGACTTTGGGTTTAACCCTGCACCACAAGAACCACAAGCCTGAATCAGCTGCCCCAGGGTTTGAGAATAGTGACCTGGGTGGGTTAATGGAAGTGTAGACATAATGCTAGGTTATGTCCACTCTGCAGTGAAACACCCAGGGCTGTTCCATGCCAGCTCAGGCTCCCAGGTCTTGGGCGGTTGGATGAAAAATTTGCAGCATAGACATCTCAGCTCAGACTCAGCACTGGGGTGTGGGACCCCACATGGTTGGGAGGGAGTTTAGCAAGTGGAAATGGTAAAACCCCAGTGAAATATTACCCTGGACTCACTGGCAGCTCTCCATGGGTCTGTCTGCTTTGGGGGAGGGACAATAACACATCCTGCTGCATTTGTTATTTCAAATTGTGATTTATTATTTTCATTCTCCCACACAGTGCACAGAGCAGGACTCAACCCTGGGTGTAGCTAAATGAGCCATCTGCAGATTCTGGCAGCCACAATGAGCCATTTGGTGGAAGAGCTCAGACCTGCCCCCTTTCTGCCCATGTCCCAGAGGGAGGGGTCATCTGGGAGGAGACTGGACCAATGACCTACCTGCTTTTAACACCATTTTCAGTGCTTGTGAGTGTAATTTAAACCATGAGAGAAACTGAACCTTGTCTTCTGACAGCAGCCAAAACCAGGTGCCCCAAGACACAAAAAGGCACCACTGGGAGTTGAACCCAGGATCTCCCATTTACTAGACAGGTGCTTTAGCCAGCTAAGCCATGGTGCCTGCCTTTGTTTAGAGCATTTAAAAACTAGTAGGAGAACATTTAACATTTAAAAACCATTAACATTTAAAAACCATTAAAATTTAAAAACCAGTAGGAGAACTCTTCAATCTTCCTGGCCATTCCATTAAAGACTCAATGGTTTTTCTGAAACAGAAAAACTTCCAAAACAGACTCCAACGAGAAACTGAGGAAATGGAATTAATGTTCAAATTGGACACAATAAACCAAGAGCTAAACAGAACTTGTGAATGGTTCTCTCATTACACTAATTGATTGCATTTCCCTAGTTAATTTACCTTCAATAGGTGTTATCTACTGCCAGACACAGAAATCCATTTCAAAAGGTATTTTTTCTCCTGCTGATAATGGCCCATCCGTATTAAACAGCGTCTTTGAATTGGTATGCTAATCTATAACTTTTTTTTTTCTTTCTGTGTGTATAAATGCATCTTACTTCTGTTCCAGTCTATACATCCAATTTAGTGGGCTATAGCCCATGAAACCTTATGCTGAAATAAACTGGTTAGTCTCTAAGGTGCTACAAAGTCTTCCTTGTCTTATTTACAGATACAGACTAACACTGCTGTTAATCTAAAACCTGTCATGAATCAGAGAGGTAGCCATGTTAGTCTGGATCTGCAGAAGCAACAGAAAGTCCTGTGGCACCTTAAAGACTAACAAATGTTTTGAAGCATAAGCTTTCATGGGCTAATACCCACTTCGTCAGATGCAAAATAAATCTTTGGGGGATATGAAGTCTGTGCTTGCGCAGTGGTGCAGATTTTCCAAAGGAGTAAGATTTGAATCATTCAGGTGGCTTGGTTTAGTTGCAGAGTATTAATTAGGCTGATTCTGCTTAGGAACTGTACTGCTCCTCCAGGAAAAAAGACCCTGCTGCAGAAGACACCATGTGATTGAGTCATCGCACATCTCTTCTGACAGGACTGGACTCTGAGGGATAAGGCTCTGCTGGGGCTTTATTCCTTCCTTTATCACTGTGGAAGTGTAAACAGGGAGAGAATTTGTTCCTCATTACTATGTGGAGCAAATAAAGGCAGCTGAGTGATTTCCATGGCTGGAAGTAATAAAACACAAACTAGCAAAGGATGGGTTTGATCTATTGAGTGCTTGGTTATGGGCCCAGCACATTGCCACTGCAGTACTCTGCTATGGGTAAAAGGGTCTCTATCATTCATTTACAGGGCTGCTCTCTGTAGTTGGCTGAGCTCACAAGCTGTGCATGGGAGAGTTGTGCCCATGGGATTTAAACACTTTCTAGGTAGGTGATTGTCCGTATCTCACAACTCCAAAGCTGAACTGAAATGTGGTGGCTGCGTTCGCCTCCGGGGTCACCTTAGTCTAATGATTCACCAAAACCAGCCCCAGCCCCTGCTTATCCCTGGTGAGATCCAGCCAGTGACAGACACCCTGCCTGGACCCCAGCCCAGGGAAACTTTGTTTTTCAGAGGGGCAGGCTGGGAGATGTAGTTCCTGAGAGGCCACAGGAACTGAGCTGGGAGAAGATGAGAGCGGGAGGGTCAGCGGGGACTAGGAGACATCCCTTACCTGCACTGGAGAGGGTGGAAGTGCCCCCAGTGCAGGCTGGGAGATGTAGTTCCTGACTCTCCCAGGAGAAGAAGTGACCTTAAGCAGGGGGAGGCAGAGCCAGGCTGCAAATGTGCCCTGGATGATGTAACTGGTGTGGGACCATTGGAACCTCTCCCGGAGCCAGAGAAGAGTTTTGTGGGAGACCCTGAAACATGGAGACTTCTGGGCTGGGGGAGGGGCACGCTCTGCTGGCAATAGGGCCTGGGGGGGGCGCAAAGAAGGGGAAGAAAACCCCTGAAGTGGGAGAGCTGGGAGGAAATGGATCTTACACCAGTCACGTCGGGTCACACCCGTGAAGGAGGAGGAGTGGGGAGTGTCAGGAGTTTCATGCATCACCCAGGTGATTTTGATGACATGGTTATGGAGGAGGATGAAGTGCCTGGGGATAAAATCAGCTGTTCTTCATGGGGGTCAGAGGCAGCCTGCAGTGGGATCGAGGATGCTGAGGCAGTGGAGTCTCAGCATCACAGTAAGCAAGGGTCAAGGCTGCTTGGGGCTGAGCAAGGCGGGTTATGGACAACAACCACTGAGCAAGGCGGGCAATGCCAACAACCCAGCAGTCCCCAGCTTTCTCTCTGCACTACTGTTGTGTGCTCTGTGGGAAGGGGCCTCTAGGGATGGGCATTTCCAGCTGCATTAAAGAGTCCTAAAGGAGAAGGAAAAGTTAATGCCTCAGAAAAGTCGCTCTGTTTGTGAGCTGGATGGGAGGGTGTCTAGAAACCTCTCTGCTCTAGTCTCTTTTCTCTGAAGCAGGGAACAAAAAGCTGCCCTCTCTGAGGCTTGAACTCAGGACCTTCAGATTATGAGACTGACACACTGCCAACTGTGCTAAGAAGGCTTGAGAAGAGGACAGGTTCAGTGCATATAAGACCCTTCTACAGCAGTGAGTGGGGCACAGTTGGAGCCAGGGATGTGCTGGAACAAGCACGCACATCTGGTGCCCAGAGATCTGTCCTGGGAGCTTACTCAGCAGCAAATCAATCACCTCTCTTTGTTAATGAGCACAAAGAAACATTGGGTGACCACTTACACCAACTTCCCTCAACATTTGTTATTTAACAATTCCTGCCTCCTACCCCCTTAAGAACAGCTGATTTGACACCCAGGGTTGCTTTGATGCAAAGCCTGGAACATCAATGTGCTCAGCTCCCCTGACCCTATTCCTACAAGAACGAGTATTTTCCTTCCTGCTGGGTGACTGATGCCCACTGGAACCGGAGGTGACTATGACCATTCCAGAGTGCTCTGTTGATGTAGAGAATATCACAGCACAATTTTAGGGTGTCTGACTCCCTGGGAGGGAATCCCAGAGTGGTTGTAGGCATGTCCATCCCAAGACATGAGAGAAACAAGGAGGGTGAGGAAATATTTTTTATTGGCCAAGTTCAGTCAGTGAAAGGGACAAGCTATGGAGCCACAAAGGACTGAATCACTCATAGGTCTTGGTGTGGCTTGAAATTTTGTCTCTCTCCTCAACTGAGATTTGGCCTGAGGGAGGGAGACTTAAAACTCCTCCTATTAGTCAGGCTGAAGAGGAGGCTGTAAGAGTGGCCAGGTTGATGAGCTGGGTCTTGTGGAGTTTGGGGAGGTGCAATTGACTGGGGGATGATGCTGACAAAATGCCTGAGGGCAGTGCTGTCCCTAGCCATCTGGGTGCCCTATGCAGCCCCCCACTGCCATGGGGGAGGGCTTTGTGGGGGCCCAGGCCTCCTTCCCAGGGTCTGTCAGGAGGAGCTGTTGGGGCCCCTTTTGGGGTCCCCACAGGCCCAGGGTAGCCAGGGGATAAGCAGGAGGCCAAGAGGAGCCCGCTCCACTTCCCTTGCCCTGACCCCATCCGTGTTGCTTGAGGGAGGGGACTTGGGGGAAGGGATCGCTCCCCACTCACTGGCAGTGGTGGGAAGTGAAGCAACCTGGTCCCAGACAGCTCTACTCCACCAGCTTCCAGCCATGGTGCTCTGGTTCCAGCTGCCACTGAGAGCCAGGGCCGGTCCTTTCCCCCACCCGAGTGACATGACTGCGGCCAGGAAAGGGGAAGCGGAGTCGGCTGGGAGCTGGTGGAGTAGAGTGGGCAGGGGCTGGGTTGCTCCACTTCCCACCACAGCCAGTGAGTGCAGGGTTGCTGGGGGAAGAGGTGGAATGGGGGGGTGCAGGGGCAGGGCAGAGGGAGTTGACTGGTGTGAAGGGCTTCAGAGGGTGCTTGTTGGAAACTAACCCCAATAAACATCCCATTGTCTGTGCTTCAGACCTCTGATCCTTTGCAGCTTGTTCTCTGTGCGACCAGGCCCAGGGAAGTGGGTGGGGGAAGGGAAAGCCTTGACCAATGGCTACCTTGCTCCTCTCCCTCCCCAAACTCTGAGTCAAGGGTCAAAGGTTGGGCAGGACACTGGGTTCTGCATAAGGGACGCTGGCACAAGTGGGGGGAAGGGTCATGGATCCTGACCTGTATTCCTGAGAGGAGGTAATAATTGAAGGGGCTGTTTTGACTCCTCCCTGCCCCAGTGTCCCTGGGCTGGAATTCTCCATTCCAAGGAGAAGTGAGGGGGTGAAGCTATTTAGTTCATAAAAGCAGTGCTTCAGATGAGGTTTGAACTCACAACCTCAGCATATCCTCCCTCAGCACTGCTCTAGCAGTACTAAGGGCTAACCCATTGCACCACTGGAGCACTTGTTTGCTGTGTTTCTTCCAACCCCCTAAAAGCAAGGAATGACCCCAATGACTTCTCAGTGGGGTGGAGAGCGGGTAGAGACAAGTGTTTGTACTTGTGGGATGGGGAACGAGACAAACTTTAAGGCACACAGAGACCTGCAGGTGATTCAGTTCTGTGGGCCTCAAAAGCATCTCTCCATGGCCAATGAACTTGGCCAAGAAAAGATCTTACCTCCACTACCTTGTTTCTCTCATTTCTTGGGATGGACATGCCTACAACTCCTCTGGGATTCCCTCCCAGGGAGTCAGACACCCAGAGTGGAGACACCCCAGCCCCTGTTCTAAGTGACCATGACAAGGTTGGGGGTTGAGCCCCCTGGAATCCTGGACCCAGCCTTGTTGGGGTTCTGAGGACTTAACCACACACGAGGATTGGAAGAGAGTCCTCGAGGTCAGACAGGCGTAAGGGAGTGGGGGACTCAGATCCTTACAGTAGCCAATTCCACTAGGGGACATGTATAATCCATGGATTATTGCCACAATAGTGGGATCACACCCTCCTTTTTACCTGCACTCTGGACTCATTGCTTCTCTCTCTCCCCACCCTTATCTGCTGCTCTGCCTCTGGGCTTTCTCAGCACTGGGCCCACAGCGCTTCCTTCCAGCCTGAGACTGCACTTTCTAGGCCTGCTCCTGTGCCTGTGGATCTGTCTCTTACTTCCTAAGCACGTGCCTAGCAGAGAATGGATTCAAGCAACCGACTTCCAGTTACAGGCCAGGAGACTTCCACTGCATGACTCTGCTGAGCAAACTCTTTGGATCTCAGCTGAACCTACTGAAGCCAAGTGGGAGGGTTTAGAGGCAGGAAAATGGGGCCTTTGAGTCTCTCAGCAAGTCTTGAGAAGGAAAAGGTCACAACCTTCCCTGGGTGGGCTCGAACCACCAGCCTTGTGGTTAACAGCCAAACACGCTGACCCATTGCGCCACAGAGACACCTGTCTGCTGTTGCTAGGGTTGTTGCCTAGCAGCCTGCACAGCTGTCTGCCTGTACTAAAGCTCACAGGGTGCTAGTGTGGGTGCTGGAGGCTGGGTGCTGGAGACTGTCACTCAAAAGGTGGCAGAGTGGCTCAGTGGAAGTGTGCTGGGCCCCTAACCCAGAGGTTGATACATTGAAACTGCCCTTTGCTGGGCACATGTTTGTTTCTTTTTGTTCTGAGCCAGTGACCAGCAGAGCAACAAGAGCCTCGGCCATGAGATGAGAGGTGACTGTAGCAGCAGCCTGCCAGGGAGCTCCCATCACCTCTAGCTGCCTGGGCTGAAGGCAAGAGACAGTCCTGTGTGTGAGCCTGAGGCAGCAGTGCTTCCTTGTCCTTTTTTCTCACCACACCAGCAGGCAGATGCTGTGGGAGAACATGAGGGAGGCTTTGGGGACACTTGGCAGCTCTGTGTGGCTCTCACCGAAAAGAGTCGAGGCTCCCAACTCGACCTGTCACTGACTCGTGTGGCTCTGCCTCCATCAGCCCGGGTAGGCCAGGCTGTGGATGTGACTCAGGCTCGGGCAGCATGGCCGCACTTCCCTGACAAGCCATGAGACAGGCCAAGAGCTTTGTGCAGCTGTAACGATGCTGCCTTTGTTGGACACTTCTGAGAGGATCAGTTCAGGACACATTGCGTAGAGCAGGGCAGTTATAACCCAAGCCTGGGTTTCCTTTACTCTAAAGGCACCGAACCAGCCAAAGAGAGAGGACTTTGGGTTTACCCCACTGACTAACCATAAGTCACACAAGCTAGTTCTTAGAGCAGGCCTGGGGGCCACATGCAGCCTGCACGGGCTCACTGTGTGGCCCATGGGGGGTAAATGGGGGTGGGGCAAACCAAGCAGGGGGTGGGAGGGGAAGCGGATGGGTGCTTGGCGAGGGCTTTTTGGCCCACAGCTGGGTTTTTTGCATGAATATGGCCCCTGCTGCTTTCCAAGTTGTGCAGGCCTGACATAGACACTCCAGTTTCCCAGTATCCCCACCGGTGACACTTGTTATGGGGATGACTGGATATGAAAACCAATACCCCAGTAAAAGCAAAAAGATTCTCCTGATCCCAAACGACCAAAGTCCAGACCCAGGTCAATATACAAGTCAGATCTTACCCACAAATCACACTGAGGAATCTTAGAATCTAAAAACTAAATGTTTATTCATGAAATAAAAACATAGAGCGGAGAGCTAAAAATAGTTAAATGGAATCGATTACATACAGTGACGGCAATATTCTTGGTTCAGATTTGTTGCAGTGATGGAATAAACTGCAGGTTCAAATCATTTCTCTGCAGCACATTCACAGCCGGTATGGGTCATTTATTCTACCAGCCTGTGAGGACAGAGGGGATGTCAGGAAGTTGCCCCTTCAATCCCCCCAAAAGGTTCTTCTTACAAAAAGCAAAATCTTGAAGAGAGAAAGTCACATCACAAAGGACGCCAAAGGGACAGATGGTAACACCTGACCAGGGATTTGAATCCTGGACCCTCAGATTAAAAGTCTAATGTGTTACCAACTGAGCTAGCCAGGCTCTTAAAAAAAAAAGTGGAAGTTCATGCAGAGAAGAAACTAGTCAAGAAAAAGAGAACAGACAATAGAGGAAACCTGCTGCTCACTCCTATCCAACCTGGGGCCCTAGGGTGGGATCAGCTACAGCTCTACCATCTGCCAGGCACTGACATGTTATCACACCGGGGAGCGGGCCCAGCACAAGCTCTGGCTTGGACCAGGCAGCAGTGCACTTTGGCGAGGGGGCCTAGTGTGGGTGGGTCTGGCCATGGGGGTCTTGATGCTGAAGAGCCGGAGCTGGCCAGGGGACCTCACTGGCATAGGGTGGGCAGAGGGAGGGACCAGACCAGAGGGGTGGAGCCACATGAGAACATATGCAGATATGTGTGCAAGCAGAGCATTGTGGGAGCAGGAGCAGACTGCTGAGCATGGCCCAAATGTGGCCCCAGGGACTGGGTGTGGAGAAGGGTGAGGGATGCGAGGCCACTTCGGGGCAGATCGAGAGCCATGGGGGCCAGTGAGGGTGGAATGTGGTGGTCCCCACCATGGGTTGAGAGTGTGGGGTGAACAATGGCGGGTGGCGACTTGCAGTGAGGAACTCATACTTACCTGGCAGGGGAAATACCATGGTCATGAAGGTGGTTTTCCCAGGGTGAGGTTTATTCATTGCACTGCAGGTGGACTGACCCCTGTGATTTCCTCAAGTGTGGGAAACTCAACTTCAGGATTTGTGGTAGTGGGGGACTGTGTTCGTGCTCTCCCCTGACAATTGGTTAAAGAAAGATGAGATGGCAGTGACTGCTGTGTAAAGCTTCTTGTCTTGTATTTGTATCTGTTGTTGTAAAGATTGCTTAATATTCAAATGATGGTTCTGGTCTGCAGGCTTGGTTGTTGTTCCTTGTTTTGATGTAAACTGGGTGCTATGGTTGTTCTGGTGTTTCTTCAGCTGCCTGTAGGTAGTTTTGGGCTTGTTTGTTATTCCTAGTTGTTTAACAAAAGGAAGAGAAGCTCAATATGTCTGGGTTATGTATTAACATGCGGCATCGGTCGGTGCTACGCCCGGCTCATGAGACAGTTCATGGTGTCCGATACCATCAGGTGGTCCAGAGACATATACACGGAACACATCACGGGACATCGCCAGTACCAGGTCGAGTAGCCAAGACCGACGACCAGGGAAACAACCCACCCCCCCTTCCCTGACAAACAGAGGGACGCACCCACCCATGTACTTATTGCCTGAACCACCACTGACTCGGACCTTCACTACACCCCATGGGTGGCGTACCTGAACACACCTATAGACTGACACTTTAAAAACTCCCACACCCCAATCTGGAGCTATGCTGGATATGTGATATGCATGTGCCCTGTAAAACCTGTACCTACTACCTACAATCGCCCATAACTCCAGCCTGACCCCAGATGTCCAGTACCTAACCTCTCAATCTGTGTATGTTTTCATGTTGAACATTAGCTTTAATAGAAATTTTAAATCTGTTGTGCTTTCTTTTTGGAGCACAGGCTGCTGGCTCGCATTCCCGTTCTTCCCCGGGGCTTTTGGATCAGGCCTGTGCTCTAGTCTGCTTTTGGGGCGCTTGAGCCAGTGCCTTCTTCCACCCTAAGGAGCTGCTTGGCTGCTCTGCTTCTTTCCCTGCTTGCAGCATTTTGCCCATCTCTCCTTCTCGGTTTCCTCCTCTGCACAGAGCCAGGCATGCTATTCTGAGTGGCACGGTAAGGGGGCTGGGGAATTGGAGAAAGGTCCTGAGCTCCTGGGGCAGTCAAGGGGCAGTGAGTGTGGGGTTGGATGTGTCATAGGCTATGGGAGGGCTGTCAGGGGGAGGGGTGTGGAGAGGGATGAGGGCAGTAAGGGGTCAGGGAACATTCTGGGGGGGCAGCCATGGGACAGGGGTGTGGATGGGATGAAGGCAGTCAGGGGTAAGGCTGGTCAGTTGGGGGAGCCATCAGGGACAAGGAGATGGGATGTGTAGATAGGGCATGGGGTTCCAGGAGGGAGTGTTCAGGGGACAAGGAGGGTTGGGTATTCTGGTGGGGCAGTTAGTAGGAAGGAAGTGGCTAGGTACCCCCTGTTGAGTGTTCTCTTTTGTAATCGTTCAAGAATAGCAGCCGTGTTAGTCTGTATCCCTAAAGAAAGCGAGGAATACTTGTAGCACCTTAGAGACTAACTAGTTTATTTCAGCATAAGCTTTCGTGAGCTATAGCTAACTTCATCGGATGTATAGAATGGAACAGAAGTAAGATGCATTTATTCACACAGAAAGAAAATGAAAAGAAAAAAATTGTACATTAGCATACTTAGAATTAAATAGTGAAAGAATTTGCTTCTTTTTTCTATGCAGAATTTATGAAAGCAGGATGAATTATTTCCAGGGCTGTAAGTAAGAAAACACAAACTAGTAGAGGATGGTTTTAATCTATCAACCACTGGGGTATAGGCCCAGCACACTTCTGCTGCACCAATCTGCTATGAAAGTGAAAGCCTCCATGACTCAATTACAGGTCTGCTCTCCATAGTTGACTGCGCTCACAAGCTGTGTAAGTGAGAGTTATGCCCATGAGATTTAGACACTTTCTAGGCAGGTAATTGTCCATGTGTCACGTCTCCAAAGCTGAACTGAAATGTGGTGGCTGCATTCGCTTCCGGGGGCTCCTTAGTCTAATGATTCACCAAAACCTGCCCCTCCCCGCACTTTTCCCCTGGTGAGATCCAGCCAGACACAGACACCCTGCCTGGCCCCCAGCCCGGGGAAACTTCATTTTGCAGGGGGGAAGCTTGGGAGATGTAGTTCCTGAGAGGTGCGGGCTGGGAGAGAATGGGAGGTGAGGAAGGGTCAGCCTGGCCTGGGAGACATCCCTTACCTGGGCTGGAGAGGGAGGAAGTGCCCCGCCAGCTGGGAGATGTAGTTCCTGACCCTCCCGTGAGTGGAAGTGATGTTGTTCCGAGGGCTGCTGAGCCCGGCTGCAAACGTGCCCTGGATGCTGTAACTCGTGTGGGGCGGTTGAGCCTCTCCCAGAGCTGGAGAAGAGTTTTGTGGGAGAGCCTGAGACAGGGACACCCGTGAGCTGGAGGAGGGGCACTCTCTGCTGGCAACAGGGCCTGGGGGCCCAGGAAGGGGAGGATGCCAGGGAGCCATTTCCCCACATGAAGGGCATTGAGTGGCCCTGTGGGGCTGGGGTGGGTAGCACTGGGGCTGGCTGTGGGGCTTGGTCAGGGGTTGATGTCTGCACAGACTCTCAGCTGCCAGGCAGGAGGGGGCACTTCAGACCTTATCAGGCTGGCTCAGTGAAGGGCCAGAGCAATACAGACACTCTCCAGAGCACGGAGCAGCATCCGCCCCTGCAGCCGGGCAATGAGTATTTCCCACCGTGGGGAAGCCAGGACAACAGATTGGGGCAGCAAGTGGTGGCCAGACTCTCACCAGCAGGGTCTAGTCTAGATCAGGGACCAGCTCAACTTCCTTCCCGCCCCACTGGCCCCCAGTCCGCTTCTGCCACCAGGCCAACCGGGAACTAAGGCAGGAATGGGGTGAGGAAGCAAGTCAAGCTGAGCAAGGCAGACAAGAGCAACTCTTGTCTTCATGGGCCGTTCACAGGGATGTTCTTTTGGTGGGCCATGGTGACAAAATATCCAAGACAGTGGAACAGCAGACCAAAACCCCTATACTGCATCTGCCAAAGTAGCTCAGTTGGGAGAGCATTAGACTGAAGATCTAAAGGTCCCTGGTTCAATCCCAGGCTTTGGCAAAGCCTTTCATCCATCTTTGTGTATGATGGGACGGTTCTCTGGAAGCATTGTGGCACCTTTACCTCAGGGCAAGTGCCTGGTTTTAAGCTCCCCAGCAGGAGCTCAGGCACCAACTTTCCTTGGTGCCAGTGGGTACTTGCATTTACCCCTTACTCTTAACATTTACCATGCAAGGACCAAACGTGGGTGGAGCTCCAACTAGGGAGGGAATTACTGCTGGACTTGGTGCTCTGTGGCACTGGTTACCCTGGTATTAGTGTTAATGGTCCCCAGGTAAGGTGTGAAAGGAAAGATCAATGGAAGGAATTGGCTCCTTTCCTTGGGACATCACAGATTTGGTGTTGGGGGGATTTTAATTGTGCCAGCCGGCCTGTGGACCACTGGTCCTGTTTTCTTGACCATCAGAGGAAAAGTTTTTACAATGAGCATCACCTGTGTCAGGTCTGTTGACCTGTAGTGGAACCTTTGGAGGGTGGGTGGTAGCCTCCTAGTCCTCTCACCCAAGTTGACACCATCCACAAATGGGGTACAACTACACCAGGAGTTGAATTAACTGGATTTCCGTGAAGGAGAGCACATTGACAGCCCAGTGCAGGGCAGTGCCAATGGACTGTTCGGATCACACAGCTCTCACCGTGCGCCTCAATTCCCTGACCAAAGCCAGAGGATACTGGAAGCTGAATATCCAGAGCTTGCAAGATAAAGGAGCGGGGCGGTGAGTCCAGATGGTGTTGGAATGATGGGAAATCATCAGAGGGGTCTACAGCAACCAGGGGGATTGGTGGGAGTCAGTGAGGGAGGAGTTGGCAGCTTTGTTCCGGGGGTCAAGCAAACACCACAACCTTAAATAAACCAACAGTGCCAAATCCTGCACTGTCCTGTGGGATTTCCACCAGACCATCCAGGCAGAGGAGCGTGTCAGTGGGTGACAGCAAGACCAGATGAGGTGACAGCTGGCTGAGCTCCAGGAGATGAGTCTGCAGCTGGCTGAGATGAGTGGGACACTGAGTGAAGGGAGGGGCAGCCTCCCCAGACATTTCTGAGGGCTGCGGGGAACAGAGCCAAAGCAGGGGAATGCAGGGCCTGAGGGCAGGACCCATAGATATGGTAGAGCAGGACTATAGTCGATGGAGGAGGAGAGAGTGTTCTGCCAGAGGAAGCCACTGGTGGGAAGCAATAAATGCTGAGTCCAAGCCAGCCAGCTGAGAGTCATGGGGGGTCCAGGGCAAAGCTCCCCGGCAGGTCCCATGGTGTAACGGTCAGGACTCTGAATCCTGTGATCTGAGTTCAAATCTCAGTGGGACCTGCTGGCAGTGTGTTAATCTGCTGCAAGAGCTTGGTGTCCTGGTTACCCTTCTTCTGGGTGAGCCACATTCAGATTTCCTCCTTCTTGCCGGACAAGTGATGTGCACTGTAGGTAGGTTTTTGGTTCGACAGGATGGCCGTTCTAGGTTGGGGGTCCTAGAACTTAACAGTCTGGCTAGAGATTCCTGCTGGTTGTTTCTCATGCTTCACCTCGTGGCCACAACTTTGGTCCCTACAGCTCCCCTGCTCTTCCTCTGCCCACATGGCACTTGAAGAAAGGAGAGCCAGGGCCAGGCTGAATACTCCAGGCTGGGCAGGAGGGAGGAAGAGTCCCAGGCTGGAGCCAAGGTCACTTTTCCTCCTCTGGGCACCTGGAGCAGAGGCAGCGGGTGCGACAGCTCCAAGGGAAGGCTTCAAACTACCGAGCAATGGAGGGGAGGACAATGCTGATGTGTGGTGAGCAGACAGTCACAAGACACACAGCCGCATGTTCCCTGCCATGTGAAACACCCACTGCAGGCCACACCCAGACCAGCATGCTGGGCAGCTGCTGATGCTCTGTGGCAGAACCGTCCCGAGCTATTTGGGGGTCCAATGAAGCCCAAGGTCTTGCGGGGAAAGAGCACCTGCTCCCTCCTTCAGGGTCTGGGCTGTGCTAATGGCCTGCGGGGCCCAGGAGGCAGGAGCTGTGGGGGGCCACTTTGTGGGGATTATCAGGGGGCTGGGAGCAGCCTGCTCCACTTCCCTTGCCCCAGCCGTGTCAGGCATGGAAGGGGGCTTGTGAGGAGAAGACCCGCACTCACCAGCAGTGGTAGAAAGCAGAGCAGTTCAGTCCCAACCTGCTCTAGTCTGCCAGCTCCCCACTGTGGCGCTCCACGTCCCACTGCTGAGAGCGGGGAGTGGTTCCTTTCCCCAAACAGAGCAACAGGGCTGGGCTGGGGCTGGGGCGAGGCCACGTTGCTCCACTTCCTGCCGCAGGAGGCTTCCCAACAAGAGGCTTTTATCCAGCTGGTGAGAAGCAAGAAAAACCCCCAGGCCCCAACAACCCTATTTAGCAAGACCCCTCAAGTACAGGACAGGCACACTGGGAAGAGGGAAACTGCTCTACCCGCTACCCTGGGCAGCCACCCATTCTCTTCGGCAAGTCAAGAATGGCAAAGGCCAGACTGAAGCACCTGGGGGGCTCATGCCCCAGCCTTTGTGCTGCCCAACCCCCAATTCCTTCCTGGGGCTCTTGCTGAAGCCAGAGCAGCCTGGAAGAGGGTTAGGGTGACCCTGAGCTGAACTGCACAAGCACAAAGGACTCAGACCCTCAATTGTCTCATCTGAAGTCAAACACCTTATCCACGAGGGCACAAGACTTTCCAAGCCCTTCTCTGGAAAAGGTGGACACTGTTTCTCGGGTCTTCTACTGAGGTAGGTGCGGGGTTCTCTGGGCAGAAGAAGTAGAGTTCCCAGTGACATGTGAGACTTAAATCTCTGGAGTCTGGTGGTGGACGTTGGCAGGGAGACTAAGGCAGGGGGATTGGGGTGCAGCAGATGGACCAGCTGTCTAGGTTTAGGTTTAGTCAAAGAGGAGGAATCCTGCTGACAGGCAGGGATTGTGGAGAAAAGAGGAGGGTTCCTGAACTTTTTTGGACCTTTCTTTTACCTGCCTGCTTGATTGTGTGCTGAAAGCACAAGATTGAATCAAGCAGCTGAGTTAACAGAGCATCAGGCTCTTCAGCCAACAGTTCTGGGGTCAAGCATCCATCTAGGAATTTCTAGGCACTTAGTTTTTAAGCTGCTGTATGTACCATGAGGAAACTGATTCCTCCTAGTATGCACAGCCACACACAGATCCCAGAGGCTCTGGCAATTCCCTGGACAGGTTCATTTCCTTAGGAAGCAAGAGACAGATCCACAGACCCAGGAGCAGGCGTAGAAAGTGCAGTCTCAGGCTGGAAGGAAGCGCTGTGGGCCCAGTGCTGAGAAAGCCCAGAGGAAGAGCAGCAGATAAGGGAGGGGGAGAGAGAAGCAATGAGTCCAGAGTGCAGGTGTAAAGGAGGGTGTGATCCCACTATTGTGCCAAAAACCCATGGCTTATACATGACCCTGGTGAAATTGGCTAGTGAAAGGATCTGAGTCCCCCCCACTCCCTGATCCAGATGCCTGCCTGACCCTGAGGACTCTCTTCCTACCCTCATGTGTGGTAGAGTCCCCAGAACCCCAATGAGGCTGGGCCCAGGATTCCAGGGGGCTCAACCCCCAACCTTGTCATGGTCACTTAGAACAGGGGCTGGGGTGTCTCCACTCTGGGTGTCTGACTCCCTGGGAGGGAATCCCAGAGGTGTTGTAGGCATGTCCAACCCAAGAAATGAGAGAAACAAGATAGGGGAGGTAAGATCTTTTCTTGGCCATGTTCAGTTGGTGAGGGAGAGAAGCTTTTGAGGCCCACAGAACTGAATCACCTGCATGTCTCTGTGTGGCTTGAAAATTTGTCTCTCTCCCTACCCACAAGTACAAACACTTGTCTCTACCCACTCTTAACCCACCTGAGAATTCCTTGGGGATCACTCCTTGTTTTTATCAACTTACAGGCCTTGGAGAAAAGTATTTAATAGGTGATCCAGTGGCGCAATGGGTTAGCACACAGTACTTATAGAGCAGCATTGAGGGAGGATATGCTGAGGTTGTGAATTCAAGCGTCCCCTGGAGTACTGGTTTTATTAACTAAATGGCTTCACCCCTTGGAATGGAGAATTCCAGCCCAGGGACAGTGGGGAGGGGAGGAGTCAAAAGGCTCCCTTCAATTATTACCTCCTCTCTGGAGTGCAGGTCGGGATCCACAACCCTTCCCCCCACCAGCCCCTGTGCCAGGGTCCCTCACACAGAGCCCAGAGTCCTGCCCAGTCTTTGACCCTTGACTCAGAGCCTGGGGAGGGAGAGGAGCAAGGTAGCCATTGGTGGAGGTTTTCCCTTCCCCCACCCATTTCATTGGGCCTGGTCACAGACAACAAGGAGCAAAGGACCAGAGGTCCGAAGCAAAGACAATGGGATGTTTATTGTGGTTACTTTCCAAGCAAGCACCTTGAGACGCCCTTCACAACAGTCAGGCTCATCTTTATCCACTGTCGCTGATAGAGTCTGTTCCCTTCCCAGACTCTCTGCAGAGCCCACATCGCTCTGCTGGAGGAGGGAGCCCTCGAGAAGAAGCAAAAGCTCCAAAGTTTCCTCCCATCCTGTCTCAGGCAGGACAGCCAGGTCAGCACAGCCACGTGGAGGCAGAAACAGAGCCCAGGAGACAGAGCTCCCACCTCCACCAAGGGAGAATGCAGCCATCTGGGAGGAACCTCCTATGTGCCCAGAGGCCTTTATTCCTCCAGCCTGTGAGGACAGAGGGGGTGTCAGGAAGTTTCCCCTTCTATCCCCCCCCCACAAAAGGCCTTTCTAGGAAAGGCAAAATCTTAAAGAGAAAAAGTAACATCATAAAGGACTCCAGAGACACAGAATCTAACACCTGACCAGGGACTTGAACCCTGGACCCTCAGATTAAAAGTCTGATGCTCTACCAACTGAGCTAGCCAGGCTCACAAAATAAACAGGAAGTTCATGGAGATGAGAAATTAGTCAAGAAAACGGGACACACTAGAGCAGTGCTTCTCAATTTCTTTCTGTCGTGCCCCCCCTAGGAAGAAGAAAACATTTCGCGCCCCCCCCGCTCCTCTCCGCCCCTCGCCGGCGCCGCCCCTGCCGGGCGCCAGCCTATATCTAGGGCGCAGCGGCCCGGCGCGCCCGGCCAGGATGGCAGGCGGGAGGCGGGGGCACCTCGCCCGGGGGATGCGCGTCCGGTGACTGAGCGCGGCTCTGCGCCGGGCCGTGCGCTGCGCGGGGCCCGCGGGCGGGCTGGCGGGGCGATGCTGCCGTGGCGGCGGAGCCGCAGCAGCCCAGCAAGCCGCAGGGCTACGCGGTGAGGCTGCGCCGCGCCGCGCCGCGCCACGCTCGGCTCGCTGGCCCGCGCCTGCCCCGAGCGCGCGCTGCCCCGCGTGGGCAGCATGTTCCGCTCCAAGCGGCGCATGGCGCACGTCAAACGAGCCCCCCTTTACGGAGCGCGCCCCACTATTTGAGAAACACTGCACTAGAGGAAACATGTTGCTCTCTCTCTTCCCAGCCCCGGCCCTGACACCAAATTACCCCAACATTTCATAATGCCCATGGCTGCACCAGCCCTGTGAACCAGCCCCATCCCTTGGCCACCCTGCCATGGGTTGTGCCCACTGTAAGGGGTAGGGCCAATCCTGGGGTGTGTGGGATCCTGGTCAACTCCCTCTGCCCTGCCTCTTCCCCCTATCTCCACACTCCCCCATTCCTCCTCTTCCCCCAGCAACCCTGCACTCACTGGCAGTGGTGGGAAGTGGAGCAACCCAGCCCCAGCCTCCGCCCCCGCTTCTCCACCAGCTCCCAGCCCACTCTATTTCACCAGCTCCCAGCCCACTCCACTTCCCCTTCCCCGACCACAATCATGTCACTCTGGTTGAGGAAAGAACCGGCCCCGGCTCTCAGTGGCAGCAGGAAGCAGAACGGCATGGCTGGAAGCTGGTGGACTAGACCTGGCTGGGGCCAGGTTGCTTCCCTTCCCACCACTGCCAATGAGTGGGGAGGGATCCCTTCCCCCAAGTCCCCTTCCCCAAGCAACATGGATGGGGTCAGGGTAAGGGAAGCAGAGTGGGCTCCTCCTGGACTCCTGGCCATCACCTGGGTACACTGGGCCTGTGGGGCCCCCAAAAGAGGCCCCCAACAGCTCCTCCCACCAGACCCTGCAAGGGAGGCCTAGGGCTCCACACAGCCCTCCCCCATGGTGGGGCTGCATAGGGCACCCAGATGGCTAGGGACAGCACTGCCCTCAGACATTTTGTCAGCATCCTGCCCCAGTCAACTGCACCACCCCAAACTCCACAAGGCCCAGCTCATCAACCTGGCCCCTCTTACAGCCTCCTCTTCAGCCTGACTAATAGGAGGAGTTTTAAGTCTCCCTCCCTCAGGCCAAATCTCGGTTGAGGAGAGAGACAAATTTCAAGCCACACCAAGACCTATGAGTGATTCTTTGTGGTTTCATAGCTTGTCCCTTTCACTGACTGAACTTGGCCAATAAAAAATATTTCCTCACCCTCCTTGTTTCTCTCATGTCTTGGGATGGACATGCCTACAACCACTCTGGGATTCCCTCCCAGGGAGTCAGACACCCTAAAATTGTGCTGTGATATTCTCTACATCAACAGAGCACTCTGGAATGGTCATAGTCACCTCCGGTTCCAGTGGGCATCAGTCACCCAGCAGGAAGGAAAATACTCGTTCTTGTAGGAATAGGGTCAGGGGTGCTGAGCACATTGATGTTCCAGGCTTTGCATCAAAGCAACCCTGGGTGTCAAATCAGCTGTTCTTAAGGGGGGTAGGAGGCAGGAATTGTTAAATAAAAATGTTCATGGAAGTTGGTGTAAGTGGTCGCCAAATGTTTCTTTGTGCTTATTAACAAAGACAACTGATTGATTTGCTGCTGAGTAAGCTCCCAGGACAGATCTGTGGGCACCAGATGTGTGTGCTTGTTCCAGCGCATCCCTGGCTCCAAGTCTGCCCCACTCACTGCTGCAGAAGGGTCTTATATGCACTGAACCTGTACACATCTCAAGCCTTCTTAGCACAGTTGGCAGTGTGTCAGTCTCATAATCTGAAGGTCCTAAGTTCAAGCCTCAGAGAGGGCAATTTTTTTTTGTTCCCTGCTTCAGAGAAAAGAGACTAGAGCAGAGGGGTTTCTAGACACCCTCCCTTCCAGCTCACAAACAGAGCGACTTTTCTGAGGCATTAACTTTTCCTTCTCCTTTAGGACTCTTTAATACAGCTGGAAATACCCATCCCTAGAGGCCCCTTCCCACAGAGCACACAACAGTAGTGCAGAGAGAAAGCTGGGGACTGCCAGGTTGTTGGCATTGCCCGCCTTGCTCAGTGGTTGTTGTCCATAGCCTGCCTTGCTCACCCCCAAGCAGCCTTGACCCTTGCTTACTGTGATGCTGAGACTCCACTGCCTCAGCATCCTCGATCCCACTGCAGGCTGGTTCCTTAGACCCCTGTTCATATTTCAGCCGCTAGCCGGTGCATCCCGGCCCAGCCACTCACCTTCTACCCCAGGTCAACCAGCTGGTGGCTGCACCCACAGACAGACACTTATACCGCTCCCCTCAGAGCAGCAGCCACAGCTGTTGGCAGCTAATCCCCACCTAAGGCTGGGGGAAGGAGCTGGGATCACTTGTTATTTCTCCCCCACATCGAGTCTCACTGGGTTTGGACACATTTCTCTCTCCACCTGATTTCAATTCACAACCCCTCACCCATTTCTGCTTTAGGCCTCATTCCTGGACAGATGTGAACACAAAGAAGCTTTTGGTGACCACTCACAGATACTTCCCTGAAGAGTTTTTAATGTAACAATTGCTGCCTCCACCTCCCCATGAAGAACAGCTGATTTTATCCCCAGACGCTTCATCCTCCTCCATAACCATGTCATCGAAATCACCTGGGTGATGCATGAAACTCCTGACACTCCCCACTCCTCCTCCTTCACAGGTGTGACCCTCATGTAGCTGGTGTAAGATCCATTTCCTCCCAGTTCTCCCACATCAGGGGTTTTCTTCCACTTCTTTGGCCCCCCCAGGCCCTATTGCCAGCAGAGCGTGCCCCTCCCGCAGCCCAGAAGTGTCCCTGTTTCAGGGTCTCCCACAAAACTCTTCTCTGGCTCCGGGAGAGGTTCCAGTGGCCCCACAGGAGTTACAGCATCCAGGGTACATTTGCAGTCTGGCTTTTCCTCCCCCTGCTTAATGTCACTTCTCCTCCTGGGAGAGTCAGGAACTACATCTCCCAGCCTGCACTGGGGGCACTTCCACCCTCTCCAGCCCAGGTAAGGGATGTCTCCCAGGCCCGGCTGACCCTCCCGCTATCTCTCATCTTCTCCCAGCTGTGGCCTCTCAGGAACTACATCTTCCAGCCTGCCCCTCTGAAAAACAAAGTTTCCCTGGGCTGGGGTCCAGGTGGGGTGTCTGTGACTGGCTGGATCTCACCAGGGATAAGCAGGGGCTGGGGCTGGTTTTGCTGAATCATTAGACTAAGGTGACCCCGGAGGCGAATGCAGCCACCACATTTCAGTTCAGCTTTGGAGTTGTGAGATATGGACAATCACCTACCTAGAAAATCCCATGGGCACAACTCTCCTATGCACAGCTTGTGAGCTTAGCCAACTACAGAGAGCAGCCCTGCAAATGAATCATAGAGACCCTTTTACCCCCAGCAGAGTAGTGCAGTGGCAGTGTGCTGGGCCCATAACCAAGCACTCAATAGATCAAAACCATCCTTTGCTAGTTTGTGTTTTATTACTTACAGCCATGGAAATCACTCAGCTGCCTTTATTTGCTCCACATAGTAATGAGGAACAAATTCTCTCCCTGTTTACACTTCCACAGGGATAAAGGAAGGAATAAAGCCCCAGCAGAGCCTTATCCCTCAGAGTCCAGTCCTGTCAAAAGAGATGTGCTGTGACTCCAATCACATGGTGTCTTCTGCAGCAGGGTCTTTTTTTCCTGGAGAAGCAGTACAGTTCCTAAGCAGAATCAGCCTTATTAATACTCTGCAACTAAACCAAGCCACCTGAATGATTCAAATCTTACTCCTTTGGAAAATCTACACCACTGCGCAAGCACAGACTTCATATCCCCCAAAGATTTATTTTGCATCTGACGAAGTGGGTATTAGCCCATGAAAGCTTATGCTTCAAAACCTTTGTTAGTCTTTAAGGTGCCACAGGACTTTCTGTTGCTTCTGCAGATCCAGACTAACATGGCTACCTCTCTGATTCATGACAGGTTTTAGATTAACAGCCGTGTTAGTCTGTATCTGTAAATAAGACAAGGAAGACTTTGTAGCACCTTAGAGACTAACCAGTTTATTTCAGCATAAGGTTTCATGGGCTATAGCCCACTAAATTGGACGCATAGACTGGAACAGAAGTAAGATGCATTTATACACACAGAAAGAAAAAAAAAAGTTATAGATGAGCATACCAATTCAAAGAGGCTGTTTAATATGGATGGGCCATTATCACCAGGAGAAAAAATACCTTTTGAAATGGATTTCTGTGTCTGGCAGTAGATAACACCTATTGAAGGTAAATTAACTAGGGAAATGCAATCAATTAGTGTAATGAGAGAACCATTCACAAGTTCTGTTTAGCTCTTGGTTTATTGTGTCCAATTTGAACATTAATTCCATTTCCTCAGTTTCTCGTTGGAGTCTGTTTTGGAAGTTTTTCTGTTTCAAAACTGACACCATCGAGTCTTTAATGGAATGGCCAGGAAGATTGAAGAGTTCTCCTACTGGTTTTTAAATGTTAATGGTTTTTAAATGTTAATGGTTTTTAAATGTTAAATGTTCTCCTACTGGCTTTTAAATGCACTAAAAAAAGGCAGGCACCATGGCTTAGCTGGCTAAAGCACCTGTCTAGTAAATGGGAGATCCTGGGTTCAACTC
>JAVMKO010000136.1:22500-210000 GCA_032164245.1 Sternotherus odoratus | reverse complement strand
GCGTAGACATCCCCGGCCAATCACAAGGACGTGTGCTGCTGGGACTCCCGCCTTCTCACTGCCAGTCCCAGTAGCCTGTTCATCAAGTCCAGGCTGGGGATTTGATTCTTTCTAATGCTCCTCTTCAAAGAAGCCTTTTCCTTCGCCAGTGAGAACTTGGATTGTCAAGGGAGGGTTCTTCTGTTTCTGAGAAAGACACAGGAAAATGAGAGGAGAGCAGACAAAAGCCTGATAACAAGACACCACTGGGAGTTAAACCCAGGCTTTCCTGTTTACAAGACAGGTGCTTTAGCCAGGTAATCCATGGTCCCTTCCACTGAAGGACATTTAAAACTGTCCCATTTGAGCTCTGACCCCAACAACCGACCAGCAGCCCCTAACCTCACCCTGGGTCTGCCCCACCTGGTCACTCCTCACAAGTTGACCTGACTCCTGTTCCAGCCCCAGATTCACCCCCTAATCATCCACTGCCCCTCAGAGCCACAGCTGTGGAGGAGTTGGAGGAGGGAGCTGTGACTCTAGGTTGGGATCCTCTCTGCAGATGGCTGGCAGAAAGGGGGTGCTCAGCTCTGTCAGGGACCTTGCTCAGGTGCCTCACTGATGAGGGATGCAGATTTTTCTGTAAGGGGCATAAAAATGGTCTTTGACGTCCAGGGTGATGGAAGGAATGTGCAATTATGAGAGGGACTAGCCATCCCTCCTGCTTTTAGTTTTAAGGGCCCCAGTGACCTAATGGATAAAGCATTGGCTTCTGATTGTGGGTTCAAGTCCCATCAAGGGTGAAAAACTATGGACTGTGAAAAAACCTTGGTTGAACATAGAATATGGTATTTTGGGAACAGTCCCCCAGAAATGGATCTTCCACTTCACAAAAGTTTTTGAAACCCATTTGTAGCAAACACTTCATACTGGAGTTTGTCTGATAATAGAGGGATGAGGAGGGTTTACTCTAACACCTCAATGGGAAAACAGACTGAAAGAACAAGGCTGGCAGGAGGTTGAGTAGATGGAAGATCTACTTGCCCCAGTGGGTGGGATCCTGGGGTGAAGAGGCTGAATCAGGGCAGGATATTGGGACAGAGGGCAGGTGGGGCCATGGTCTGAGCACCAGAGGCTCCTCAAGAGCTCTGTGCCATGGAGCTGCAAAGGGAGGTGCATCACATTCAGTGTTTCTTGCCTGGTTTGGGGAGGCTCGGCCTCCTGGAACCCCATATGGCTCACACTCACTGTCACTGGTAAATAGGGTCAGAGAAGACTCTGGGAGCCTGGGGTGTGAAATCACTGGATGAAACTGGCAGCCTGTGCCCAGCCCCTCTGCACCCAGGGGAGGGGCTCAGGGAGTAAATCCTCAGAAATATCACACCTGGGTTTGGAATGTCAGGTCCAGCAAACAAGTCCCTCTCTGGGTGTGAAGAGGGGGAGGGTGCTGGGGATGTCAGTGTGTGTGGGGAGGGGCTGTGAGAAGATGGTCACCTCCAGGCAGCAGGAGTCCCCTGACCTGGGAGTTCAACTTCATCCTCCCCCCAAGGTGCTTTGTGGGGCCCAGCATGGAGCTGCTGTCCCTGTCCCTGCAGTTTCCCTGGGAGTCACAAAGGGGTGTGTGAGGTTATGAGCCCCCAGAACAGCCTTGTGGGCACTCAGCCCTGTGGGGAATTCACTGTCTGTGGAGAAGCCCATCTAGGAATGGGAATTTCCAGTGGCATGATGGAGAAGAAAGAGTTAATGCTTTAGAACAGTCTGGGGGTGCTGGGGTGAAGGAGGGGACCCAGCTGTCAGTCTGCAGAATGGCCAACCCCAAACATTCAAAAACCCTGAGTCAGGCTCCCCAAAAATCATGAACTGGGCTTCAAAACAATGAGATTCTGTAATAATGGATTTGGGGATCTGTCTATTTGCCTTCTGTTTGATGAGCCTTTAGGGTACACTTGGGTCACATTTTGAATCTTTCTTCACAACCACAAGGGCCAGGAGAACTGCCCTGGCTTTCTGCTCAGCAGCAAAAAAAGTCAATTCCCCCCCAACCCGATGCATCAGCCTGGAGCTCAGGACAGTGGTGGGGGTTTCTCCTTTCACTCCTGCTGGGGAGTGTGGGGATCCCAGGGGCATTTCTAGAAGACAACAGAAAGCTCCAGGTCAGATGACATTTTAATTTACAGTTGTTTATAATGTGATATAATCCTTCAATCCTAGTGTCACCAGCGATAACATGGCTTAATTAAATCATCCCAGCCAAGGCTTTGTGAATTCAGGCCTTTAAAACCTGCAAGGATGGAGATTCCACCACCTCCCTAGGAAACCCATTCTAGTGCTTCATTGCCCTCCTAGTGACATAGTGTTTCCTAATATCCAACCTAGACCTCCCACACTGCAACTTGAGACCATTGCTTCTTGTTGTGTCATCCACCACCACTAAGAACAGCTGAGCTCCATCCTCTTTGCAACCTACCCTTGTGTACTTGAAGGCTGCTATCAAATCCCCCCAAACTGGCATTCTAGATGAGGTTTGAACACTCAACTCCAGCATCACTGTATTATAACTACTGTGTGCAAATCCTTTGCACCAGTGGGGACCACACTGATTGAACCTTGATCGATACTTTTGGACCTTGACAAAAATAATGGTTTCCCCCTTAAGACTGGTGGTGTGTTCTATTCCTTATGTCCTCGTCCCTCGTGGCCATTTTCTTTCCCTACTTTGGTGAAAAACATTTGTATTTTGTGTAGAAACTTTATTTCCCCAGGAGAGACCCAGGAGTGGGGGCTGCCTGCATGTACCCAGAACCCACTAGATTAGAAGGTGACCAACAAACACCCTTAAGAGGAAGCAGCCGTCCCTGTCAAAAAAATCATCTCCCATCTTCACTTGAGTGACAGCCTGAATCGTTCCTTATCCGGGCAGAGCCCCAGGATTGGAATTTGCAGCAGCAGCAAAAACACCTGTACGTAGCAGGAACCACACAAAATGTGCTTTCAAAGGAGCTGTCTCCTTCCTTCAGGAGTTAAAATCGTCAGTAAAATTTGGGCTGTAGAGCCCATGGCCCCAACTCTTAGTCTCTCTGGGAACCTGTCTCTGCTCGCAGCTGACAAGCTTCCAGACAGCTCTTTAGTGCTGTAGGAGTGAGTCATTTGTCAGGCATAAGTGGCACATAAGAGAGGCATTTTGTCAGATGCATTGGTGGTATAGTGGTGAGCATAGCTGCCTTCCAAGCAGTAGACCTGGGTTCGATTCCCAGCCAATGCAATGAGGGGATGTTTCCCTGACCATTGATTGGTTCAATTGTGGTTATGTTGTATCAGTTTATCAATGACAAGTGAGAATGAAAGTTCTGCATCCTAGCAGGTCATTCAATGCCCAGCAGTGGCAAAAATGGGGGGACTGTACAATGAGCTGTTGGAATTATCCTCCAGTTACAATGTTCAGTTAATTTTTTAAAATTTTTCCTTTATTTCCCTCTCTCTTTTAGACTCAGAGCCTTTAAGGACAGAAGGGATCAGCGTGATCATCTAATCCAACCTCCTGCACCTTACCAGGGCCGGCGACAGGGGGGTACTACGGGTACAGCTGTACCGGGCCCCCCGACTTTAGGGGGGCCCCGGTACACAGCTGTACCCATTGTCGTCCCCCCTTGTTGCTGCATCTGGAGAGCGGGGAAGGGGCGGGGAGGCGGCACGACTCTCCCTTGGACGAGCGTGCCTGGCCCCGGCAGGAGCAGAGAGACCGGCCGGCGGCAGCAGCGCAGTCCGGGGGAGGGGGAGAACAGCAAGGGCGGCTCACGCCGCTCCCGGGCTCTCGCTCCCACTGCCGCCAGCTGTCAGCTGGGGGAGAGCGCCGGTTGAGCTGGGGGGGAGCACCAGTTGGGCTGGGGGGGAGCATCAATTGGGCTGGGGGGGGAGGGAGGCCGGCTGGGCTTCCTCCCCCAGCCACTGTCGGCTGGGCTGGGGGGGGCGGCTGGGCTGGGGGCCCCCCAGCTGCTGTTGGCTGGGCTGGGGGAGCTGGCTGGGCTGGGGGCCCCCCCAGCCGCTGTCGGCTGGGCTGGGGGGGGCCCGGCTGGGTTGATGCACCCATGATGCACAGGAAGGTGAAAAAATCCCCAGGGTCTCTGCCAATCTAACCCTGGGGAAAACTCCTTCCCAACCCCAAGTGTGATGATCAGTTCGACCCTTAGCATGGGGACAAGATGCACCAGGAAACAATTCTCTGCTTTAACTCTGAGCAAGAAGCTCTAAGTGGCCAGGCTCCATCTCCCTTTGCCAGGTCCAGCATTGCTCCCTTGGGGATCAAATTCACAATGCTGGGCTTAGCAGGCCCACGCTTTAATCAGTGAGCTATCCCGCCTCCTAGGAGGGGCACAGAGGCATATTCAGGGGGGCACCTCATCCCCCCAAGAAGGGCAGGGAAGGAGCACCACTCAGCCCCACTCTGTCCCCAACTCTTCCCCAATCCAGCCCGCAATCTGACCCCCTTACACCTATTCACACCCCTCTCCCCAGAAAGCCACCACCCCACTCCTATCCCTAGTTCTTGACCGTGGTTTCAGAGGGGCTGCAGACATGGAGAAGAGGCACAATGTGAAAAGTTTGGGGACCACTAAATGAGGGTGATATCCTCAATCCCTTCTCTACAGTCCAATAAAAGGTATCCCTCACCCACCTGGGGCCTCCACCAGGACAGACTAGGGATGTTCTGCTGCCCTTCACTCAAGCAGGAAGAATAATAACATTTCATTGCACTCATGTGATTTGCAACCAACACCAGCCGAAACTGGACATTTTGGCAAAGTGGCCCCCCATGCTGCATACCTGGGCAAAACAGGCATCTCTGTGCAAACACGGTCTGTTCCCAAAGACTTTCCTCCAGCTCATCATTAGATGTGAGGTGGGAGCTCATTAAGACCCTGATTAGACCTAGTATTTACAAACTCCTTATTGTCCCTACCTCTTGTGGACTTAGATTTCTCCTTCTGACCCTAACTTCACAGCTCAGATGAGGTGGCCGAGTGGTTAAGGCGATGGACTGCTAATCCATTGTGTTCTGCATGCCTGGGTTTGAATCCCATCCTCATTGGCTACATTTACTGTTCTATAAACAACTGTCTTCCTATTTGGTACAAAAACAGACCAAACCATAATGCCTCCTGCAAACAGAAACCTTCTCCCCTTCCTTTGCTTTAAATAAAATATGTCTGGAACCCTTCTGTCCAGCAGACTTGGCAGCAAGGAGGGTTGGGTTCAATATCTAGGTGTCTGTTCCAATAACACAATGCAAAACTGGCTCAAACCCTCACCCAATGACCTGGGACAATTGTATACCAACCCCCATGTACCTCTAAGAGGCAATACTTCCCCTCTTGCTAGCTCGGAGTCTGAGTGTAGCAAAAGCCTTTTAATAAGAGAGAAACAATGTGGCCTTATGTTGAGGAAACTCGACAAACAGGATTCATAAGTTGTCACGGAGTGTGGGGAGTCCGGTCCCTGCACCCCCGCTTCCTGGGATTCACAGAGACTCTCAGCCAGCCAGTAGATCAGAAGGTTTATTGAGATGACAGGAACACAATCCAACTCAGAGCTTCCCAGTCTAGACAGGACCCCTCAGTCAGGCCCTTCTGGGGGACCGGGAGATGAGGCCCAGGGTTTTGGGGCTCCCGGCCTTATTCCCCGTCTTCTTTCTCCCTCCTACCCTGAGCACAACCCAGCCAAAAACTGTTTGTCTGCCTACTTCCTGTCCCCTCCCCCCAAGCCTTTGTTAGCAACACACAGACATCCAGCGTCCCATCACCTGGCTGGGGTCAGGTTACATCCCAGCATCACCTTTTACCGTCACATCACCCCCCCCCTCCAGACTGAACTGAGCGGGGTCACTCTGACCAGTGACCTGGGGAAGTTCAGGGCCCCCTCTCCGGGACAATGCGTCCGCTATCATGTTGGCACTTCCCTTCACATGGACCATGTCCATGTCATAATCCTGCAGGAGCAGACTCCACCGCAGGAGCTTGGCATTGGCCCCTTTCATCTGGTGCAGCCAGGTCAGGGGAGAGTGGTCGGTGTACACGGTGAAGCGTCGCCCAAATAGATACGGTTGTAGTTTCTTGAGGGCCCACACCATGGCCAGGCATTCCTTCTCGATGGCCGCGTAGTTCTGCTCCCGGGGGAGCAACTTCTTGCTCAGGTACACGATGGGGTGTCTCTCCCCCTTTTCATCCTCCTGCATTAACACCGCCCCCAGCCCCACGTCTGAGGCGTCGGTGAATACCACAAACGGCTTGTCAAAGTCCGGGTTTGCTAGAACCGGGCCGCTGACCAGAGCCTCCTTCAGCACACAGAGAGCCCTCTGGCACTGCTCTGTCCAGACCACCTTGTCGGGCTTCCCCTTCTTGCATAGCTCGGTGATGGGGGCAGCTGTGGCGCTGAAGTGGGGCACAAACCTTCGGTAGTACCCCGCCATCCCAATGAAGGCTTGGACCTGCTTTTTGGTTCGGGGCACGGGCCAGTCTCTGATCGCCTCCACCTTGGCTGGTTCTGGCTTTAGGTGGCCGCTCCCCACCCGGTGGCCCAGGTAGGACACTTCAGCCATCCCCACCTTGCACTTCTCTGCCTTTATGGTCAGCCCAGCCTGCCGGAGCCGGTCCAGCACTTGTCCCACCTGGGACACATGGTCCTCCCAGGTCTGGCTAAAGACACAGATGTCATCGATATATGCTACCGCAAAACTCCCCATCCCCCTCAGGAGCTGATCCACCAGGCGCTGGAAGGTGGCCGGCGCCCCTTTGAGGCCGAAGGGCAGGGTCAGGAACTCATAGAGCCCCAGCGGGGTGATAAAGGCCGATTTCAGCCTGGCATCCGCATCCAGTGGCACCTGCCAGTAACCCTTTGTAAGATCCATAGTGGTGAGGTAACGAGCTCCCCCCAACTTGTCCAGGAGCTCGTCAGGCCTTGGCATGGGGTAGGCATCAGAGACAGTGATGGCATTGAGCTTTCGATAGTCCACACAGAACCGGATCGACCCGTCTTTTTTGGGGATCAGCACCACCGGCGAGGCCCAAGGGCTGGACGATGGCTGGATCACCCCCAGAGCCAGCATCTCCCGGACCTCCCTCTCCAGGTCCTTGGCAGTGTTCCCTGTGACTCGGTAGGGGGAGCATCTTATAGGGAGGTGCGATCCTGTCTGCACCCGGTGGACAGTCAGATTAGTGCGTCCAGGCCGGTTGGAAAACAGTGGTCGGTACAGCTGCAGCACCCCTCTGATCTCAGCTTGCTGGGCAGGGGTTAGCTGATCTGAGAGGGGAATTGTTTCCAGGGGGGAGCCAGCTCCTGTCTCAGGGAATAGATCCACTAGAGGGTCAGCTCCCTGCTCCTCCCAATGTCCACACACGGCCAACACCACATTCCCCCTGTCATAATAGGGCTTCATCATGTTTACATGGTACACCCGGTGCTGGTGGGCCCGGTTAGACAGCTCCACCACATAGTTCACCTCATTTAGTTGCTTGACAACCTTAAAAGGGCCTTCCCAGGCGGCCTGAAGCTTGTTTTTCCTCACCGGGATAAGAACCATCACCTGATCCCCGGTGGCGTAGGCGCGGGCCCGCGCCGTGCGGTCATACCAGACCTTCTGCTTCCTCTGGGCTCTGGCCAGATTCTCCTGGGCCAGGCCCATGAGCTCAGCAAGTCTCTCTCGGAAGGTCAGGACATACTCCACCACCGATTCTCCCTCGGGAGCGGCCTCCCCCTCCCATTCATCTCTCATCAGGTCCAGGGGCCCCCTTACCCTCCGTCCATATAGCAGTTCGAAAGGCGAAAATCCAGTAGACTCCTGGGGCACCTCCCTGTACGCAAACAGCAGGTGAGGTAAGTACTTGTCCCAGTCCTGTGGGTGCTGGTTCATAAAGGTTTTCAGCATCATCTTCAATGTCCCATTGAACCTCTCCACCAGCCCGTTGGACTGGGGGTGATACGCTGAGGCCCAGCTGTGTCGGACCCCACTTTTCTCCCACAAGCTCTGGTGCAGGGCCGACATGAAGTTGGACCCTTGGTCAGTTAAGACTTCCTTGGGGAACCCCACTCGGCTGAAAATGGTCAGCAGCGCGTCTGCCACAGTGTCTGCTTCAATGGAGGATAAGGGCACTGCCTCGGGGTAGCGGGTGGCGAAATCCACCACCACCAGGATGTATTTCTTCCCCGAGCGGGTCATCTTGCTGAAAGGCCCCACTATGTCCATAGCCACCTTCTGAAAAGGCTCCTCTATGATAGGCAAAGGTCTCAAAGCTGCTTTCCCCTTGTCCCGGGCCTTCCCCACCCGCTGGCAGGGGTCACAGGATCGGCAGTACTGGCGGACAGCCCTAAAGGCCCCAGGCCAGTAAAAGTTCTGTAGCAGCCTCTGCCCGGTGCGCCGGATTCCCTGGTGCCCTGCGAGAGGGATGTCATGGGCCAGGTACAGTAACTTGCGGCGATACTTCTGGGGGACCACCAGCTGCCTCCGGATCCCCCAGGACTCCATTTCCCCGGGGGGAGCCCATTCCCGGTACAGGAACCCCTTCTCCCACAGGAACCTCTCCTGGCAGCCTCTTCCCTTGGTCGG
Source organism: Sternotherus odoratus (assembly GCA_032164245.1). NCBI lineage: Eukaryota > Metazoa > Chordata > Testudines > Kinosternidae > Sternotherus > Sternotherus odoratus. The sequence goes on along the minus strand of JAVMKO010000136.1, from coordinate 201,425 downwards.
TACCTCACCCAGGCCAGCCAGGTCCCTGCACTTCTGCAAGGAGGGATCTCTCTGTAACTCAGTCTGGAATTCAGCGGCTGGGGAAGGGATGGGGGCCGGCTCCCTCCTGCTGGCTGAGTCTGAGGCCAGAGCCCCTCGGAGCCCGGTCCCTTGACACCCCCTCCCCACTGGGGTGGGATCCTGCACCCCCGGTACAGCACCCTCTCCACGGTCCAGGTACTGTGCCCCTCGCCGGCTCTGGCTACGGGTCACGACCAGGGCACCCTTGGGGTTGTTGGGCCAGTCCTCTAGGTCCCCTCCCATCAGCACCTCTGTAGGCAAATGGTGGTGCACCCCCACATTCTTAAGGCCCTCCTTGGTCCCCCATTTCAGGTGTACCCTTGCGACGGGCACCTTGAACGGGGTCCCGGCCACCCCTCTCAGGGTCAGGTAGGTGTTGGGCACCATCCGATCTGGGGCCACCACCTCGGGCCGGGCCAGTGTCACCTCAGCCCCCGTATCCCAGTATCCATAGACCTTCCTCCCGTCCACCTCCAGGGGAACAAGGCACTCGCTCCGCAGGGACAGCCCTGCGCCCACCCGGTAAACTGTGAACGGTGGGTCCTGAGCATCCCGTTCCCCGGAGGAGCTGGTCTGGGGCACTCCCACCTCCTGAGCAGGCGGTAAGTTGCCAGCCTCCCTTGCCGGGGCTCTCCGTCGCTCGTCAGGCTGGGTCTCTACCCAGTTAACCCTGGGGGTGTTCAGTCCGCTCGGTCTGTTCTGGAGCCTGGGGCACTGGGCCCGTATGTGGCCCCTCTGGCCACATTGGAAGCAGCTTAGGTCCCGCTGGTCCCCCGGGGCGGGGCGGTTGGTCCTGATGCTAGAGGTTCCCCTTTGATGTGGGGTCTCCGTGTTTCCCCGCTGGGAGGTTCCTGGGTGACTCTCTCTCGGTCTCGTGAAGGGCCGACTCCGGTGGGACTCCTCTCTGCTCCCCCCTGACCGACTGTTCACAAACTCATCGGCCAACTGCCCTGCGTACTGTGGGTTCTCTGGCTTTTTGTCCATCAACCACAGCCTCAGGTCGGAGGGGCACTGGTCGTACAGATGCTCCAGTATGACTAGGTTGAGCAGGTCCTCCACCGTTCCGGCCCCCGCCGTCCACTTGCGGGCATATCCCTGCATCTGGTTGGCCAGTTGTAGGTAGGTGACCTCGGGGGTTTTCCGCTGACTCCGGAACCTTTTCCGGTACATCTCGGGAGTCAGCCCGAACTCGCGGAGCAGGGCTTTTTTGAACAGTTCATAGTCCCCTGCCTCCGCCTTGGTCATTCGGCTGTACGCCTCCACGGATTTGGGGTCCAGTAAGGGGGTGAGGAACTGGAGCCAGTCTGCAGGGTCAATCCGGTGCATCCCACAGGCGTTCTCGAAGGCTGTCAGGAAGCTATCCATGTCCTCCCCCTCCTTATGCCGGGCCAGGATGCCCTTATCAAAGCTCCGCGCGGCCTTGGGGCCCCCCTCACTCACTGCAGCCGGGGCCCCGCTGCTCCTCAGCCTGGCCAGCTCCAGCTCATGCTCACGGTCAAGCTGGCGCTGCCTCTCCGCATGCTGGCGCTGCCTCTCCTCATGCTGGCGCTGTTGCTCTTCGTGCTGACGTTGTTTGTCCTTCTCCTCCAGCTGAAGCTGGCACTGCCGTCGGCGCTCTGCCAACTCTTGCTCTTTCAACGTGATTTCTCTCAATTTTAGGTCCCATTCACTGTGCCTTGGGTCCAGGGGTGGGGACCCCTGCTGGGAGGGTCCCCTGCTGGCTGCCGGAGTCCGGGTGCCCTCGGTATTTGCTGGGCTTCCCCCAACCCCTCCCCTAGTTATAGGTGAGGGGGACCTTGAGACGTCCTCGGCAGCAGTCTGTCCCCTCCCAGCCCGGGCAGGCCCTGGGGCCGGCGCTGTGTCTGCCGGGCGGCTCCCCTCAGAGGCCGGGCTCGGGGCATTCGCACGATCCCTCTCCTCCAGCTGGGCAATCAGCTGCTCCTTGGTGAGCTTTGAAATGGGCAGCCCCCTCTGCCTGCACAGCTGCATCAGGTCACTCTTGAGGCGCTTGGCATACATCTTCCTGACGGCCACTCGCAGGCCTGTGCGTTCAGATTTCAATGGTTTTCAGGAGGAACCCCCTTGTGTGCCAGCCCTTCTCCACACCTCTCTCCCGGGGTCGAGCTGCAACTCCACCGCCTCTGAGTCTGCTCACTGCAGTGCCCCAGGGGACCCCGCTTACTGCAACAGTCCTCGCTGGTCACACACTCTCAGGGGTTAAGCGTAGCTCCTCCGCCCCCCGAAAACACGTCTGACTTCAGCACACCTGGTCCCCCTTCGTTCTGCTCCCCAGTCACTTACTGCAGGAAGTGCCGCTCACGGGGTGAAGTCGTATCCCACCGCTCTGCCACCAGTTGTCACGGAGTGTGGGGAGTCCGGTCCCTGCACCCCCGCTTCCTGGGATTCACAGAGACTCTCAGCCAGCCAGTAGATCAGAAGGTTTATTGAGATGACAGGAACACAATCCAACTCAGAGCTTCCCAGTCTAGACAGGACCCCTCAGTCAGGCCCTTCTGGGGGACCGGGAGATGAGGCCCAGGGTTTTGGGGCTCCCGGCCTTATTCCCCGTCTTCTTTCTCCCTCCTACCCTGAGCACAACCCAGCCAAAAACTGTTTGTCTGCCTACTTCCTGTCCCCTCCCCCCAAGCCTTTGTTAGCAACACACAGACATCCAGCGTCCCATCACCTGGCTGGGGTCAGGTTACATCCCAGCATCACCTTTTACCGTCACACATAACACAAACGATGAGCAAAAAACCCAACCCCAAGTAAATTGGTCCGTGTCTCTTCCTTTGGTTCACAACTCCAGCAACCCAAAAGTCACGCAGAGTCCCAACAACCCCAAGGTCTCTGTCTCTGGTCAGTGCAGCCCCCAGAGTTCAAATGTTCATCTGCAGAGTTTTATTGCGCCCCCCCAGACTGTGTGGAAATGGGGGAGGGTAAAGGATACCTTACTTACTGTGATGACCGACTGACCCCCTCTTCATGGGGTTCTGATGCAGCCTTCACCACCAGCTGCTGCTCTCCACCTGCTGCTCCTCTCCAGTAGCCATCCTGTGAGATGAGTCTCTCTGCTAACTGCTCATTAATATATCTCCAGGCCTCCCTCCTATTTAACACAGTGATTTTAGCTTATAGCAGGGGAACAGTAACATTATTAAACACAAACACACTCTCCTCATGGTCCAGCCAGAAGGGAAATGAGCAGGAATTCTTGCTGTTCAGCCATGGACACACTTACACAATGGCACAGCAGTGAGTGTGTTGTGGAAGCTGATCTGAGGAAACAATTGGAAATGATCACTCAGTCATTACAAATTATACAAGTAGAATGTAATGACAAAGGGCCATAGAGCAAGTAGTTGTGGCCGAGTGGTTAAGGCGATGGACTAGAAATCCATTGGGGTTTCCCTGCACAGGTTCAAATCCTGTCAACTACGAAGGAGATTGTGGTTCTTCAGTTCCTGATTATCCTTTGTATCAAACGGAGCTAGGTCTTGTCTCACTCTCTGGCTATGTCTACACTATAAATTTATACCACCTTAGTTGAAATGCTTTAATTCAACCCTGTGCTCCTTGTGTCACTAGAGTCCATCCACTCTAGCAGCTCTTGCATTGCCCCAGAGAGCAGTGCACTCTGGGTAGCTATCACACTGTACAAATGGCTGCAGGGTGCTCTGGGAAGGGTTTGCAATGGCTCATTGGCTGGTACAGCATCACATGATGCAGGTTTTTCTATCCCATTGTTCCAAGGGCATCCTACTAGATTGCCAGCTGATTTTCAACTGAAGTGTGTGTTGGGGGACAGAGAGTGTGTAACAGTGTGTGTGGGGGAGACAGTGTGTGCCTTGAAGAGAGAATGTGTTGACACAGAGTCTCTAAGTTCACACAGCTGCTGGAAACAACCAGTCCAGAGGCAGGGGGAGGGGGAGAGCCCTGACATCAGCCCCATACTTCCCTCACTGGTTCAGCACAGCACATCAGTCTCTGAAACATACACACACATGCTGCTGTCTTTCTGGCTGTGTCGGGGCACTGGAATGGGGGGCGGGGGGAGGGTTAGCAGGCCAGGTCCCCAGCACTTTTTACTCCCCATAATGATGAAAGATGGAGGGGGGACAAGGTGGCATCTTTGGGGGAAGAGGTGTTCTGGGGGGGTGTTGTCTTGGGGTAGGGCAGGGCCTCAGACAGAAGGGGTGATGTGGTGTTGGGCCCTCAGGAAGTGGGGGGGCACAATGAGTGAGGGGTTTTGGGGAAAGGGGTGTCATAGGGGTTCCACAGTTCAAATGCCGGTGGCACAAATGGATCATTGTGGCTGTCAGAAGCTGTGGGCGGCTCTTTCATAGACCCTGAGGTCTGAGTCCTGCTTTCTGCACCGGGTTTCAAAATGAAAATCCTAAACCACCCTTTAAAATAGCAAGTGCCCCAGGACGTGTTATTGTCCCTGCCCCAAAGCAGACAGACCCAGGGAGAGATGCCAGTGAGGCCAGGGTAATACTCCACTGAACGTTCACCATTTCCACCTGCTAAATTCCCTCTCCACCTTGTGGACTCCTAGGGCAGGACATTGAGCCTGAGACGAGAGGCCTGCACTGCAACTTTACAGCCCTGTGAGCCTGAGTTAGCTGACCTGGGCCAGCCATGTGTGTTTTATTGCAGTCTAGACATATGCCAATCTTATGTCTACACTGCCATGAACACGCCAAAGACTCTTGTCTCAAAGCCAGGATCAGCTGATGCAGGCTTGTGCTGCAGGGCTATACAATTTTACTTCTCGTCCCCACGGCGGCGGCAGTCGGCGGCGCGCTCCCCCGTCAACTCCAGCTTGCACCTCCCGGTGAGCTGGAGTTCCAGAGTCGACGGGGGAGCTCCGGGCAATCGATTTATCATGACTTAACAAGACGCGATAAATCGATCACCAGAAGATCGATCCCGCGCCACGCGAGTGAAGACCAGCCCCTAGTGTAGAAGCTTGAGCTTAAACCCAGCCTCTGAGAGCCCACAAGGGGGGAGGGTCTCTGAGCCCAGGCTACAGCCTGAGCCCAAATGTCTACACTGCCATTTTTAGCCCCACAACCTGATCCAGGCCAGCCAGGCTACAGGCCTCTTATCCCAGTAGAGATGCACTCTAAGGGTCTGACTCCATCACAATGTGAGCCCAGGGTTAGTAGAGTCACATCACCAGCCCCATGGTTTGTGAACTGAAGGGTTGAGTGTCTTCAATACCCAGTTCAGAAGTGTTTAAACCATAAGAGCAGCCATACTGGGCTTGATCCAAAGGTCCATCTAGCTCTGTATCTTGTCCTCTGACAGGAGCCAATACCAGGTGCCCCAAAAGCCAAACAACAAAACACCACTGGGAATTGAACGCAGGCGCGCCTATTTACAGAACAAGTGCTTTAACCTACTAAGCCATGGTGCCTGATACCATTCTGCATGCTTACTGCCTGCTGGATTCTGCATGGTGCCTGCTGCCTGCTGAATTCTGCAAAGCAGAGGAGCAGGGAAAGTTTCACTCCCAGGCGTGTGTGTGATTCTTTGGTCAGGTCTACGCTACAAAATTAAGTCAATGTAACTGCCCTATGTATGGTACCTCACTGGAACATTGCTACATGTACATGATCCACTCCATGGAGCAATATTTCAGTAAACAATTGGTAGTGGCATTCATGATAGGTCTCCTGTTTTAATTTGGGGTGACCTGACCAAACATCTACTCTTCTATCTCTAACAATGCGGGCTGAATTCAGAGCACTAGTCATTTACATACCATTTACATATCCTTCTAAGCAATATTTAAAGTTAGGCCATCAGTCAGGTCAGTCCATAAGTTCATTAACTCTCTCTGGCCCTGTCACCTGTCAATGAGATTCTATATCACACTCAGAACTCACACCCTCCCCCTCTCTTTGAGGATTCCTCCCTTCACTGGTGTGTAGAGAAATTTGTTCATCCTTTCTGGGCACATGAATTCTGAGAGCACAGAGCAGCATCCACCCCTGCAGCTAGGCAATAAGCATTTCCCACAGCCTGGAACTGTTCCAGTTCCTTGGGGACAGGCCTGTCGGTCCCCAGACACTTCTTATTCCCCCAGCTAAGGTGTTGGGTTCCTTTGGGGTAGAGTGGCGCAGATGTTCATTTTTCTGTTCACCCTTCTCTGGGGTGTGAAAATCGGGGAGGCAGAATCCCCACTTCCCTCCCTAAATGGCATTTAGTGGGGAAGCGAGGACAACAGTGTGGGGCAGCAAGTGGTAGCCAGACTCTCACCAACAGGGTCTAGTCTAGAGCAGGGACCAACTCAACTTCCTCCCCGCACCACTAGCTCCCAGTCTGCTTCTACCACCAGGCCAACTGGGAACTAAGGTAGGAATGGGGTGAGGAAGCAAGTCAAGCTGAGCAAGGCAGACAAAAGCAACTCTTGTCTTCATAGGCTGCTCACAGGGATGTTCTTTTGGTGGGCCATGGCTGACAAAACATCCCAGACAGAAAAACAGCAGCCAAAAAATCTGTACTGTATCTGCCAAAGTAGCTCAGTTCGGAGAGCATTAGACTGAAGATGTAAAGGTCCCTGGTTCAATCCCAGGCTTTCGCAGACCCTTTCATTCTCATGTATGAATAGTTTGTTCTCTGGAAGCTTGGTGATACCTTCACCTGGGGCTAAGTCCCTGGTTTTAAGCTCCCCAGCAGGAGCTCAGGCGCTAACTTTCCCTGGTGCCAGTGGGTACTTGCATCCACCCCTTACTCTCCACATATACCATGCAAGTACCAAAATTGGGTGATCTCTGACTAGGGAGGGCATTACTGCTGGACTTGGTGCTCTGTCGTATTGGCCAACCCTCTATTAGTGTTTATGGTCCCCAGTTAAAGTATGAAAGGAAAGATCAGTGGAAGGAATTGGCTCCTTTCCTCTGGATATCACAGTTTTGGTGTTGGGGTGGGATTTTAATTGTGCCAGCCGGCCTGGGGACCACTGGTCCCATTTTCTTGATCATCAGAGGAAAGGTTTTTACAATGAGCATCAGCTGGGTCAGGTGTGTCGACCTGTAGTGGTACCATTGGAGGGTGGGCAGTAGACTCCTATTACTCTCACCTAAGTTGGCACCAGCCACAAATGGGGTACAACTACACCAGGAGTCGAATTAACTGGATTTATGTGAAGGAGAGCACGTTGACAGCCCAGTGCAGGGTAGTGCCAATGGACTGTTTGGATCACGCAGCTCTCACCGTCTGCCCCAATTCCCTGACCAAGGCCAGAGGATACTGGAAGCTGAACATCCAGAGTCTGCAAGATAAAGGAGCGAGGCAGCGAGTCCTGATGGTGTTGGCAGAACAGGAAAGCATCAGAAGGTTCTACGGCAACCAGGGGGATTGGTGGGAGTCAGTGAGGGAGGAGTTGGCAGCTTTGTTCTGGGGGGTCAAACAAACACCACAACCTTTAATAAACCAACAGTGCCAAGTCCTGCAGTGTCCTGTGGGATTTCCACCAGACCATCCAGGCAGGGGAGCAGGTCAGCGGGTGACTGCATGACCAGAAGAGGTGACAGCTGGCTGAGCTCCAGGAGATGAGTCTGCAGCTGGCTGAGATGAGTAGGACACCGAGTGAAGGGAGGGGCAGCCTCCCCAGACATTTCTGAGACCTGCAGTGAACAGAGCCAAAGGAAGGGGATGGGGGGGCTGAGAGCCGGACCCCCCAGATATGGTAGAGCAGGACTATAGTAGATGGAGGAGGAGAGAGTGTTCTGTGAGAGGAAGTCACTGGTAAGAAGCAATAAAAGTTGTTTGCAAGCCAGCCAGCTGAGAGACATGGGTGTCCAGGAAAACTTTCCCCCAGCAGGTCCCATGGTGTAATGGTCAGCACTCAGGGCTCTGAATCCTGTGATCTGAGTTCAAGTCTCAGTGGGGCCTTCTAACAGTAAATTAATTTGTTGAAAAACCTTGGAGCTTGATTTCCTGACAACCCTTTTTCTGGGTGAACCACAGTTACTGCTTTTCCTTCCACAGGGCAAGTGATGCACACTGCAGGTTGCTTTTGATCCATCTGGTTCGACAGGATGGCTGCTCTCTGTTGGGGTCCTAGAACTTAACAGTCTGAGTAGAGATTCCTGGGGGTTGACCGGCTGGTTGTGTTTCTCATGATTCACCTGATGGCCACAACTGTGGTCCCTGCAGCTGCCACGCTCTTCCTCTTGCCCACATGGCACTTGAAGAGAGGAGAGCCAGGGCCAGGCTGAATACTCAGGGCTTGGCAGGAAGAGTCCCAGGCTGGAGCCCAGCTGACCTTTCCTCCTCTGGGCACCTGGAGCAGAGGCAGCAGGTGCTACAGCTCCAAGGGAAGGCTTCAAAGCCACTGAGCAATGGAGGGGAGGACAATGCTGATGTGTGTCAAGCAGTCACAAGACACAGCCGGCATGTTCCCTGCCATGCTAAACACCCCCTGTAGACCACCAGCAGACAGCACATTCAGCTGTTAACTGAAAGGCTTGTGGTTTGAGTCCACCCAGGGGTGGTTATGATCCTTTTCTCCTCAAGACTTGCTGAGACACTCCAAGGCCCCATTTTACACCAGGCCTCCTGCTGCTTCCCCTGGGCCTTCAAGCGAGGGGGCAGCTTGCACAGTGCCGAGAGTCTAATCTGTGAGGCAGGAGGTGGCTGATGCCTGCAGCCTGCTGGGAAGCTCCCATGAGACATTAAGGGACAGAGACTCCTAAGTGCCCTTAGTAACAAGGGTTTGGGGTTCACTGGCACCAGTAAAGGGGTCACTGTGTCTGCCTTGTAACCCTGGGTGTCAGGTCGCTGTGCAGCTTTGATCTAGAGCTCTGATCCCAACAACTGACCAGCAGCCCCCAGCCTCATCCTGGGTCTGCCCCACCAGGTCACTCCTCACAGACTGACCTGACCCCCATTCCAGCCCCAGATTCACCCCTAATCATCCTACTGCCCCTCAGAGCCACAGCCATGGAGGGGCTGACGGAGGGAGCTGTGACTCTGGGGTGGCTCAGTGGCCTAATGGATAAGGCATTGGCTTTCTAAGCCAGAGATTGTGGGTTCAAGTCTCATCTGGGGTGGAAAAACAATGGATTGAAGGGACCTGCATCTTACTTTCACCAGCAAAGCTGGTGACTGAATTTCTGCCCCATCTCAATACTTCATTTTCATTCAATCCATCATTGCATTTTATAACTCTGGTTTTGCCTTTCAATCCAGCCCTTAGTGTTTTTGCACAGGCCATTGCTTGTGTGTAGAACTTGTTTTGCAAATATTCACTAAAGGCAGCGTGCTATTGTAACGCCAACAGATCATGATCATCCCTGGGTCTCTGGAGATTAGTGCATGAGCCACACTATTAGCAACTGAAGTAACCATTCACCACCAGGGGGACTGTAAACAAAGGATTTGCATCTCATCCCTTAAGACATCTCAGACTTTATGTGCCCAGAAAGTATGAAGAAGACATTTACAATTCAACTGAAAGAGGCTTTGAATCTCCCACACAAGGGACTGTTTTCTCTACACATCAGTGAGGGGAGGAATCCTCAAAGAGAGAGGGAGGGTGTAACATTATGAGTGTAATAGAAGCTCATTGACAGGGGACAGGGCCAAGAAAGAGGTAATGAACTCATGGACTGACCTGACCAATGGCCCAACTTTAATGATTGCTTAGAAGGATATGTAAATGATATGTAAATTACTAATGTTTTGAAATGCAGCCTGCATTGTTAGAGAGAGAAGAGTAAATGTTTGGTCAGGTCACCCCAAATTAAAACAGGTGACCTGTCATGAATGCCACTACCTATTGCTTACTGGACCATTGCTACATATAGTGGATCATATACATGTAGCAATGTTCCAGTGAGGTACCACATGTAAGTCAATAAGATGAGCAAGACTGTGTAGCACCTTAGAGACTAACCAGTTTATTTTAGCAAAAGCTTTTGTGGAAGTGGGCTATAGCCCACAAATGTTATGGTGAAATAAAATGGTTGGTCTCTAAGGTGCTACAAAGTCTTCCTCGTCTTATTTATGGATACAGACTAACACAGAAGCAAATTTTAAACCATAAATAAGTCAGTACACTGACCTAATTTTGTAGCATAGATCTGACCAAAGAATCACACCCCGCCTTTGGGAGTGAAACGTCCCCTGCTCCTCTGCTTTACAGAGTCCACACACAAACAAAATGTGTCAGGCCCCAGTGGGGGTTGGCAGGGAATCAGTTGTGGGCAGAGACAATTGTGGGCAGTAACCAGCACCAGGCACCATGGCTTAGTTGGTTAAAACACCTGGGAGATCCTGGTTCAACTCCCAGTGGTGCCTTTGTGACAATGCTGTTCCTGGTGGGATCCAACTGTGAGTGTCAGATCAGGACAGATTGCTTCCAAAGGGGCAACTACAGCCCAAAGCTGGGGTTTTTCCACACTAAGGTAAACCAAACCAGTCAAACAGAAAATACTTTGGTTTCGCCCCACTGGCTAACCACAAGTCCCACAAGCAATTCCCTTAGACACTCCAGCTTCCCAGTATCACCACCAGCAGCCACCTGTCCTGGGGATCAGTGGTTATGAAAGCCAATCCCCCAAATAAAGAAAATGGTTCTCCCCAATTCCAAAGAATCAGGCCCCAGACCCAGGTCAATATACAAATCAGATCTTCCCACAAATCACGCTGTTGCCAATCCTTTAGAACCTAAAATCTAAAGGTTTATTATATAAGGAAAAAGGTCTAGGTGAGGGTTGAGAATGGTTAAAAGAAATCAATTACATGCAGTAATGGCACATCTCTTGGTTCAGGCTTGCAGCAAAGGTAGAATAAACTGCAGGTTCAAATCAAAGTCTTTAGAAAGCATCTCATTTGGGGGATGGGTCAGCACCTTAGTTCAGAGCTCACCTGTGTAGCAAAGTCCATTCAGCGCTGGAAGCAAGACAGGCTGCAGGATGAAGGTAAAGACAAAATGGGGAACGTTCTTCCAGGCTTTATAGACTTCCTCCTGATGGTGAAGACCCTCCTCCTTCCTTATGCAGAGTCTGGCTGCAAACTGAAGGTTCACAGCCACATGGTCCAATTACCAGACTCTCAATGATTCAGTTTTTGCCCAGGCATGTCCCATACCTGGGGAGGCTCCTCTCCTCGGGTGTGGACACAGTTCATTGTGCAGTTGATGGCCCTTTAATGGGCTCGAGTTAGCACCAGCGTGTCTGAGCTTTCACAGGAGCCAAGCCTAAGTTTGAAGTACAGGCACCTTTTATCCAATATCCATAACTTCAGTTCCCAAATAGATACACACATATGGTCATAGACACCTGTTATGACTCCTTCACATAATATTTGGTACCCCAATGATCTATATGGTACCAAATTATTCCAGTAATGTGACAGTGGGTATTAGCCCATGAAAGCTTATGCTTCAATACTTTAGATCAGTGGTTCTCAAACTAGTTGAGAGGGCGACCCCTTTTTGTGATCCGGCGGCATGGCGTGTCCCCTCTGCAGAAAAGCCGCCAAATAACAAAAAAAAGAAAACCACCAAAAAAACCCAAAACATGTGGACGCCCCGGTCCCCCATCCCCGCAGCGGGTGGCCTGCTGGGTGCGCCCCAGTCCCCTCTCCCTGCCATGGTTGGGCTGCCAGGTGCGCCCCAGTCCCCTCTCCCCGCTGCGGGACAGCTGCCGGCTGTGTGCCGGCCCCCATCCTGCCTGTTGTGGGGACTGGGGGCCGGCGTGCAGCCATGAGCCCACCCGCTGTGGGGACTGGGGGCTGGGGCCCAGCCACAGTCTCCGCGAGTTGTGGCGGCATGAGCTCACGACCCCCCCGGGGAGAGAAACCCTGCTTTAGATAGTCTTTAAGGTACCACAGGACTCTTTGTTACCTCTCCTATTCCAGACTAACACGACCACCTCTCTGATTCTTAACAACAATAGATGAAGTGTGCTTGTGAGTGTATGTAAGTGCATAAGTGTAATATACATCATATGCATATGATACAGTGTTAATTAATACATGTATTACTAATAAAAGTGTCGCTTTGCCTCATTCCCCTTGAAAAAGTCCCGTGCAGTACTTTAAGTACAACATATGGACTTAGCATAACCCACAGCCAGCTTGTAGGCTCAGCCACCATAAACTGGAAACAAAAGTACAGAACCAGGGAAATTTGGCCTTGTCAGACAGACAGAAAAGTATGAGCTGCAGCACTACCAACTGGAGAGAGAGATTCACAATGTCATGAGAATGGGGAGAGAAGGGATAAGTTAGCTTTGGGTCTCTGAAGTTTCTCTCTGAGAATAAAAATTAGGATGTTTGCCTATTGCTGAAGAAATTTTAATAGAAAATGTACTTTAAATAGGCAAAGAGTCCTGGTCTACTGCTGCTTAAGCAATTCTGCCCTGACAGTGTATTCCAATAACAAAGCATAAAAATAAGATGACCTTGAGTAGTTTTAAGTAACTTTGAAAAACACAAAAGTTAATGCGTAGGTGATCTTAGTTACGTGAACCCCTGTATAGTGAAAATGACTGGTTAGTGTTTTTGCATCACCAGGTCTTAAATAAAATAATTGGCTAAAGTAGAGAGAAGAGAAATCCTCATTTGAACTATGTAATGGGGGTCAGAAGACGGGCTCGTTGGAACATAACTCCCAGATACAGCTCAAGACCAATGGTGCCAGGACTGTTACCCCGCCCGACCATATTGTGCAGAAGCCAGAGCCCTGGACACAAACCGATCCTGACTGGCCACCAGGAGATGTCCAGCTGTCCTTGCTGGGAGGGGGGAGCATTAGATGCCTGGTGTGTGTGTTCTGTGGATTGGTTGCTAATAAATACACGTCCATGTTTAAGGATAAGACTGTGTGAGGCTCTTTCACTGGACAAGAGCCCTGAGGACCTGTAGCACCCTGAGTATACTAGGAAGGGAAACTGACCCTGAGCCCAAAATGGGTAAAGTTGGGCCCTTTGTCCCTGCGTACCCACAAGGATGGGGGGATGGAGTTTTAAATCATGTGGGTTACATCCGGACTAAATAAAGAAAATGCATCACCACGGCATCACCACGGCTGAGGCGACAGCAGAAGCTCTGACTTGGACCAGGTGGCGGTGAGAGGGAAAACCGCAAGGCACTTCAAGGGCGCACAAGTGACCCCCCTGACACTACTGTTTTAAAAAGCTCCAGCTCTGGGACGATGGTGCATGCGGATTAGCCTCAGTGGAATTCAAGAGGGCCTATCACTCAAAGAAGACCCTGCTTTAATCAACACACACGGCATTGACAAAACTCTCTAGTGTAGACGTAGCCATAGTTAGATCGGCCTAGCCCCCACTTTAGACACAGCTAGGTCTAAGGAACAATTCTTGGCTGGTCACTTTCAACATAGCGCTAGTAACGTAGACATGCTTTTAGTTCCAAGAGATCTCTCTGGGTGAACCTGTGAGGGCCTGTCGCTCTGCCTAGTGGAGGGAGGCGGCTCGGGCCAGGTCAAACCAGCCGGGCCCAGAGTCGGTACGGCAGTCCAGTGTCCCTCAGCAGCACCCGGCAGCCACTTAGGCCCAGTCAGGCCCTTAGTCAGGGCCAGGGTAGTGCCACAGGGTAACCTGGAACAGACTCTTGGGTTGCTTCTAGCCGGGACAGAGCCCAGATAGCCAGGAAGCAACCAGTTTCTCAGGCAGTGGGGAGAGGAGGGGGCTGGCTCTGGCCTGGGCATGGCTCAGGCAGCCAGCAAATACACTACAGTCTTTAGGGTGGCTGGGGCCAGGGCTTACAGGGGTGCAGCCGGTGGTTGGGTCCTCCCCGGGTTGCTGCCCAGCAGACAGAGCGTCGTTCCCCTCATCTGGTCTTCTCCCCACTGGGGTGCAGGGAACACCCTTTATACTTCCAGCTACACCCCTTGTGAAGGTGCTGTTCCTGGTGGGACCAATTGAGAATGAATGACAAATCAGGGCAAATTGCTTCCAAAAGGGCAACTACAGCCCAAAGCTGGGGTTTCTCTACCTCGAAGGCACCAAACCAGAGAAACAGAAAAGATTTTGGTTTCGCCCCACTGGCTAGCCACAAGTCACACAAGCAATTCTCTTAGAGAGTCCAGCTTCCCAGTTTCACACCACCAGCCACCTGTCCTGGGGACCAATGGTTATGAAAACCAATACCCCAAATAAAGAAAACAGTTCTTCCCAATTCCAAAGATTCAGGCCCCAGACCCAGGTCAATATACAAATCAGATCTTACCACAAATCACACTATTGCCAATCCTTTAGAATTTAAAATCTAAAGGTTTATTATACAAGGAAAAAGATAAAAGTGAGGATTAGGAATGGTTAAAAGAAATTAATTACATGCTGTAATGGCAAATCTCTTGGCTCAGGTTGGAAGCAAAGGTGGAATAAACTGGAGGTTTAAATCAAAGTCTCTGGAATACATCCACAACATGGATGGGTCATTCAGTCTTTTGTTTCAAGCTTCTGTGTGAAACAAAGTCCCATCCAGAGGTAGGAGCAAGACTGGAATCTGACGACCAAGATGGAGGGTCTCAAGCAGCTTTTATACCTTTCCCAGATGCAGAAATTTTCTTTTTCTTTTGCTGTGCAGCGAAGTGGAGTATTGAGTCACATGGCAATCCCTGCCCCCTCGCTAAGACACAGGGTGTGTCCGCCCTCTCTCAATGAGTCCATTGTGTAGCTGATGGTCCTGAATGGGCCAACCAGGCCAGCCCAGCTAACAACAACTTGTTTGAGATTTCACCCAGAAGCAAAGCATAAGTTTGAAATATAGCCAATATTCATAACTTTAACTACAAAAATGATACAGATAATCATAATCAGCAGCCCATAACCTGGTCACAGACATCTTATATGACTCCCTTTACATAAGATTTGGTGCCCTTACAGGAGCTTGGTTGCACCAGTGAGCTATATGATCCCAGATAATTTCAGTAATGTGACACCCCTGCACTTCAGGCAAGAGGGGCGGGGCAGCCTGGGCTCCACCTTCCCAGGGACATGTAAGGGTCCCTCACTCTCCCAAGCAAAGGGAGACCCCTCCAAAGTCCTCCCAAAAAAGAAACAAAAAAATCTTTAGGCAGCCTACTGAATACATGTAAAGTGTTTACTCTCCTGCGTGGATTGTCTGATGTGGGATAATCTGTGAACTATGACTGAAGCCTTTGCCACACACAGGGCATGACTAGGGCTTCTCTCCTGTGTGGATTTTTTGATGTGACACAAGTTCTGAGCTCCGACTGAAGCTTTTCCTACACTCATGGCAAGTGTAGGATTTCTCTCCTGTGTGGGTTCTCTGATGAAGATTAAGGTTGAAACGTCGATTGAAGCTTTTCCCACACGCAGGACACAGGTATGGTTTCTCTCCTGTGTGGGTTCTCTGATGAGCTTGAAGGATGGAGACCAGAGTGAAATTTTTCCCACACTCGGGGCAGCTGTAGGGTCTCTCTCCAGTGTGGGTTCTCTGATGAACTTTAAGGCTGGAGCGCTGAGTGAAGCTTTTCCCACACTCAGGACACGAGTATGGTTTCTCTCCTGTGTGGGTTCTCTGATGTTTAATAAGCTCTGAGCTCCAAATGAAGCTTTTCCCACACTCAGTACATCTGTAGGGTTTCTCTCCTGTGTGGGTTCTCTGATGACATTTAAGGTGGGAGCGCTGAGTGAAGCTTTTCCCACACTCAGGACACGTGTACGGTTTCTCTCCTGTGTGGATTATCTGATGTTTAATAAGCTCTGAGCTCTGAATAAAACTTTTCCTGCACTCAGGACACGTGTAGGGTTTCTCTCCTGTGTGGGTTCTCTGATGAAGTTTAAGGCTGGAGCGTTGAGTGAAGCTTTTCCCACACTCAGGACATGTGTAGGGTTTCTCTCCTGTGTAGGTTCTCTGATGAACTTCAAGGTGGGGGAGCCGAGTGAAGCTTTTCCCACTCTCATGGCAAGTGTAGGATTTCTCTCCTGTGTGTGTTCTCTGGTGACTTTTAAGCTCTGAGGTACAAGTAAAGCTTTTCCCACACTCATGGCAAGTGTAGGATTTCTCTCCTGTGTGCATTCTTTTATGTACTATAAAGACTGAATTATACTTGAAGGTTTTCCCACACTCCAGGCAGATGTAGTGTTTTCCTCCACTGTTGATTCTTCTCATGTCCAATAAGGTCGGAGCTTCCACTGAACTTATTCTCCTGTCTGTGTGGACTCTCACAGGCGTTTGCATGTGCACAACTCCAGGAAACATTCAGTTTGGATCTTTCTGATAACGTCCCATGTGCTTGTACTTGCTCAGCATCGTCTTGTTGAGGATTCTCCTCCTCATTCTCATTCACCATCCAATTATCTGATAGGATAGAGAGAGAAACCAGAGAGAAATCACCCCCTTTGCCAGAAAAAATGAAAACCTCAGATAGCAGAATGGAGGAAGGGGGGGACAACATTCAGTAAGTGATGGAAAGGTCAAGCAAAGAAAGAGCTGAATCTCCCCCAAACCTTGCGCCAGAGGAGAGAGAGGAGGGAATCAATTCTGGGTCTAAATCTCAACCAAACACTCATGGAGAAAGTATATTAGGGAAGGACCTACTATCAGGCACGAATTGGGACAGGTAGTAATCCGAGAGTGAAGTCTGCCATGAGGATGCCACATCTCCTGAAAACAATCCTCAACTCAGAGAGCTCCCAAGGGCTTTGTAGGAATCCCAAACGTTTCCCTATTCAGGGACCCATTTTGTGTTGGTTTAACGGATTCCTCACCTGTGCAGGCATCTCTCAGGGTCTCTCTTTCCTCAGAGCCCTGCAGGTCTGGGACCCAGGGCTCCTCCCCTCGTTCCAGCCAGGAGATCCCATCAAATGGGTGGGAAAACACCCCAAACGTGAGAAGATTTTAAGTTGACAGTGGACAGAACATGGGGGAAAATCTAAAGAGAAAAGAGAATTAGCCAATCATTTGAGAGAAAAATAGAGAATTGACATGAATTTCCTATTCACGTTGGATAGTTTGAGAAAGGGGGCAGAAATGAGGAGATTTTTGCCAATTCTGGGGGCTAAGGGGAAGCAGCCTTCACCCCCATATTCCTGTGCTGTTGAGAGTTGGTGAAATGTGCCATGTCACTCTCTCTCTCTCCCCTCCCTCCATCTCTGGTCTTCCCCCCTTTCCCTTCCTGACACCTCCACTCTCCAGGCACACAAAGGGCCAACCCCACTGGGGCCCAGTCTAGGGTGACCAGAGAGCAAATGTGAAAAATGGAGATAGGAAGTGAGGGGTAATAGGAGACTATATAAGAAAAAGTCCCCAAAATCAAGACTAACCCTATAAAATTGGGCCATCCGGTCACCCTACCCCAGTCTCTTCTCTTCCTGAATCCCCCACTTTGCTCCCTGAGCAGGAGCTGCAGCCAGCTACATCACCGCTCTCAAGGCAGCTCTCGGTCCTCCCTCAGGGACAGTCACAACCAGGGAGCAGATTCCCAGGGGCTGCAAAAGCTCAGGTTCCCGGGGGATTTGGCCGAAGCCCAGGACTTTCCCGGAGGTCTCCGGCTCCACAGTTGGTTTTGGCCGAGCCCGGGGCTACTCTAGGGGGCTAGTTCCAGGCACTGGAGAAAGTCTCTCCCCTCGGCTGGGCACCTGAGGAGTTTTAACGAAGGTCTTTCCATGGCACAGGCCCTGCGGGGGCCGAGGAGCTGCTCAGCCCAGGGTTCCCAGATCACCCCGGAGGCAGCAGCGAGCGACCCAAGAAACTCAAACCCGAGAGAGAGCAGCCTCCCCTCTGTCAGCAACAGCCAGAGCCCCCCCTGGGGGACAGAAACCAGGGACCGCATCTCCCTCATCTCACTGGCCCCCATGTTAATCCAGGGTCACACCTTGGCCTTACTGCAGTGTCAATCCAGACACCGGAGTCCATGAAACCAGCAATGTGGTCTAGGAGGGAGGAGGCCAAAATCCTTTCACACGTATAATGGGGGATCCCCCCTTGCCCAGGCCCTCTGCTCCCCACGTCTGGGGTGAGGACTCAGGTCAATTTGCCAAGCACAGTCTGGACAGGGCTGGGGGGGTTGGAAGACATGTTATTAACGTCCCACAGGGACATTTTACAACTTCACGTCTAATGTCTCCACACCCATTTGATCAGGACACAGGGCAGGATGGGTACAAAGATTATCGCACTCAGGGGCAGGGTATGGACACGGGGGACATTGTCACCCCCCCGCCTCATCCATTCACACAGGCACCGGGGCGCCCAGGCCAAAGCTGCCGTCCCAGGAGAGGGGAGGGGATGGAGGAGCCAAAAGAGTCAACAAATCCCCACGTCCTGTCCCTGGCCAATAATCGTCCCCAGATCCCCCCCCCTCCCCAGGTCATTTATCCGGCACTTCACCCCCAGACAGGTGGGACCTTTTCCAATCTCATCCCCCCGGCTGCAATTCCCGCCCCGTTGCTTCTTCCCCGGCCTCAGCGGGTCAGGAGACGGGTGTTTCCTCCTCCTGCGGGTAACGCCTTGGGATGTGCCGGACAACGGTCCCCACGTCCCCGCCCGGCTCCGCTCTTCCACCTGTCGCTCCTGTGGGGGAGTCACTGCGGTCTGCACACAGGAGACCATTAACGGATACAACGGGCGGGGGAGGGGTGACGCGGGGCCGTTAACAGATACAACGGGGGGGGGAGGGGTGACGCGGGGCCGTTAACAGATACAACGGGCGGGGGAGGGGTGACGCGGGGCCGTTAATGGATATAACGGGGGGGGGAGCGGGGCCGTTAACGGATATAACGGGGGGGGGGCGGGGCCGTTAACGGATAGAACGGGCGGGGGAGGGGCGACGCGGGGCCGTTAACGGATATAACGGGCGGGGTAGGGGTGACGCGGGGCCGTTAACGGATATAACGGGGGGGGAGCGGGGCCGTTAACGGATATAACATGGGGGGGGAGGGATGGGGCAGGGCAAGCTGCGCAGGGGGGGGAACTGGGCTGTTAACGGACAAAACGGCTGAGGGGTGTGACGTGGGACTGTGAAGGGGGCGGGGCCAAGCCGCGCGCTGTACGGGGGGGCGGGGCAGGCTCCGCGGGGGGGTCCCGCTCCCCGCACTCACCCGATATCGGTCCCCAGTCCCGGCTCTGCCAGGGGGCGCAGGGCTGGCAACGAGGAGATTTCCCCCCCCCCCATCGGCGCGAGCGCGGAAACTGCTTCCGGGCGACGCGCCCGGCCTGCTGGGAAATGTAGTCTCCGGTGGAGACCCTCCAATAGCTGGGCTGGGGAAGGCGGAAGCGCCCCCGGGGCAGGCTGGGAGATGTAGTCCCTGACCCTCCCGGGACCGGAAGTGACGTTGAGCAGGGGGAGGAGGAGCCGGGCTCCCCCGCTGCTGCTCCCTGGCGCTGGGGGGGGCGGAGGGTCTGTGCCGGGGAGACCTTCATGACCCCCCCGCCCCCGGCCCGGCCCCCCGCCCCCGCTGCGGAGCTGCCGCCTCCAGGTAGCGGCGCGAGCCCGGGGGGCGGGGCTGGGGGCGGGGCGGTGACTCCGCCCCAGTGTCCGGGGACCCGGCATCTCGCAGCGCCGGGATCTGCTCCCGGGGGGGCCCCGCCCGCGGGGGGTTCGGAGCTGCTGCCCCCGCGGGAGACCAACGACCCCCCCGCCCGGCCTGGCTCTGCCCTGGGGGGGGGAGGGACCAGACCCCGGGGTCCCTGCGCGGGGCGGGGCGGGGGGAGAAGTGAGACCGGGCGGGGGGGGGGGCCGGGGAAAGGGGCGGGGGAGAGGAGGAGGAGGGGGCTGTTTGGGCGGGAGGGGCCAGCTGGGGGAAAAGGGGGGGCTTTTGGGGGAGGCATGGAAGGTTGTGGGGGAGGGGGGCTGCAAAGCAGAAGGGCACACACACACACACAAAGCCGCATGCCCCTCTTTTCTGAGGGTTACGGTCGCAACTGGCGTGCGTGGCTTATGCAAATATACGCCGCGGGGCATTGTGGGAGGAAAGCGAGCGGGGGCAGTCAGGAGCAGACGTTTGCCACCCGGGGCTCCGACCGAAGCCCCGGGGTCCGAGGGGGGTCGGGAGCAGGGACGGCAGCGGTGGGCGGGGTCTCCCCGGGGCTGGGCGTGCGGCGTTCGCCCTGAGCAAGACAGGCGTGGCCGGGGGTGGGTCCCGGCGGCGCATTGAAGTCGCTCTTGTCAGTGAGGTTCATCGTTATCTGCCCTGGGGCATTAGTTTTTTGCACGCGGCCGGTGGTTTAATTCCCCCCCAAATCGCTGGATCTGAGCGGCGCCCGCAGCAGCTGGGCCGGTGGCGTGAACCCGGCGGAGGCGGCCACTCCAGGGGCATGCGGCTGGCACATGGGGGATTAGTTTGGGGTACCCTGCTCCCCCATGAGGCCCTCACAGGTCTGCAGGGGAGTACAAACCCAGTCCCCCAACTGCTAGCCCCCACTCCCCTCCCAGAACTGGGGAGAGAACCCAGGAGTCCTGGCTCCCAGCCACCCCTCCTCCTCTAACCCACCAGCCCCCACTCCCCTCACAGAGCCGGGGAGAGAACCCAGGAGTCCTGGCTCCCAGCCACCCCTCCTCCTCTAACCCACCAGCCCCCACTCCCCTCACAGAGCCGGGGAGAGAACCCAGGAGTCCTGGCTCTCCACCCTCCCAGGCTCTTGGTGAGTTATTCCCTTGGTGAACCCACAGAGGGGCGGATGCCTGGACACCCCAGGGTGATCTCACCCCCCACACGCTGTGAGGGGGCCCTTTCCCCTCCCCAGCAGATGCCCCCTTTCCCGTCCCCCACCGTCTCTGAGCCAACCTTGGCTGTTGGCCACTTGTTCCCTTAAGCAGCTTAGCTAATCTGGTCACTCCTGGCATCTGCTGTCATGGTGATATGGGGGGGCCTTGCTTGGCGGGGGGTCTGCCTAGCAGGGGGGTGCTGGGTGAAAAGGGGGGCTCTCGGGGTGTCTAAAACTGGCTGCCTCAGGGTTCCCAAAAATCACTGACCTGTGAAAACGAGGGACCGCTGGTGAAAAATCATTTCCCTTGTGAAAATCTCTTGTGAGACAGGGACCACTCGTGAAAAATCATGGGGGAAATCACTGGCCTCTGGTGAGACTCAGGGACCACTCACGGAAACCACTGGTGCTTGTAAGACAGGTCTCTTGTGAACATCAGTGTCTACGGATGAAAATCACGGTCCTCATGTGAAAAGGGTGAAAAATCATCAGTCTCTTGTGAAAATCTCGAGCCTTTTAGGAGAATCCCAGGTCTCTGATGCGAGTCAGGGACCCCTCGTGAAAATCTCAGGCCTCTTGTGCAGAGGGGAGACCTCTTGTGAAAACCACGGGCCGCTTGGGAAAATCTCCCGGCTCTTGTGAGACCCAGTCCTTGTGAAAACACGGCTGGTGAGAATCCACTGCCCGGGGGAAGGGTGCTGGGGTCCCTGCCCCTCCGTGCCCCTTACAGTGGGGGGCAGGGCAGTTTACATGCCACAGTCCCTATAGCCCGGGATGGGGGGGCGGAAGAGGGGGGCATGGTGTGGGGAGGGGCAGGGCCTGTGGAGTAGGTAGGGAGAGGCGATCACCCTGCCAGGGCTCCCCCTGCTATGGGGGTTCACCACAGGAATGGCTGACGGGGGGATGTGCCCCTTGGGGGTAGCGAGGGGGGTCACAATTAATGAGGCACGGCAAGGAGGGGGGGTCACAGGGGCACCGCATGGCAGCTGCCCAGTCCCCCGGGCTAAGCCGGCTCGACGTGGCTTCCCGGGGCGGGGAGAGTGTCCGGGCGGTGGAAGCCAAGCGCGCCCAGGGCGCACGGGGGAGAAGGAGCAGGGCGCACGGGGGAGAAGGAGCAGGGCGCACGGGGAGCCGGCGCTCCAAGACCCGGGCGATAAGGCGCAGGGCGCTCCAAGACCTGGGCGATAAGGCGCAGGGCGCTCCAAGACCCGGGCACACAGGGCAGAAGGTTCCAGGCGCTCCAAGACCCGGGCGCACGGGGGAGCTGGAGGCGGGCGCTCCGGGGCGCACGGGGGAGCAGGCGCGGGGCGCACCAGGCCATGTTCGCCACCTCCTCACGGGGGGCCGCGGGCCACAGCAGGGGCCAAGCTGAGCATGGACAAGCTCTACGGGGCTGCCTGGCACCAAGAAGGGCAAAGGCGGGAGGGGCGAGTGCAGGCGGCGCAGCCAGGGGGCCCCGGTGGGGTGGGACCCGGCGCTCACCCCGGGCCAGGTGCTGGAGGAGGCGCGGCGGCTGCTGGAGCGGCGGCTGCTGGAGAGTTACCTGCTGGAGGCGGGGCTGCCAGCCAGGGAGCTGCTTGGGGGGGCAGCGGAGAAAAGGGGGGGTCCTGGGAGGGGAACCCCAAAGCAGGTGCGGGGTACTGGGGGTGGGTGCCACTGCAGGGTATAGGGGGCACCCTTCACCTGCCTCACCCCCTCCATGCTATGGGGTTCTGTGCACCCCACTTTCCCTCTCCCCCCTCCACCTGGACCCCTATTTTGTAGGCTATAAGGGCTGGGTATCCCCCCCGTAAGCCACGACCCATGTCCCTGTTGGGGCACCCCCCTGATACTGGGGGGATCTATGCAAATGAGGCGTCCCTATACCAATAAGCGGGGGTGATTTGCATAACATGGCACCACCGGGGAAGGAGCAAAATTGGGCCCGCTCCCTCCCCATGGCAACCAGATTCGTGGGGGGGGTGGGGGTTAGGGTGACCCGCACGTTCGCGGGGGCCACCGGTGAATCAATGAGGGGCCTCCAGCTCTTTCACTTGCATAAGCCCCGCGGGCGGGGCGAAGTCCAGGCGTTAAAGACGTCCATTTCACCTTAACTCTGCCCCCCCGCCTATGCGTTTGGCTACAGCCCCCTCGTCGGCTGGGTTCGAGACTCTAGAATCCCGGCACAGACCCCTTTCTTGTGAGCTGGGGAGGAGGTTGGTCACAACAGTAGGTTGTTATCCCCTAGGCAGATCCAGACACCCCAGGGCGGGGTGGGGGCATGTGAATGTCAAGAATCTGGACAACTGGGTTCTTAGCCTTTCCTCTGGGAGGGCAGTGGGGGCTGGTGGGTAAGAGGGGGGGTGGGGGGCTGGGAGCCAGGACTCCTGGGTCCTCTCCCCACCTCTGGAAGGGGAGTAGGGCCTAGCAGTTAGAGCAGGAGGCGGTTGGGAGCCAGGACGCCTGGGTTCTCTCTCTGACTCTGGGTCAGGAGTGGGGGCTGGTGGGTTACATCAGAGGGGAATCGGAGCCAGGACTCCTGGGTTCTCTCCCCAGCTCGGGGAGGGGGTTAGTGTATCCGCCACGGGCATGTGCCCCATATCGGGGGGGGTGCCTCTTCCCCCTCCCTCGCCCAGCCATGACAATTCGCACGGGGTGACTTCCTCGCACGTTGGCTCATGCAGCCAGCGTGCGAGCACGTGCGAGATTCCCACCGAGCTCACTCCCGACCCGCAGCCCCTGCCCTGCCCCTGCCCCACCTGGGCCAGTGCCCCTCACTCCTGACTTGCAGCCCCACACTGTCTCTGGGGAGCAGGGGGGCACAGAGATGTAGCTGGGCTGCATCCAGTGGAAGTGGGGGGTGCTGGGGGTCATGCTGCCTTCCCCCCACAACTGGCCAGCCAACAGGATCCCACCCGTACACGCAGCGCCAGCGCTCCCAGAGACCCTACAATAACAAACCTCCGCACACCATCCCAGTGCCCACAGAGACCCTACAACAGTGATGGCAAACCTTTTTGAGCCCAAGTGCCCAAACTGCAAACCAAAACGACGTGTTTTTTTTCAAAGTGCCAACACCGCCGCTCGACTCGGGACCCCCCCCCCGGCCTCAGCAGCGCGGCTCACCCCCCCCCCCGGCCTCAGCAGCGCGGCTCACCCCCCCGGCCTCAGCAGCGCGGCTCACACACCCCCCCCCGGCCTCAGCAGCGCGGCTCGCCCCCCCCGGCCTTGCCTCCCCTCCCCTCGCCTTGCCTTGCCTCCTCCTCTTGCCTCCCCCCCCTTGCCTTGCCTTGCCTCCCCCCCTTGCCTTGCCTTGCCTCCCCCCCTTGCCTTGCCTCCCCTCCCCCCTTGCCTTGCCTTGCCTCCCCTTGCCTTGCCTTGCCTCCCCCCTTGCCTCCCCTCCCCCCCTTGCCTTGCCTTGCCTTGCCTTGCCTTGCCTCCCCCCGCGCCTCGCGCCGCGCGTCGCCTCGCGCCTCGCGCCGCGCGGCACCTCGCCTCCTGCCTCGCGCCGCGCGGCACCTCACCTCCTGCCTCGCGCCGCGCCTCGGCCCCGCCTCCGCTCTCCTTCTTGGGCTCCGGCCGTCCTTTCACTTCCTCCTCCACCGCCCGCCCGCCTCTTACTGACCCCGCCCCTCTGCTCCGGCGTTTTGACGGCGTGCCCACAGAGACGGCTCGGCGTGCCGGCAGCGGCACGCGTGCCACGGGTTCGCCATCACTGCCCTACAATAACAAACCTCCGCACACCATCCCAGTGCCCACAGAGACCCTACAATAACACACCAACCCACAACCCCAGTGCCCCAAGGGGTGCTGCAAAACCCAACTCTTCTTTATTTAAATAACCAACACCCAACTGGGGGGGGTAGCAGTGCTGCTCATGCAGGGCCCCCGCCTGGCACAGCCTGTCTTTCTGCATCCGCGCTA
Organism: Sternotherus odoratus; assembly: GCA_032164245.1. Lineage (NCBI taxonomy): Eukaryota > Metazoa > Chordata > Testudines > Kinosternidae > Sternotherus > Sternotherus odoratus. The sequence goes on along the minus strand of JAVMKO010000136.1, from coordinate 176,801 downwards.
GTGGCGCCGCCATTAAGAGAAGTTGGGTTTTACAGCCCCCCCCATAGTGCAAAACTGTGGGGGAGAAATGGCAGGTGCTGCCACCTCCCCCGGTTGGGGGGGATTATTCATAAAGCAGAGCTGGGTTTTGCAGAACCCACCAGGGGACGGCAGCTAGACACCTCAGGGTGACTCCAGCCCCCCCCCCGCCTCCTTTCTCCCCTGGATGGGGTCCGCCGGGAATCCAGGGTGGCTGTGGGGGGGGGGGTAGAGGTCGTGTGGGGGAGGGGGCGAGTGGGGTTGGTGGGGGGATAAAGGGGGCAGAGAGCGACCCCCACTCCCCAAGTCACGGAGCGGTTCGCTGCACAGGGCAGTTCAGCCTTGTCCGCATTAGCATACCAGGCTCCGCCCACTGCTCCAGGGCATGGGGTGGGGGCGGGACCAAGCACAGTGATTGGCAGCTTTGGGAGGGGCTCCCGGAAGCGGCGCCGCGCCGTGGGGTGAGGGGCGGGGGGGGGGTGTCCTCGCGGGGCGGGGTCTGGGGAGTGCGTTGGGCATGTCTCTGGGGGGAGGAGTGGGGGGGATCGGGTGTAGGGGGGTGGGGGGAGGGGTTGGGGTCTGGGGAGTGCGTTGGGCATGTCTCTGGGGGGGAGGAGTGTGGGGGGGGTCGGGTGTAGGGGGCAGGGCCAGCGACAGAAATTTTGGGGCCCGTGCCCCACCCGGCATGTCTCCCGCCCCCCCCCCACCGGGTGGACGGTGATTGGGTGGGGGGGGAGTTTAACACCCATAATCCTCCCCCTGTGTCTTTGTCGAGCTAATCAGCTTATGGGTCCTGAGGGTGGGGGGAGCTGGGGGGGAGCCTGGGGGGCAGGAGGACAGGGCCGGCCAGTTCCCAGCCCAGCCAGGCAGAGGGTGCCGGGAGAGCGGAGCGAGCAGACGGGGCTGCTGGGGGTGGGTGGGAGGAGGGATGGGGTGCCGGGGGGGGGGAATGGGGTGATGGGGGGGAAGGATGGAGTGCTGGGGTATGTGGGGGTGCCGGCGTCTATGGGGCAATGGCGGCACACGGGGGTCATGGGGGCTGGAGGAGGGAATGGGGGGTTCCGGGGGGGGGAGATGGGGGTGCCCAGGAAGATGGGGATTCGCAGGGGGGAGGGGAGCTGTGGGGCCGGGGATCACAGGGGAGGCACATCCAGGGGGAGGGGAGCCGTGGGGCCGGCTGAGTGTGGGTCTGTGTGCGAGGAGAGCAGGTTGTGTGTTGGTGGGGGTTAGAGCAAGTTGTGCGTGGGGGTGGAGAGCAGGTGGGGGGAGTGTGCAGGAGTGTGGAGAGGTTGTGTGTGTTTTGCGTGTGTGCATGTGTGTGGAGGGGTGGGGGAGTGGAGAGTGTGTGTGTTGGGATTTGTGTACAGGTTGTGTGTGTGTGTCTGTGTGTAGAGGTTGTGTGTTGGGATTTGTGAACGGAGGTTATGTTGGTGTGTGTGTGTAGGGTGTGTTGGGAGTGTGTTGGGATTTGTGTACGGATTGTGTGTGTGTGTCTGTGTGTAGAGGTTGTGTGTTGGGATTTGTGCACGGAGGTTATGTTGGTGTGTGTGTGTAGGGTGTGTTGGGAGTGTGTTGGGATTTGTGTACGGATTGTGTGTGTGTGTCTGTGTGTAGAGGTTGTGTGTTGGGATTTGTGCACGGAGGTTATGTTGGTGTGTGTGTGTAGGGTGTGTTGGGAGTGTGTTGGGATTTGTGTACGGATTGTGTGTGTGTGTCTGTGTATAGAGGTCGGTGTGTTGGGATTTGTGCATGGAGGTTTTGTTGGTGTGTGTGTTGGGCGTGTGTTGGGATTTGTGTACAGGTTGCGTGTGTGTGTGTGTGTGTAGAGGTTGTGTGTTGGGATTTGTGTACAGATTGTGTGTGTGTGTCTGTGTGTAGAGGTTGTGTGTTGGGATTTGTGCATGGAGGTTGTGTACATATGGGTTGTTTGCTGGGATGTGCGTGGAGGGGATATGTGTTTTTGTGTGTGTCTGTGGGAGGGATGTGTGTGCAGGTTGTGGGGGGGGTGGAGGTTGTATATTGGGATTTGTGCGTGGAAGTTGTGTGCGTGTGGAGGGTGTGTTTGGAGGGAGGATGTGTGGAGAGATTTGTGCGTGGAGGTTGTGTGTGTAGGTTGTTTGTTGGTATGTGTGTGTGTGTGTATGTAGGAGTTGTGCGTGTGGTGTGTGTAGGTTGAGGTTGTATGGGGGCGTACCTGTAGAGGTCGGTGTGTTGGGATTTGTGCATGGAGGTTATGTTGGTGTGTGTGTAGGGTGTGTAGCATGTGCTGGGTGTGTGTTGGTATTTGTGTACGGGTTGTGTGTGTGTGTGTGTCTGTGTGTAGAGGTTGTGTGTTGGGATTTGTGCATGGAGGTTGTGTACATATGGGTTGTTTGCTGGGATGTGCGTGGAGGGGATATGTGTTTTTGTGTGTGTCTGTGGGAGGGATGTGTGTGCAGGTTGTGGGGGGTGGAGGTTGTATATTGGGATTTGTGCGTGGAATGTGTGCGTGTGGAGGGTGTGTTTGGAGGGAGGATGTGTGGAAAGATTTGTGCGTGGAAGTTGTTTGTTGGTATGTGTGTGTGTAGGGGTTGTGCGTGTGGTGTGTGCAGGTTGAGGTTGTATGAGGGCGTACCTGTAGAGGACGGCGTGTTGGGATTTGTGCGTGGAGGTTGTGTGTTAGGGTGGGTGTGTTGTGTGGTGTGGGTGTGTGTCCAGGGCCCAGGGGTGGGAGCTATGAGGTTGTGTGTTAGGGTGGGTGTGTTGTGTGGTGTGGGTGTGTGTCCAGGGCCCAGGGGTTGGAGCTATGGGGTGGTGTTGCAATGGGGCGGGTTGTGGGGGGCTGTGCCGGTGCAGGGAGCCAAGCAGGGATGCGGGGGTCGGCATGCGTGGGACAGGTTGTGGAGGGTTGTTGCAGTCTGTGTGAGGTTGCGTGAGGTGGGGGGGTTGTGCGTTTGGGGGGCTGAGGGCAGGGGAGAGGGGTGTCTCCATGGATTGGCTTCCACCCCCTCCCCCGTTGGCATGGAAAGGGAGCACGGAGGGGTCGGATGGGCACATTGACGCTGGCTGAGTGGGAGTTCGGAGGACCCCGGGTGCGGGCTGAGCGGCCCCAGGGAGGAGCCAGGATGTGAGGTGAGGGCTCCCATGGGGCAAGGGTGAGCTGTGGGGCAGAGCCTGGGGGGCGGGGAGCGGAAGGGACAGGAGGGCAGAGACTGGCGGAGGAGCCCGGGGAGAAGGAGAGGGACTGGCACTGTCCATCCCCCTCCACCAAGGGGATAACAACCTACTACTGCCGGCCGTGCAAGGCAAAGGAACGCGGAGGGGGGGTAGTTGAGCGCCCTTGGGCATTGGAATTACCCGGGGGGTGCCCCCCATCCGGTACACCCAGTGCCGGGCCCTGGAGAACGGGCAGAGAGAAGGGGAAATCAAGGCACGGCGCGGCCCTTGGCAGGATTCGCATAGCGTGGGGGGCTGCGGGTTCAAGGCGGCTGGCCTGGCGCGCCGAGCACCGATTGGGGGGGTCCCCATGGGGGAAGGGTACCCAGCCCGGGACGAGGGGGAGACACCCGGCCCCAGGGCGCCCCGCGCCGGAGGGTGTGGGGCGGGCACCGCGGGGTGTGTAATCCGCGTTCGCACCAAAGCAGATGAGCGCTAATGGTGGTGGGAGGGGGGAGCAGGGGGCAGTCGCCCGGCCTGGGGGAGGGGCTGGGCGCGGGGGCACGTGGGTTAGAGCAGGGGGGGCTAGGAGCCAGGACTCCTGGGTTCTCTCCCTGGCTCTGGGAGGGGAGTGGGGGATAGTGGTTAGAGCAGGGTGGTGGGCAGCCAGGACTCCTGGGTTCCCCCGGCACTCACCTGGTGGGGGCTGGCATTCGAGCCTGGCAGCAGGGGCACTATTTTCCGCCGCTGGGCCTCCAGCTGGCAGCTCTCTCCTACAGTTTTCCAAAATCGCATCTCTTGAAAAGATTGGGCAGCCTTCCTCTCGCAATCCGCCGCCAACCTGCGGAGAAGGGGGGGTGTCGGAGCTCCACGGTGGGGGGTAGCCTGGCCTGGGGAACCCGCCGCCCCGCCCCAGAGGTGGGCGCATCTCGGCGCCGGGCGAGGAGTCCCCGGGACACCAGCCGCCCCACCCCAGAGGTGGGCACAACTCAGTGCCGGATCCCTAGGTCACCCGCCGCCCCGCCCCAGAGGTGGGCGCATCTCGGCGCTGGGTGAGGGATCCCCGGGTCCCCTGGTACCTCCTTTGGTGCTGCTCTGCCCGGGAGGGGGAGAAGTGAGACCGGGCGGAGGGGACCCGGAGAAAGGAGCGGGTGGAAAATGTCTGATCAGCCCGGACATGGGGGGGGGAGAAGAGCAGGTGACCCCCGAGGGGCGGGGGGAGGAAGGGGGGGCTGAGATCCCCTCGGATTTACCGCTGCCCCCCCCCGCCCTGGGGACCCCCCGTCCTGCCCCCTTTCTCCCTAGAGACCCACGAGCAACATCCAGGGTGACCCCCCTTTACCCCCCCCGAGAAGGTCTCCGGTCCCCTCCCCCCATTTTCTCCCCACTTCGCCAGTGGCCAGTTCACATCTCAGGTCTGGGGTCCCCCCCATTGTTCCCTGCAGGGATTTGTCCTTGTTCCGGTGGGAATCGTTCCCCGTATTGATTTCTGAACTGGGAGGAGGGTCAATGGGCAGAGGCTGGGGAAGCCTGAGACCCGGATACCTCTGGGCTGGGGGGGCCGCTCTCTGCTGGCAACAGGACCTGGGATGTCTCAAAAAGGGGAGGGAGGAGCAAGTGCCCCCCTTTGAGAGATGGCCCAGCCCCAAGTTTCCCAGTCCCAGCTACTTCCCCTCCCCCACCCTGCCCAACGCAGCACCCCCCGCCTGCTAATCACATTCCCTGACCCACAGCCAGTGATATTCTCACTCCAGCCCCCCTCCTTTCCCCTGTGAGAGCCACAGCACCCAGGGTTCCCTGCCAGCCATGGGAATGTGAGGCGAGAAGAATCCATCCCATTCTGTTGTTGTTTTACTATCGCTGTATAATCCCCTTCAATTTCCCCCCTTTCCTTTAGAACTGTTGAATGGTGACATGAAATCTCCCCACACATTGGTCCTTCTCCCCTACATATGCAAATCATTCTTTGACCATTTTCTCCTCATTTAGGAATTACTGATGTCAAATTCTTGAAAACTCTTCCCACTTTTCTTTCCAGGTATCTGACTGATTGTTTAGTTCTGGAGATTTTCCTGTCTAATTATCTGAGAACATGAGACTTTCTCAGGTATTGCCATGTGGAGGTGGGGGAAGGGCTGGCACTCAGTGTAGAGGTGGGGATAGGGATGTGGTAAAGCTGACCAGACAGCAAGTATGAAAAATCGGGACAGGGGTGGGGGGTAATAGGAGCTTGCATAAGAAAAAGACCCCAAATCAGGAATTTTCCTGTAAAATGATGACAGCTGCTCACCCTAGCTGTGGTATTGGAGGTGTGTCTGGGATTTTGATTTGGAGGAGTCCATGTCTCTGCTCCCTGTGGCCATGGTGGATTCTGTACCAAAGCAGCACGTCAGCGGAGCAGACGCACACACCATCGCTCCGTCTCAACGCGCAGCATTCACTGCCAGATGGGACTCATGAGTTTTTAGGGGTCAGCTTGATACGCCTGACTGGGATGAATTAAGTTGGAGGGGGGGTTGGGGCTGTAATAGTTTGGGATGTTCCTTTCTGCATAGTCAGTTCTTTCCCTTTATTCTTTTACCCACACTGATTCCTGATGTCACTCTCCCCTTAACTTGCTTTGGTTATTTCAGTTCCAGTTTTTAAATGGGATCTAATGATTGCAAAGCTGAATGAAAGACAAAACAAACTGGACCATTTGAATGTTGGCACATAGCTGGTAGAACTATACCGAGTGCAGGTTTGCTGTCATTACCTGGGTACCTAGAGCATTTTCTGATGAGGTGGGTAAAGCAATGTCAAAGAACCAAAAGCGCTTTCCAGGGTGAAAGCGCTCATCAGGTGTTTGCTCTCCTGGGTGCATGTCACCACCCAGAGCTTGGCAGCCTTTCAGGAGTGTCACGCTGCATTGTATTTACTGATCTCAAAATAAAAGGTTAAGATGGCTGCTTCACAATATCCAATGAAAACTTGCAACCAATTATACAAATAGCCCCTAATGCAATTAAACAAACGTGGTATTAATACTGATTCAGAACTAAAAAATATGAGATGTGCATGAGAAATGAACTGACACCTAATTTCCATTTCTTAATACCTGAAATTTTGACACTTGCTCACACTATCTTTTTTCAAAAGCAATGCACAGCACAGAGTCAATTGAAATAATAAAACCCTGCCAATTATTCATAGAATCATAGCATTTTAGGGTTGGAAGGGACCTCTGGAGGTCATCTAGTCCAACCCCCAGCAAGGGCTTTATCAAGCCTGACCTTAAAAACATCTAAGGAAGGTGATTCTACCACCTCCCTAGGTAACCCATTCCACCCTCCTAGTGAAAAAGTTTTTCCTAATAATATCCAATTTAAACCTTCCCAACTGCAAGTTGAGACCATTACTCCTTGTTCAGTCATCTACCACCACTGAGAAAGGTCTAGATCCATCCTCTTTAGAACCCCCTTTCAGGTAGTTGAAAGCAGCTATCAAATCCCCCCTCAGTCTTCTCTTCTGTAGACTAAACAATCCCAGTTCTGTCAGCCTCTCCTCATAAGTCATGCGCACCAGACCCTAGTCATTTTTGTTGCCCTTCTCTGGATTCTTTCCAATTTTTCCACTTTTAGTGTGGGCTCCAAAACTGGACACAGACATGGTTAAGAGGACACAATGTCCTTTACCAGTCAGCTCAGAGGAGGTGGCCGAGTGGTTAAGGTGATAGACTACTAATTCCTTGTGCTCTGCATACATGGGTTCAAATCCCATACTCAGTGGGCACATTTTTCTCTTCTACAAACAACTGTCTCCCCATTTGGTACAATGAGAGACCAAACCTTGTAACCTCCTGCAAACAGAAACCTCCTCAGACTACCCTTGCTCCAAATAAAACATGTCTAGTATCAGAGGGGGGGGAGCCTTGTCAATCTGGATCTGCAGAAGCAACAAAGAGTCCTGTGGCACCTTATAGATCTTACTGGAGCATAAGCTTTCATGGGTATTCACCCCCCAAAGCTTATGCTCCAATACACCACTGTTAGTTTAGAAGGTGCCACAGGACTCTTTGTTGCTTTTGTACAATATGTCTGTACCCTTCTGTCTGTCAGAGTTGGCAGCAACAAGGGCTGGGTTCAGTATCTAGGTGTCTGTTGAAGTAACACAATGCAAAACTAGCTAAATTCCCCACCTGGGACAAATATAGACCATGCCCACTTCCAGGACCCTCTAAGGGAGGAGATCGACTGAAGCTACACAACTTCAAGAAGTTGGCGTATCTTCAACTGACTTACCTGCCCTCCTCACGGCAGTGGTAGTTGGCAGTGCGCTCCCTCGTTGACTCCAGCTTGCGCCTCTTGGCAAGCTGGAGTTCCAGAGTCGATGGGGGGTGCCCCTGGGGATCGATTTATTGTGTCTTGATGAGACTCAATAAATCGATTACCAAAAGATTGATGGCTACCCGCGGTAGTGAAGAGAACCCCTAAGAGGCAATACTTCCCCTCTAGAAAGCACAGACTCTGAGTGTAGCAAAAGCCTTTAAATAACAGAGAAACAATGTGGCTTTATGTTGGGGAAACAGGATTCATAACACAGACAACGAGGAAAAAACCCACCCCAAACAAATTGGGCCGTGTCGCTCCTTTGAGTCTAGCAACCCAAAAATCACCCAAAGTCCCACAACCCCAAGGTCTCTGTCAAGGTCACTGCAGCCCCAGAGTTCAAATGTTCATCTGCAGAGTTTTACACCCTCCCCATCCTGTGTGGAAATGGGATGGATAAAGGGCAACTTGTGCGCGCAGATAACTGACTGCCCCACCTCTGCATGGGGTTCTTCTGTAGCTTTCACCACAAAGCCACACCACTCTACCAGATGCTCCTCTCCAGTAGCCATCAAGTGAACCACACCTTTTCACTAGCCACTCACCAATCTATCTTTAGGTGACCCTACTATTTAACTATTCAGTGATTTCAGCTCATAGGAGGAGAACATCACTGCTGGCACACCAATGGTTTAAAGTGAATACAATCTATAACCAGATTTTTAGCAGAATTAAAACTAGATTTCTTATTACACAATAATAAAGGTACAAATAAAAAATTAATACAATTCCATTCCCCTTGCCTAATGAGCACTACTTGCTAGTTGCTAAGAGGGAGAGGGCACCTCTCCCTTCCCACCTCAGAGATCACAACGGAGTGGGACAGGGGGAGAGAGAGAAAGGAGGACACTCACCCCTCTGGAAGGCCCTGCACTGAGCAGAAGCCAAGTACACCCCACACTTTCCTTGTCCCAAGGCTGCTGCAACCCCTGTCCCTAGGGGTACTGTAGTTTGCTAATCAAAAAGGATGGGGGGGGAGCCCTAACCACCCCCACACTCCCTCCCACTTCCCACCCAGAGAACAATGGCTTGAAACCATCCTCTTCTAGGCCCATCCTTGCTTCTTTTTGATCTGGGCCTTCAATGGAGGCCACGACCGGCAGAGTGCCAAGAGCCACTTAGACAAAGAAATGCTGTTGAATTGAGCCTTAGGCCTCACTGCACTCAGCCAAGAGTGCCTCAGTCTCCTCCCGATTAACTCAGCAATAGCCCTACACTTGGCCGAACAGTGTGGAGACTCTCAGGCCTGAAGGCCGAGGGTTCTCAACAGATGGGCAAAAGACAGCACAAGTCACCACAGGAGAGCACTATGGTGGAGATCACCATCAGTGCACAATTCCAGCCCCACCTCTGTGAGGGCCTCCTATGATGACAGCTGGAGCACATCCCCACCCTCACCAAGAAGAAAAGCAGCAGAAAGAAATGGAGGAGAAAAGAGAAGAAGGGACAAGAGGGAAGGAGGAAGAGAGCAGCAAAAAGGGACAAATTCCAAATGCCCCCTGTGAGGCTCAGATTAATAAATTCCAAGGCCCGAAGGAACCATTCTGGTCTGTATTTCTGTTTCTCATCGACCATAGAACGTCCCTCAAAATAATTCCCATAAGAATTAGAGCAGATTTTTTTAGAAAAACACCCAATCTTGAATTTTAAAAGGCCAGTTCTAGAGGATCCAACACAACCTTCAGTGAATTGCTCCAAACCCTGATGTTAATAATGCAAACCTTATTTCCAGTGTGAATTGGTCTAGCTTCAGCCTGCAGACATTGTCTGCTCATAACCTTGATCTGCTAAAGTGAAGAGCCCATTACTAAATATTTGTTCCCTTAGGCTCTTCCTTAACCGTCTCTTTGATTCATCTCCTAGAGTCTGTCAGCATGATGCATGTTTCCATTCACCATTCCTGTGGCTCTTATGTGAACCCCTCCCCAGTTCATCAGAATCTGTCTCAAATTCTGGACACCAGAAATAGACACAATATTTCAGGAGGAGTTGCAACAGTGGCCAGTACAGAGGCATTGTACCCTCTCTATCTCTACCTGAAAATCTGCTTGGATAGCGTCCCCCGTCTGGTACAAAGAAACATAGATTTGTTCTTACCTTGTGCACAGATGACAATTTCCTTTGACAAAATCCACACAGAAATGAAAAAAACCTCCCACCGAATCTCCTCCACACCAGTCCTCTCTTGGTCCTCACAGAGAGGCCACGAGATGGAGACTTGCTGCAGCAAGGTTACAGGGGTCTGTGAGGTTTCTCTTGCCCCACATCCCTGTCCTGCCTGGCTGTTGCCAAGGGAGCTCTGTGAGGTCACAGCCACCTCATCACCTTTGTCCAATAGGCTGAGTTCCCACCAAAGGCCTTTGTGAATTCACAGCCACGCTCACCTTTCCCTTGCAGGCCTGATGTCTGCCCCTGGCCAGCCTGATTGGATGTTTGAACTGCAACCTGGATCTCCCCACTTGCTCATTATTGATTCTGGGGAGCAAGCAGGCTCCCCAGTAAAACAGAGTTGGTTCCTCACCCCACACTGATCCTGCATTTCATTCTTAAGCGGGCATGGGAAATAGTTATAGTATTGCAAATTTCTAGTCAGCTATCCAACAGGTTCCCTCCAATGTTAAACCAGTTTGCCTCTTTTTCTCCCCCTTGCTGAGAAAGAGCAAAAGAAGAAAGAAAGCTCCTGTGGGGTGACTTGATACACAGGGTCATGCTGCTTTTTCTTGATACACAGGCTCATGCTGGAGAGTGTGAAGTAAGGGACTGGTAGACTTTACTTTCTTAGGGAGGAAGAAACATTAGCTGCCTAAGTTGGTGAAGAGAGGGTATTTCATTGTGGGCTGTGACTATAAGCAGAAGAGGGACACCTAAGGGCTATCGCTACAGCCCAACAGGGGCCTTGAATTCATGAGGGTGAATTAAGAATATCAGGTGCTAGTGACTGAGCTAGCTGGATTTGAAGTCAGTCAACTGCCTAGTCTCAGTGCAGAAGGAGCCCTGAGGGTGTTTATTTGTGAGCTGAGATTCCTTTTCTGACCTTTGCCTTCTTTCCTGGTTTGTTACTTCTCCAGCAAGCAAACTGGAGCTGTTACAAGGCTGGAGAGATGCTGCTTTCTAGACCAGAGAGCTGGGGTTGATTAAGCTGTTGTCACCATCAGCTGGTCACAGAAATCTGGGAGGGAGGGTGGAATTTAGGATTCTTCCACCAGGAAGAGGTGCTGTTGGACTTATCGAGTGGGGGAGAATCAGAAAAAGCTTCTCAGCTCCCAGGGAGCGAGCAGACAAGCAAGTTCACAGCAGGCCACACACACATTTTCACAGGGAATCAGATCCCCCTGGAGAAAACTCAAGAAGCCCAAGCCCAGGAGTGTCAGAGAAGGGAATCACTGTTTGCCTTAAGCTGTGGGTGAGGGAAACCTGCAGGTCCTTAGATCCTCCAACCTCTGATAGAACCATTTGTGGGGAAGGTCTGGGGAAGCCAAGGAGGGCAAGGAGAAGGGGAAAGGACTTGCAGCTGTTGTGCAATCATCACGCTCCCAGCAGAAGGTTCCGGGGGATTCAATACTTTGGCTGCTTATTGAGGACACAGAACTCACAAGATGGCAACACTCAGAGCCCCATTACATAGAGTCCGGAAGTGATCAGCTCACACTGAGGGGGGCAACACCCCTCCCTGGGTCTCTTTACCAGAGCTCCTATCCGCTCAGTGTCCTTCCTTGCAAAGTGTCCAGGCAGACTCCTGAGAGGGTTGCGATGAGGTAAATGAATTCAGGGGAGGATTGTTTCTCATGGGTTTTCTTTGTGCTGCTCTGTGATCCTGCTGGAGGAAGCATCATTTGAGTTTGTTTCAGTACCTTGGGTTGGGCTCAGGTTTTGACCCTGAGCACGGGGGTTCCTGCACTCTCTGATCTTACTCTCCTAGGGAATGGAGAAAGGAACAGCTTCTGAAACTGGATAGAAAGTAGCCTAAGAAAGTGTAGTCCAGGTGAGAAGAAAAGTGGCATCATCACTTCCCTGGTGGTCTAGCGGTTAGGATTTGGCACTCTCACTGCTAAGGCCTGGGTTCAATTCCCGGTCAGGGAACAGTCACTTTATAGTAAATTTAACTGGGACCTAAAAATGGAGCTCTAATGGTGGGAGTGAGATCTTGTGAAAATTCTGCCTGATGATGTGTCTGGAACCTCTAAGAAATGTCTCAACCTTTAGCATTTGGAAGGACCTGATAAAAAGCTGCTCCTTTGAAATTCAGTTCTACATAGTTGACAGGATTTGAACCTGTGCGGGGAATGCCCAATGGATTTCTAGTCCATCGCCTTAACCACTCCGCCACAGCTACTTAGCAGATAGCTCTTTGTCATTACACTCTACTTTTGTTCTCACTGAATGATCCTTCCCAATTGTTTCCTCAGACCAGCTTCCACCACACACTCACTGCTGTGCCATTGTCTAAGTGTGTCCATGGCTGAACAGCGAGAATTCCTGCTCATTTCCCTTCTGGCTGGACCATGAGGAGAGTGTGTTTGTGGATAATGAGGTTGCTGTAGATCAGGGGTGGGCAAACTATGGCCTGCAGGCCAGATCTGGCCCCCAAACCTGTTCTGACTGGCCCGCTAGGGCTCGGTAAGGGAGGCTGCTCTCGGCCCTCCCCTGCCCTCCCAGAGCATCACTCTCAGTTGCCTGAGCTCCCTGCAGGGGAGGCTGCTCCCAGCACCTTGCCCCATGTTCCTGGAACGTCACTGAAGCTCTGGGAGAGCGGGGGAAGGTGCCCAGGGGGAAGGCGCTGGGAGCAGCCTGCCCCTGCAGGGAGCTCAGACACCAGACGCTGAGGCTCTGGGAGAGCAGGGAGATGCGCTAGGGAGGTCATGGGAAGGACTCCTCCGGTGGGGGGAACAGCTTCTTGCCCTCCCCTGTTCTCCTGGAGGCTTAGCAGTGTGCGTCTGAGCTCCCGGTGGGGGAGGCTACTCCCGGCCCCTCCCCCGCTTTCGCCACTCTCCCAGATCAATGATCGATGCGGTCCCAGTTCATATTAATAACATCCCAGCAGCCTAGAAAGTGGGAAGGAGGCAGTTCTGGAGCTGGCGTCTCTCGTCCAGTTCTTCCTTGTGACTTGGACAGAAGTGTGAAGGGAGCAAAACGTGCCAGGCTGAAGGTTTTGTGCTCGGCCTTGAGGATTAAGCCTGAGCCTGCAGCCTGGAGTTCTGAGGCGTGTCCAGCCTACGGGCCACCAGCTGAAACCACTGAGGGCAAAAGGGGCTCTTATGGCTGTGAGCGGATCTTTGAGAGGGGGGGTTATTGACATCTCTGGGTGGGCTCAAACCACCAGCCTTCTAACTAACTCTGGCCCATTGCACCACAGAGACACACATTTAAGGGGTGCTAAGGCTGCTCCCTCACATCTGGCACATCTGCCTGGCAGCACTAGAGCTCACAAGGTGCTAGTGTGGATCCTGGCAGGGGCAGCAAATTATCTGGGCCCCTGGTGCCTGGGCTCCAGCAACATTCAGGGCCCAGGGTCCCAGCTTCACCAATGTTCAGAGCTGGGTCCCTCCCCCGGCCCTGCCTGTCACCCCAGCTGTCTCCCTGAGTGTCCCTGCCCCTCCCTTGCTGCCACGGCCCCTCCCTCTGCTCTGGAGCTGAGCATCCCTGTCTCTCCCCTGCAGCTCCATGCTGCCTCCCTGCAGCAACTGCCATCGCAGGATTCTAGTGCCCCCATCCACTTCTCCCAGGGCAGACTGACCCTGAGCCTGCCCGTCCACCTCAGACCTGTTCATTTTCCAGTGGGACCCTCCTCCAGCACAGGGGCCCCCAACTACAGGCAATGATCCTGCCCCATGCTGTGCATGCTATAGCTCTGACCCAAGCCGCCAATGGGGTGCACCAGGAATGGCATTGACCGGATTTCCATGAAGAAGAGACCGTTGACAGCCCAGTGCAGGGTAATGCCAATGGACTGTTTGGATCACACAGCTCTCACCGTGCACCTCAATTCCCTGACCAAGTACAGAGGATCCTGGAAACTGAACATCCAGAGTCTGCAAGATAAAGGAGCGGGGCCGTGAGTCCTGATGGTGTTGGCAGAACAGAAAAGCATCAGAGGGGTCTATGGCAACCAGGGGGATTGGTGGGAGGCGGTGAGGGAGGTCGAGCAAACACCACAACCTTTAATAAACCAACAGTGCCAAATCCTGTGGGATTTCCACCAGACCAGCCAGGCAGGGGAATGTGTCAGTGGGTGACTGAATGACCAGATGAGGCGACAGCTGGCTGAGCTCCTCCAGGAGATGAGTCTGCAGCTGGCTGAGATGAGTGGGACACCGAGTAAAGGGGGGCAACCTCCCCAGACATTTCTGAGGCCTGCAGGGAACAGAACCAAAGAGGGGGGTGGGGGGACTGAGGGCAGGACCCACAGATATGGTAGAGCAGGACTATAGTCGATGGAGGAGGCGAGAGTGTTCTGCGAGAAAAAACTGCTAATGTGAAGCAGTAAATCAGGGTTTCTCAAACTTGGGGTCGCCCAGGCCAGGCTGACTCTCCCCTGACCTCTCATCTTCTCCCAGCCAGTGTCTCTCAGGAACTAATCTCCCAGGCTGCCCCCCTGCATAACAAAGTTTCCCTGGGCTGGGGGTCAGGCAGGGTGTCTGTGACTGTCTGGATCTCACTGGGGATAAGTGGGGGCTGGGGCTGGTTTTAGTGACTCATTAAGGAGACCCAGGAGGTGAATGCAGCCACCACATTTCAGTTCAGCTTTGGAGATGTGACACATGGACAATCACCTGCTTAAAAAGCATCTAAATCCCATGGGCACAACTCTCTCATGCACAGCTTGTGAGCTCAACCAACTACGGAGAGCAGCCCTGTGAATGAGTCATGGAGACTGTTATACAGATAAAACGACACAGGATGTTTTCAGGGGACAAGACAAGAATGTCACATTTATTATAACACAATTTGATTTATAAACAATAGCTAATATCTAATACCTTTGTATACACAACACATACACACACACTAGATGTTCTACAGCTGCTGTAGAGTTACCCGTCCTGAATGTAGCTTGAGTCCGTGGTTTGGGTTCACAGCTTGGGATCGTAGCTTGTGGTGGCTAACTTGCCAAGAGAGCTGGGCACAAGGAGGGGTTGGGTCTCTGTCGGGCGCACACCGATACCCCTTGATGTTGGCAGCAGAACGTTACCCAAAGTTTTCTATCTCGCCCATCCTTTTTATTGGCTTTTAGTTTGAATCCAGCATCTTTAGGTCTTGGTGTGTCATGCTACCTCTGGGATCTGTGTGATTGATTCCCCATCAATTGCAGACCTGACTTTCAGCCTTGGACCTGGCTTCCATGTTCCTTCAATTGGACCTTTGTTCTTTTCTCTTTAGGCTGGACTCCTCTTACTTTGTTAGGGCTATTGGCTGCATCTTCAGCGTTGGTGTTCACACTTTTTCATCAGGAGGGGCTGGAGGTTGATTTCATCATCCATGCATACCTCATTCACACATTTAAATTAATTAGTTTACATCAGGGTTTTGCAGAAAGGTTTTACTTTCTTGACATTTACAGCAAGGTTTACAAAATGGAGTGAGCATTTTAAAATGGAGTTTAAGACAAGTTAAAATGGAGTTTGAGTTACAATATGGACAAGTGTAAGAAATGGCAGATGGTGAACAATAGTTACTATAGAATGGTAAATAGTGAGCAGACGTTACAATGAAACAGTGCAAGTTTAAATCCTTTAAGTAGCAATTGGATTGAAAGTGAAATTTAGAAAGGCAGCCACCTGAACAGCTGTGAACATGAACAATTTACAAACAATTTCATTGATCAGTTCTACAAAAGCCCCACATCACCAGCAGAGTGGCGCAGCGGAAGCGTGCTGGGCCCATAACCCAGAGGTCGATGGATCGAAACCATCCTCTGCTAGTTTGTGTTTTCTACGTATAGCCCTGGAAATAATTCCACCTGCTTTTATTTGCTCCACATTGAAAAGAGGAGCAAATTCTCTCTCTGTTTACACTTCAAGGGGGATGCAGAGCCGCATCTTGTGCACCTCCACCTAGGAGCCAGACCTCCACCTAGGAGTCACCTGAGGTAACCTCAAGTCTCTGCCCCCTCTCCCCAGGTGCTTTGGGGTTCCCCAGGGCCCAGCATGGAGCTGCTGTACCTGCAGGGTCCCTGGGAGTCACAAAGGGGTGATGTGAGGTTACTGCCCCATCTGTCCTGGGGTGGGGGACTTGAGCCCCCGGAACAGCCCTGTGGGGACTCAGCCCTGTGGGGAATTCACTGTCTGTGGAAAAGCTCTTCTAGGCACTGGGATTCCCAGCTACATTCAAGTGGCATGAAGGAGAAGAAACAGTTAATGCTTTAGAACAGTTTGGGGGGAGCTGGATTAGATTAGAAGGTGACAGACAAGCACCTTTAAGAGGAGGCAGCCGTCCCTGTCAAAAAAATCATCTCCCGTCTCCACTTGAATGACAGCCTCAATTGTTCCTTATCCAGGCAGAGCCCCAGGATTGGAATCAGCAGCAGCAGTAAATCCCAGGCTTTGGCAGGCTCCTGGTCCCTTTACGTGCAGGGTTCACTGTTTTGCTGAAAGGACAGTGGTACCTCTACCCACCACAAGTCCCTCATTTCAGGCTCCCCAGCAGGGGAAAGCAGCGTAGGCTTGTGTACCAAGTTGACCCACATGAGCTTTCTTTCTTCTCTTGCTCTATCTCAGCAAGGGGAGGGAAAAGAAGCTCTCGCCACACTGGAGTCACAAGGGGGACATAGGTTTGATTTCCTGAGTGCGGGCTCCAGACCTTTGCTCTACCAGCTGACCTAGAGAAGGGCTGTCACCACTTTCTCCAGAATCCAAGGGAGTTTTTGTAGCGTAGTGGTTACCACATTTGCCTACAATGCCAAAGGCCCCTCGTTCAAACCCAGTAAACAACATTTACTTTTCCCAGCTCCCCTTTCTGTCCAGCAAGGAGCTCCTCTCTCTGCCACTGGCCTGTCCCTGGATCATCCCAACTCCTGCATGAGAGAGGGGGGTGACATCAGTGGAGAAAGCACCTTGGAATCAGCCCGGGGAAGCTGCAGGACTTAGAGGAAACATGTTGCTCTCTCTCTTCCCAGCCCCGGCCCTGGCACCAAATTACCCCAAAATTTCAAAATGCCCATGGCTGCACCAGTCCTGTCAACCAGCCCCATCCCTTGGCCATCCCCCCCATGGGTTGTGCCCACTCTAAGGGGTAGGGCCAATCCTGGGGTGTGTGGGATCCTGGTCAACTCCCTCTGCCCTGCCTGTTCCCCCTATCCCCACACTCCCCCATTCCTCCTCTTCCCCCTATCCCCACAATCCCCCAGTCCTCCTCTTCTCCCAGCAACCCTGCACTCACTGGCAGTGGTGGGAAGTGGAGCAACCCATACCCAGCCTGCTCTTCTCCACCAGCTCCCAGCCCACTCTGCTTCCCCTTCCCCTTCCCCAACCGCAGTCATGTCACTCTGGTTGAGGAAAGGACCGGCCCTGGCTCTCAGTGGCAGCAGGAAGCAGAGCGCCATGGCTGGAAGCTGGTGGACTAGACCTGGCTGGGGCCAGGTTGCTTCACTTCCCACCACTGCCAATGAGTGGGGAGGGATCCCTTTCCCCAAGTCCCCTTCCCCAAGCAACATGGATGGGGTGAGGGTAAGGGAAGCAGAGCGGGCTCCTCCTGGCCTCCTGGTTATCCCCTGGGTGCACTGGACCTGTGGGGCCCCCAAAAGAGGCCCCAACAGCTCCTCCCACCAGACCCTGCAAGGGAGGCCCAGGGCTCCACACAGCCCTTCCCCATGGTGGGGCTGCATAGGGCACCCAGATGGCTAGGGACAGCACTGCCCTTAGGCATTTTGTCAGCATCATGCCCCAGACAACTGCATCTCCCCAAACTCCACAAGACCCAGCTCATCAACCTGGCCCCTCTTACAGCCTCCGCTTCAGCCTGACTAATAGGAGGAGTTTTAAGTCTCCCTCCCTCCGGCCAAATCTCGGTTGAGGAGAGAGACAAATTTCAAGCCACACCAAGACCTAGGAGTGATTCTTTGTGGTTTCATAGCTTGTTCCTTTCACAGACTGAACTTCGCCCAATATAATCTATTACCTCACCCTCCTTGTGTCTCTCATGTCTTGGGATGGACATGCCTATAACCACTGTGGGATTCCCTCCCAGGGAGTCAGACACCCTAAAATTGTGCTGTGATATTCTCTACATCAACAGAACACTCTGGAACGGTCATAGTCACCTCCGGTTCCAGTGGGCATCAGTCACCCAGCAGGAAGGAAAATACTCGTTCTTGTAGGAATAGGGTCAGGGGAGCTGAGCACGTTGATGTTCCAGGGTTTGCAGCAAAGCAACCCTGGGTGTCAAATCAGCTGTTCTTAAGGGGGTAGGAGGCAGGAATTGTTAAATAACAAATGTTCATGGAAGTTGCTGTAAGTGGTCACCCAATGTTTCTTTGTGCTCATTAAGAGAGAGTAGTGCTTTATTTGCTGCTGAGTAAGCTCCCAGGACAGATCTCTAGGCACCAGATGTGCGTGCTTGTTCCAGCACATCCCTGGCTCCAACTGTGCCCCACTCACTGCTGTAGAAGGGTCTTATATGCACTGAGCGAGTGGCTTTTTTTCCTCCTTCTTAGCACAGTTGGCAGTGTGTCAGTCTCATCATCTGAAGGTCCTGAGTTCAAGCCTCAGAGAGGGCAGCTTTTTGTTCCCTGCTTCAGAGAAAAGAGACTAGAGCAGAGGGGTTTCTAGACACCCTCCCTTCCAGCCAACACACAGACAGACTTTTCAGAGGCATTAACGTTTCCTTCTCCATTAGGACTCTTTAATGCAGCTGGAGATACCCATCCCTAGAGGCCCCTTCCCACAGAGCACACAACCCTGTGCAGAGAGAGAGCTGGGGGCTGTCGGGTTGTTGTGGGCAAGTCATGAAAGGGACGAACTGAAAATCCACTGGGGCCATTACCCCCTTGCTCACCCCCAAGCAGCTTTGACCTTTGATGACTGTGATGCTGAGACTCCACTGCCTCAGCATCCTCCACCCCCACTGGAGGCTGGTTCCTTAGACCCCTGTTCATATTTCATCTCCCAGCCAGTGCATCCCGGCCCAGCCACTCACCTTCTGCCCCAGGTCAACCAGCTGGTGGGCTGCACCCACAGACAGACACTTATACCGCTCCCCTCAGAGCAGCAGCCGCAGCTGTTGTCAGCTAATCCCCACCTAAGGCTGGGGGAAGGAGCTGGGATCACTTGTTATTTCTCCCACACATCCAGTCTCACTGGGTTTGGACACATTTCTCTCTCCACCTGATTTCAATTCACAGCCCCTCCCCCATTTCTGCTTTAGGCCTCATTCCTGGACAGATGTGAACACAAAGAAACGTTTGGTGACCACTCACAGCTACTTCCCTGAAGAGTTTTTAATGGAATAATTGCTGCCTCCACCCCCCCATGAAGAACAGCTGAATTTATCCCCTGGTGCTTCATCCTCCTCCATAACCATGTCATCAAAATCACCTGGGTGACTGTGTGAAACTCCTGACACTCCCCACTCCTCCTCCTTCACAGGTGTGACCCTCATGTAGCTGGTGTAAGATCCATTTCCTCCCAGTTCTCCGACATCAGGGGTTTTCTTCCACTTCTTTGGCCCCCCCAGGCCCTATTGCCAGCAGAGCGTGCCCCTCCCGCAGCCCAGAAGTGTCCCTGTTTCAGGGTCTCCCACAAAACTCTTCTCTGGCTCCGGGAGAGGTTCCAGTGGCCCCACAGGAGTTACAGCATCCAGGGCACATTTGCAGTCTGGCTTTTCCTCCCTGCTTAATGTCACTTCTCGTCCTGGGAGAGTCAGGAACTACATCTCCCAGCCTGCACTGGGGGCACTTCCACCCTCTTCAGCCCAGGTAAGGGATGTCTCTCAGGCCGGGCTGACCCTCCCGCTATCTCTCATCTTCTCCCAGCTGTGGCCTCTCTCAGGCCACGATGAGTTTCCCCCTCCTCTTGTCTTCCAGCCACTGCCTCTCAGGATAAGCAGGGGCTGGGGCTGGTTTTGGTGAATCATTAGACTAAGGTGACCCCGGAGGTGAATGCAGCCACCACATTTCAGTTCAGCTTTGGAGTTGTGACATACGGACAATCACCTACCTAGAAAGTGTTTAAATCCCATGGGCACAACTCTCCCATGCACAGCTTGTGAGCTCAGCCAACTACAGGGAGCAGCCCTGTAAATGAATCATAGAGACCTTTCTACACCTACCAGAGTACTGCAGTGACAGTGTGCTGGGCCCATAACCAAGTGGTCAATAGATCAAAACCATCCTGTGCTAGTTTGTGTTTTATTACTTCCAGCCATGGAAATCACTCAGCTGCCTTTATTTGCTCCACATAGTGATGAGGAACAAATTCTCTCCCTGTTTACACTTCCACAGTGATAAAGGAAGGAATAAAGCCCCAGCAGAGCCTTATCCCTCAGAGTCCAGTCCTGTCAGAAGAGATGTGCGATGACTCCAATCACATGGTGTCTTCTGCAGCAGGGTCTTTTTTTCCTGGAGGAGCAGTACAGTTCCTAAGCAGAATCAGCCTTATTAATACTCTGCAACTAAACCAAGCCACCTGAATGATTCAAATCTTACTCCTTTGGAAAATCTGCACAAGCACAGACTTCATATCCCCCAAAGATTTATTTGGCATCTGACGAAGTGGGTATTAGCCCATGAAAGCTTATGCTTCAAAACATTTGTTAGTCTTTAAGGTGCCACAGGACTTTCTGTTGCTTCTGCAGATCCAGACTAACATGGCTACCTCTCTGATTCATGACCGGTTTTAGATTAGCAGCCGTGTTAGTCTGTATCTGTAAATAAGACAAGGAAGACTTTGTAGCACCTTAGAGACTAACCAGTTTATTTCAGCATAAGCTTTCATGGGCTATAGCCCACTAAATTGGATGCATAGACTGGAACAGAAGTAAGATGCATTTATACACACAGAAGCAAAAAAAAGTTGTAGATTAGCATACCAATTCAAAGAGGCTGTTTAATATGGATGGGCCATTATCACCAGGAGAAAAAATACCTTTTGAAATGGATTTTTGTGTCTGGCAGTAGATAACACCTATTGAAGGTAAATTAACTAGGGAAATGCAATCAATTAGTGTAATGAGAGAACCATTCACAAGTTCTGTTTAGCTCTTGGTTTATTGTGTCCAACTTGAAAATTAATTCCAGTTCCTCAGTTTCTCGTTGGAGTCTGTTTTGGAAGTTTTTCTGTTTCAAAACTGACACCATCAAGTCTTTAATGGAATAGCCAGGAAGATTGAAGTGTTCTCCTACTGGTTTTAAATGTTATGATTCCTGATGTCAGATTTGTGTCCATTTATTCTTTTGCATAGAGATTGGCCAGTTTGGCCAATGTAGATAGCAGGGGGCATTGCTGGCACATGATGGCCTATATCACATTGGTCGATGTGCAGGTGAATGAGCCTCTGATGGTGTGGCTGATGTGATTAGGTCCTCTGATGGTGTCCGTTGAATGGATACGAGGCCAGAGTTGGCATCAGGCTTTGTTACAAGGATAGGTACCTGGGTTAGTGTTTTCGGTGTGCGGTTGCTGGTGAGTATTTGTTTCAGGTTGAGGGCTGTCTGCAAGCCAAGACTGGTCTGTCTTCCAAGATCTGTGAGAGTGTGGGATCATCTTTCAGGACAGGTTGTAGGTCTTTGATGATGCGTTGGAGAGGCTTAAGTTGGAGGCTGAAGGTGATGACTAATGGTGTTCTGTTTTTGTCGTTCTTGGGCCTAAAAAACAGATTGACAGAGCCAGAAGAGTACCCTGAAGCCACCTACTACAGGACAGGCCCAACAAAGACAAAGCTTGTCCCTCATTGGTGGGGGCTGGCAAAGAGTCAGATGTGGGCAGAAATGCTGCTCTAAACCAAAGCAGGCACCCGCATGGCTTAGCTGGCTAAAGCACCTGTCTAGTCTAGTAAACAGGAGATCCTGGATTCAACTCCCAGTGGTACCTTTTTGTGTAGGTCTTGGGGCACCTGGTTTTGGCTGCTGTCAGAAGACAAGGTTCAGTTTCTCTCATGGTTTAAATTATACTCGCAAGCACTGAAAATGGTGTGACTCTAGGATGGGTTGACCTAACTCCTGTTCCAGCCCCAGATTCACCCCCTAATCATCCACTGCCCCTCAGAGCCACAGCTGTGGAGGGGCTGGCGGAGGGAGCTGTGACTCTAGGTTGGGATCTTCTCTGCAGATGGCTGGCAGAAAGAGGGTGCTCAGTTCTGTCAGGGATCTGCTCAGGTGCCTCACTGATGGGAGATGCAGATTTTTCTGTAAGGGGAATAAAAAGGGTATTTGACTTCCAGGGTGATGGAAGGAATGTGCAATTATGAGAGGGACTAGCCATCCCTCCTGCCTCTGCTTTTAAGGGCCCCAGTGGCCTAATGGATAAGGCGTTGACTTCCGAAGCCAGAGATTGTGGGTTCAAGTCCCATCTGCGGTGGTGAAACTATGGAATGTAAGAAAGACTTGGTTGAACACAAAATACTGGATCTTGGGAGCACTCACCCAGAAATGAATCTCCTACCAGACTGGTGCTTTAGAAACCCATCAGTAGCAAACACTTCATACTGGAGTTTATCTGATGATAGAGGGATGGGGAGGGTTTACTCTGAGATCCCCATGGGAAAACAGATGGAAAGAACAAGGCTGGTGGGAGGTTGAGCAGATGGAAGATCTACTTGCCCCAGTGGGTGGGATTCTGGGGGGAAGAGGCTGAGTGGGGGCAGGATATTGGGACAGAGGGCAGGTGGAGCCATGGTCTGAGCACCAGAGGCTAATCAGGAGGTTTGTGCCATGGAGCTGCAAAGGGAGGTGCATCACATTTAGTGTTTCTTGACTGGTTTGGGGAGGCTCAGAACTCCTTATGGCCCACACTCACTGTCACTGGTAAATAGGGTCAGAGAAGACTCTGGGAGCCTGGGGTGTGAAATCACTGGATGAAACTGGCAGCCTGTGCCCAGCCCCTCTGCACCCAGGGGAGGGGCTCAGGGAGTAAATCCTCAGAAATCTCACCCCTGGGTTTGGAATGGCAGGTCCAGCAAACAAGTCCCTTTCTGTGCATGAAGGGCAGGAGGGGGAGGGTCCCTGGGGATGTCAGTTTGAGGGGGAGGGGCTGTGAGAAGATGGTCACCTCCAGGAAACAGGAGTCCCCTGACATGGGAGTTCAACTTCATCCTCCCCCGCAGTGCTTTGGGGGGCCCAGCATGGAGCTGCTGTCCCTGCAGTGTCCCTGGGAGTCACAAAGGTTTGATGTGAGGTTATGAGCCCCCAGAACAGCCTTGTGGGCACTCAGCCCTGTGGGGAATTCACTGTCTGTGGAGAAGCCCATCTAGGAATGGGAATTTGCAGCTGCATTACAGCGGCATGATGGAGAAGAAAGAGTTAATGCTTTAGACCAGTCTGGGGATACTGGGGGTGAAGTAGGGGACCAACCCAGCTGTCAGTCTGCAGAACAGCCAACCCCAAACATTCAAAAACCCTGAGTCAGGCTCCCCAAAAATCATGAACTGGGCTTCAAAATCAGGAGATTCTGTAATAATAGATTTGGGGATCTGTTTATTTGCCTTCTGTGTGATGAGCCTTTAGGGTGCACTTGGGTCACATTTTGAATTTTTCTCCACCACCACAAGGGCCAGGAGAACTGCCCTGGCTCCCTGCTCAGCAGCAAAAAAGTCAATTCCCCCCACCCCGATGCATTGGCCTGGAGCTCAGGACAGTGGTGGGGGTTTCTCCTTTCACTCCTGCTGGGGAGTGTGGGGATCCCAGGGGCATTTCTAGAAGACAACAGAAAGTTCAAGGTCAGATGACATTTTAATTTACAGTTGTTTATAATGTGATATAATCCTTCAATCCTAGTGTCACCAGCGATAACGTGGCTTAATTAAATCATCCCAGCCAAGGCTTTGTGAATTCAGGCCTTTAAAACCTGCAAGGATGGAGATTCCACCACCTCCCTAGGGAACCCATTCTAGTGCTTCATTGCCCTCCTAGTGACATAGTGTTTCCTAATATCCAACCTAGACCTCCCACACTGCAACTTGAGACCATTGCTTCTTGTTGTGTCATCCACCACCACTGAGAACAGCTGAGCTCCATCCTCTTTGCAACCTACCCTTGTGGAGTTGAAGGCTCCTATCAAATCCCCCCCAAACTGGCATTCTAGATGAGGTTTGAACACTCAACCCCAGCATCACTGTATTATAAGTACTGTGTGCAAATCCTTTGCACCAGTGGAGGCCACACTGATAGAACCTTGATCGATACTTTCGGACCTTGACAAAAATAATGGTTTCCCCCTTAAGACGGGTGGTGTGTTCTATTCCTTATGTCCTGGTCCCTCGTGGCCATTTTCTTTCCCTACTTTTGGTGAAAAGCTTTTTTGTATTTTGTTTAGAAACTTTATTTCCCCAGGAGAGACCCAGGAGTGGGGGCTGCCTGCATGTACCCAGCACCCACTAGATTAGAAGGTGACCAACAAACACCCTTAAGATGAAGCAGCTGTCCCTGTCAAAAAAATCATCTCCCATCTTCACTTGAGTGACAGCCTGAATCGTTCCTTATCGGGGCCGAGCCCTGGGATTGGAATCAGCAGCAGCAGCAAAAACATCTGTACGTAGCAGGAACCACACAAAATGTGCTTTCAAAGGAGCTGTCTCCTTCCTTCGGGAGTTAAAATTGTCAGTAAAATTTGGGCTGTAGAGCCCATGGCCCCAACTCTTAGTGTCTCTGGGAACCTGTCTCTGCTCCCAGCTGACAAGCTCCCAGACAACTCTTTAGTGCTGTAGGAGTGAGTCATTTGTCAGGCATAAGTGGCACAGAAGAGAGGTATTTGTCACATGCATTGGTGGTGTAGTGGTGAGCATAGCTGCCTTCCAAGCAGTTGATTTGGGTTCGATTCCCAGCCAATGCAATGGTGGGATGTTTTCCTGACCAGTGATTGGTTTAATTACAGTCACATTGTATCAGTTTCTCAATGACAAAAGAGAATGAATGTTCTGAATCCTAGCAGATCATTCAATGCCCAGCAGAGGGGAAAATGGGGGGAGTGTACAGAGAGCTGTTGCAGTTATCCTCTAGTTACAATGTTCAGTTTATTTTTTTTCCCTTTATTTCCCTCTCTCTTTTAGACTCAGAGCCTTTACGGTCAGAAGGGACCAGCGTGATCATCTAATCCGACCTCCTGCACTTTACAGGCCAACAGCCCCCACCCATTCCTGGAATAGATCCCCTAATATCTGCTTGAATTGCTGGTGTCCTCAAATCATGGTTTAAAGATGTCAAGTTGCAGAGAATCCACCATTTACAGCAGTGTCTGTAAACTTTTCCCCCTGCAGCCCCTATCCACGAGGGAAAAGTCCGGCAGCCCCCGGGGCAGATACGTTCACCAAAATGCCGCCACAAAAACTGGAAGCTGCCAGCAGTGGTGGCATTTTGGCAGAACCAAAATAGCCCACTCAGAAGTTCGGCGGTCTCCGTGGTGGTGCTGGGGTCTTGTGCACCCTCTGGTTGACCATTGATCTACACTAGTTTAAACCTGCAAGTGACCCATGCTCCATGATGCACAGGAAGGTGAAAAAATCCCCAGGGTCTCTGCCAATCTAATCTAGGGGAAAACTCCTTCCCAACCCCAAGTGTGGTGATCAGTTCGACCCTCAGCATGGGGACAAGAAGTACCAGGAAGACACCTGGGAAAGAATTCTCTGCAGTCACTCTGAGCAAGAAGCTCTTAGTGTCCCAGCTCCATCTCCCTTTGCCAGGTCCAGCATTGCTCCCTTGGGGATCAAATTCACAGTGCTGGGCTTAGCAGGCCCAATGCTTTAACCACTGAGCTATGCTGCTCGCCAAAATGTGGGGCAGGCCTCCTAGGAGGGGCACAGAGGCATATTCATGGGGCCACCTCAGGGCCCAAGCCAGCCCCCAAGAAAGGAAGGGAAGGGGCACCACTCACCTCCCAAATCTTCCCCAAGCCAGCCCCCAACCTGGCCCCCTTACTCCTGTCCACACCCCTCTCCCCAGGAAGCCACTGCCCCACTCCTATCCCTCGTTCTTGACCGTGGTTTCAGAGGGGCTGCAGAC
Organism: Sternotherus odoratus; assembly: GCA_032164245.1. Taxonomy (NCBI): domain Eukaryota; kingdom Metazoa; phylum Chordata; order Testudines; family Kinosternidae; genus Sternotherus; species Sternotherus odoratus. The sequence goes on along the minus strand of JAVMKO010000136.1, from coordinate 151,139 downwards.
ATTGAAAAGCAGCACAATGTGAAAAGTTTGGGGACCACTAAATGAGAGTGACATCTTCAATCCCTTCTCTACAGTCCAATAAAAGGTATCCCACATCCACCTGGGGCCTCCACCAGGACAGACTAGGGATGTTCTACTGTTCTTCACTCAGGCAGGAAAGATAACAACATTTCATTGTGCTCATGTGATTTATAACCAACACCAGCCAAAACTGGACATTTTGGCAAAGTGGCCCCTCATGCTGCATACCTGGGCAAAACAGGCATCTCTGGGGAAACATGGTCTGTTCCCAAAGACTTTCCTCCAGCTCGTCACTAGATGTGAGGTGGGAGCTCATTAAGACCCTGATTACACTTAGTATTTACAAACTCCTTATTGTCCCTACCTCTGCTGGACTTAGATTTCTCCTTCTGACCCTAACTTCACAGCTCAGATGAGGTGGCCGAGTGGTTAAGGCGATGGACTGCTAATCCATTGTGCTCTGCACGCATGGGTTCAAATCCCATCCTCATCGGCTACATTTACTGTTCTATAAACAACTGTCTTCCTATTTGGTACAAAAACAGACCAAACCAGGTTGCCTCCTGCAAACCTTTTCCCACTTCCTTTGCTTTAAATAAAATATGTCTGGAACCCTTCTGTCCAGCAGACTTGGCAGTAACAAGGGTTGGGTTCAATATCTAGGTGTATGTTCCAATAACACAATGCAAAACTGGCTCAAGCCCTCACCCAATGACCTGGGACAAATATATACCAACCCCCATGTACCTCTAAGAGGCAATACTTCCCGTCTTGCAAGCTCGGAGTCTGAGTGGAGCAAAAGCCTTTTCATAAGAGAGAAACAATGTGGCCTTATATTGAGGAAACTCGACAAACAGGATTCATAACACAAACGATGAGCAAAAAACCCACCCCAAGTAAATTGGGCCGTGTCTCTTCCTTTGGTTCATAAGTCCAGCAACCCAAAAGTCACCCAAAGTCCCACAACCCCAAGGTCTCTGTCAAGGTCAGTGCAGCCCCCAAGTTCAAATGTTCATCTGCAGAGTTTTATGCCCCCCAGCCTGTGTGGAAATGGGGGAGGGTAAAGGATACCTTACTTACTGCGATGGCCAACTGACCCTCTTTTCATGGGCTTCTGCAGCAGCCTTCACCACAAACTGCTGCTCTCCAACAACTACTCCTCTCCAGTAGCCATCCTGTGAGATGAGTATCTCTGCTAACTGCTCACGAATATATCTCCATTCCCCCTCCTATTTAAGACAGTATGCAGTGATTTTAGCTTATATTAGGGTAACAGTAACATCATTAACCACAAACACACTCTCCTCATGGTCCAGCCAGAAGGGAAATGAGCAGGAATTCTTGCTGTTCAGCCATGGACACACTTACACAATGGCACAGCAGTGAGTGTGTTGTGGAAGCTGGTCTGAGGAAACAATTGGAAATGATCAGTCACTGAGAACACGAGTGTAATGACACACCACTACCTACCAAGTAGTTGTGGCCGAGTGGTTAAGGCGATGGACTTGAAATCCATTGGGGTTTCCTGCACAGGTTTGAATCCTGTCAACTACGAAGGAGCTTGTGGTTCTTTAGTTTCAGTGCCTGACTATCCTTTGTGTCAAAGGGAGCTAGGTCTTGTCTCACTCTAAGGCTATGTCTACACTACAAAGTTATGTCACTTTAGTTGAAGTGTTTTAATTCCAGCCTGTGCTCCTTGTGTCACCAGGCTGCGTCCATGCTAGCAGCTCTTGCATCACCCCAGAGAGCAGTGCACTCTGGATAGCTATCAGACTGTGCAACTGGCTGCAGGGTGCTTTGGGAAGGGTTTGCAATGGCTCATTGGCTGGTACAGCATCACATGATGCAGGTTTTTCTACCCCATTGTTCCATGGGCATCCTACTAGATTTCCAGCTGCTTTTCAACTGAAGTGTGTGTGGTGGGACAGAGAGTGTGGGGGAGAGGAACACAGTGTGTGCCTTGATGAAGAGAGAATGTGTTGACACAGAGTCTCTAAGTTCACACAGCTGCTGGAAACAACCAGTCCAGAGGCAGAGGGAGGGGGACAGCCCTGATATCAGCCCTCGCTTCCCTCACTGGCTCGGCCCAGCACAGCAGTCTGTGAAACATACACACACATATGCTGCTGCCTTCCTGGGTCTGTGTCTGGGGTGCTGGAACAGGGCGGGTTTAGCAGGCCATGGCCCCACCACTTTTTAACCACCCATAAGGATGAACAAAGGAGGGGGGTCAAGGCAGAGTCTTGGGGGAAGAGGTGTTCTGAGGGGGTCTTGGAGCGCCCTGCGCCTTATCGCCCGGGTCTTGGAGCGCCGGCTCCCCGTGCGCCCTGCTCCTTCTCCCCCGTGCGCCCTGCTCCTTCTCCCCCGTACGCCCTGGGCGCGCTTGGCTCCCGCCGCCTGGACACTCTCCCCGCCCCAGGAAGCCACGTGGAGCTGGCTTAGCCCGGGGGACTGGGCAGCTGCCATGCGGTGCCCCTGTGACCCCCCCCTCTCCTTGCCGTGCCTCATTAACCGTGACCCCACTTGCTACCCCCAAGGGGCACGTCCCCCCGTCAGCCATTCCCGTGGTGAACCCCCATAGCAGGGGGAGCCCTGGCAGGGTGATCACCTCTCCCTACCTACTCCACAGGTCCTGCCCCTCCCCACACCATCCCCCCCTCTTCCGCCCCCCCATCCCGGGCTATAGGGACTGTGGCATGTAAACTGCCCTGCCCCCCACTGTAAGGGGCACAGAGGGGCAGGGACCCCAGCATCCTTCCCCCAGGCAGTGGATTCTCACCAGCCGTGTTTTCACAAGGACTGGGTCTCACAAGAGCCGGGAGATTTTCCCAAGCGGCCCGTGGTTTTCACGAGAGGTCTCCCCTCTGCACAAGAGGCCTGAGATTTTCACGAGGGGTCCCTGACTCACATCAGAGACCTGGGATTCTCCTAAAAGGCTCAAGATTTTCACAAGAGACTGATAAGTTTTCACCCTTTTCACACAAGGACCATGATTTTCATCCGTAGACACAGATGTTCACAAGAGACCTGTCTTACAAGCACCAGTGGTGTTCACAAGGGGGCCCTTGAGTCTCACCAGAGGCCAGTGATTTTCCCCATGATTTTTCACGAGTGGTCCCTGTCTCACAAGAGATTTTCTCAAGGGCAATGATTTTTCACCAGGGGTCCCTCGTTTTCACAGGTCAGTGATTTTTGGGAACCCTGAGACACCCAGTTTTAGACACCCCAAGAGCCCCCCTTTTCACCCAGCACCCCCCTGCTAGGCAGACCCCCCGCCAAGCAAGCCCCCCCCATATCACCATGACAGCAGCTGCCCGGAGTGACCAGATTAGCTAAGCTGCTTAAGGAAACAAGCGGCCAAATTCCGAGGTTGGCTCAGAGACGGTGGGGGAGGGGAAAGGGGGCATCTGCCGGGGAGGGGGGAAGGTAAAGGGCCCCCTCACAGCATGTGGGGGGTGAGATCACCCTGGGGTGTCCAGGCATCCCCCCCTCTGTGGGTTCACCAAGGGAATAACTCACCAGGAGCCTGGGAGAGCGGGGAGCCAGGACTCCTGGGTTCTCTCCCCGGCTCTGGGAGGGGAGTGGGGGCTAGTGGTTGGAGCAGGGGGGGAGGGACTAATAGCCGACAGCTGGACCTGGGGCTTCCAGCCTTCGCCCACATACAGTGGCAAGGAGTTCCGCAGGTTAACCGTGCACTCAGTACGCACCCAGCCAGCGGGTGACCGAGGAGCGCTCTCACTGGGATTGTACCAATTTTGCTCCATCCGTCATCTCTTTTCCAGGCCAAACAACCTCCCCCGCCCCCCATCCTTTTACCCGGCTCGTCTCCCTGGTGTGGTGGGACTGACACAGCGACACGGCTGTTGTGTTCTTCATGTCTCCGGTGGTTTATGTGATGCCGCAAATGTGCCTCTAATGTCATTCACCTCTATTGCACGTTACAGAGGGTGACTGTAACATGGTCGCCCACTATGGCAGGGGGGTAGATTGTGACTGTAACGTGATAACATTTACACTGGGATAGACTGTGACTGTAACGTTATTGCAACAGGATAGGTTGTGACTGAAACCTTACAGTGTTTTCTCCGCAGTACTGCAAGCAGGTAGATTATGACTGTAACATTACAATGCTGTCCCCAACTCCACCCCGTTATTGCAAGGGTTGTGAGTGTGACATTATGTTGTCTGCTGCTGTTGCAAAGGAATAGATTGTAACTTTCACTTTGTCCACCACCGCCATCCCCTCTCCCCTGCTACTGTAAGGGAACCGATTGTGATAGTAAGTGTTGTCCTCCGCTAATGCAAGAGAATAGATAGTGACTGTAACGTTAAAACGTTGTCCCCCGCTGTTGCAAAGGAATAGATTGTGACTGTAACTTTGTCCTCCTACCCCCCACAGTGCAAAGGAATGGATGTGACTGTAACTTTGTCCTCCTGCCCCCCACTAGTGCAAAGGAATAGATTGTGACTGTAATGTTACAACTTTGCCCCCTCCCCACTATTACAAGGGAATAGATCGGGGCTGTAACTTTGTTTTCGCTCTCCCTGCTAATAATAGAAAGGAATCAATTAGGACTGTAATGTTACTTTACCCCCTCCCCAATTAATTGTGAGTGTAATGATATAACGCTGCCCCCTCATGTTAGAAGCACAAGACAGGCCATATACAAACTCACTAGTTTTAAACAGCACAACTAACCCCCCCAACAGTCGCTCGGTGAACCCCAGAGAGTCCCCATCACCGCGAAAACCCCCCGTGAGGCTCAGAAACGAGCGAGCCGCGATGTTCCGCTCCGCGGAGACTGTAATCACATCGCACGCGCCCTCCACTTCCCTCCCCGTAGAGCAAGAGGTAACAAAGCACCTCACTGACAACACCGACTGTAGCGCGCCGCCAGGACCCACCGCCGGCCACACCTGCCTTGCTCAGGGCGAACGCCGCACGCCCAGCCCCGGGGAGACCCCGCCCCCCGCTGCCGTTCCTGCTCCCGACCCCCCTCGCACACCGGGGCTTCGGTCGGAGCCCCCGGGTGGCAAACGTCTGCTCCTGACTGCCCCCGCTCTCTTTCCTCCCACAATGCCCCGCGGCGGATATTTGCATATGCCGCGCACGCCGGTTGCGACCGTAACCCTCAGAAAAGAGGGACATGTGGCTTTTTGTAACGGGGGTGTCAGGGCTGTGACCTAATAACAACAAAGACAGGCTGTGTGTGTGTGTGTGTGTGTGTGTGTGTGTGTGTGTGTGTGTGTGTGTGTGTGTGTGTGTGTGTGTGTGTGTGTGTGTGTGTGTGTGTGTGTGTGTGTGTGTGTGTGTGTGTGTGTGTGTGTGTGTGTGTGTGTGTGTGTGTGTGTGTGTGTGTGTGTGTGTGTGTGTGTGTGTGTGTGTGTCCTGACTGTACCCCCCCAACGTTGGTCCTTCTGCTTTGCAGCCCCCTCACAACCTTCCATGCCTCCCCCAAAAGCCCCCCCTTTCCCCCCAGCTGGCCCCTCCCGCCCAAACAGCCCCCTCCTCCTCCTCTCCCCCGCCCCTTTCCCCGGGTCCCCCCGCCCGGTCTCATTTCTCCCCCCGCCCCGCCCCGGGACCCCGGGGGTCTGGTCCCCCCCCAGGGCAGAGCCGGCCCGGGCGGGGGGGTCGTTGGTCTCCGACCCCCCCTGCGGGCGGGGCCCCCCGGAGCAGATCCCGGCGCTGCGAGATGCCGGGTCCCCCCGACACTGGGGCGGAGTCACCGCCCCGCCCCCAGCCCCGCCCCCGGGCTCGCGCCGCTACCTGGAGGCTCCAACGGCCCCGCGCGGCCCGGCTCCTCGCTCCCCCCCACTCAACGTCACTTCCGGTCCCGGGAGAGTCAGGGACTACATCTCCCAGCCTGCCCCGGGGCCTTCTCCCGCCTCCCAGGGTTTCAGTCGTTGTCACTGCGCATGCTCAGTGCGAGCCACGAGCCCTGGTGTGTGGGGGGAGAACAAAGCCCAGAGGCGGGTGAGTGAGAGACCCGGTGGGGCCGGGCGGGAAAGTGACTCTCGGCCCCGCGAACCGGGGAGAAGCCTCGGAGCTGCCCCAGCCCCAGTGGATCCGGCCCCGCGGGGATGGGGGGGCAGAGACTGGGGTGGGGTGGGGTGGGGTGGGGTGGGGGGGGTCCCCTGTGGGGCGGGGGGAGAAGCCGGAGTTGCGGGGGGGGGAAGGTCAGTGGGACGCGGGGGGTTCAACGGTCTCTGCGCAGCCAGGAAATCCCCGGGGGGGGGAGGTGGTGGGGGGAGGGGAGTGGCCCCCAGACTGCAGTTCCCAGCCCCCTGCCCCTCCCCCACTGCTGCCCCCTCCCCCCCCCCGGGAACCTGCCAGCTCCCCCTCCCCCGCCCTCTCAACGCAGCTCCCCAAAGGGCTCCCTGCCCCCCATGTGAACGGTGGCACTGGGGGGAACTGTGGATGTGCTGCACAGTCCGATAAAATCCAGTCACATCGTCTCTCTTTTCTACAAAGAAAATCTCAGATTTACACCTTTTCTCACATTTACACCTTTTCTCACATTTACACTGGGGGGAACTGTGGATGAGTTGCCAGCGGGTCTCAAACTTTTTCTATTGGTGACCCCTTTCGGACACCAGGCCTCTAAGCGAGAACCCCCTTAGGGGTCAGGCCTGGGGGTGGGGCAGAGGCTGGGCTGGGGGGTTCCATCAGCCCCCCAGGGCAGAGGCTGGGCTCGAGGGGAGGGGGTGCCAGCAGCCCCCCAGGGCAGGGGCTGTGTTGGGGGGTGTGGGTGTAGGGTGCCAGCGCCCCAGGGAAGGGCCTGGGCTCAGGGGGAGCGTCCCAGCAACCCCCGGGGACAGGGCCCGGGGTTCTTCCGGCAGCCCGCTGCACCATGGGCTGGGTTTGGAGTTCAGGGTGCCGGCAGCAGCCCACCGCCGGCCTCCTGCAGCAGGGGCCAAGGCCCAGAGCACCGCCAGCAGCCCACCCCGGCAGGGGCAGGGTCTGGGGATTGGGGCACCACCAGCAGGGGTTGGGACCGGCTTCCAGCAGCAGGGGCTCACGACCCCCACGTAATCAGATCACGACCCCTCGAGGGGTCCCAACCCTCATTTTGATAACCAATGTGTTGGACAGTCCTATAAAATCCAGTCAAATAGTCTCTGTTTTCTTCCAGTGAGTGAATAGCAATAGATAATCCCCTCCGATCTCGGTGTGTTTCTCTCATGTTATCAGTGGCGTAGTGATGCATATTCTCTGCAGATCTCCAAGGCTGATCTAAAAAAACCTAAACATTTTCCCCACTTTTTCTCTAGTCCATTTCTAACTGAATATGCCCTGAGATTTCCCATCTCTCTAAATATAAAATAGAAAGAAAATCTCACATCAGATTTTACCTCATATCAACAACTGATGCAAAATCCCTCAGTTTTCCACCCTTTCCTTTTCATTTCTGAACATTGATCTCCAAGGTCAGGTTTTGCCTCATTCTATGTCATTATCAAATATCAGTTAAGAATCCTGTTGGGTTTGGGGCTGTTCCCCATGTTTCTAAATCTCAGCAACTTCTCCTTCCTTGGAGGGAACCTGTTACCCTGAGTTGGTCTCCATCCTGGAGGTTGCAGGTGGTTAAATTTCCCAGTGATCATCTTTGCCCTTTCCTATGAGAATCATTTGTTCCCAACTTTATCTCTGCTAAAATGTTTGCTGATGAAAGAGGCCAGCCACATATTTAATGCACATCAAAGCCAGAGGCCTTTTGTTTGGGGGATCAGTGGTTCCCAACTGGTAATGGGAGAGTTGGTTTTCTCCAGCTGGCACCGGATCAGGAGGTGACTCAGTGCAGCATGGGTCCAGAAGTATCCTAACCCCCATGACAAATAATCTCCATGGGGGGTTGCTTCTCATGGTGCTAAGTTGTAGCCACCTCTGGGGTGGACCGTGGTGGCCATTCTTTGCTAGTGACAGGGCATGGAAATGTCTTAGCTACTTTGCCCCTCCAGCCCTTCCATTCTCCTGTTCAAGAGGCTCCCCCAGGGCTCCCTCTGCCTGTTTGACTGGCCAGCAGGGGACAGTGAGAGCTTTCTATCCCCTTACTGGACACTGTGAATTAACACTGTTGTTGGGGGGGGTGTCTATGTTGGGCAATAGCAGCTGGAGCTGAAGGGACATCGTGGTAGGGGGAGGTCTCTGGGTGGCTGGGCAGGGGGTACATTGTCAGATTGGTGGGTTCTGGAGCTTTGGGGTTTCAGGTGATTGTGATGTGCCCAACTCTGAGTCTCTGGGTATCTCCTGGAGGTGGGTATCACTCGTAGCCTGTCAGCTGCAGAACAGTGGGGTGGGCATCTTTTGGGGAGGGAGGATGGGGTTAGAGGGAGCCTGGTGCTGATCTAGGGGCTCTGTCTGGGTCCCTCCACAGACTCCTGGGATCACTGCCATGCCCAGTGCTAGCCCAGGGGCTGTCAAGCAAGCAGTGTGAGGGGTCCCTCTGTAAAGCATCAGGGGATCCCACAGCGGGGAGGAGGGAGTCCAGGAAAACACCATGGCATGTCCTGCTAGAGGGCAGGTGAGGGTCCTAGGCAGGCAGCTGGGGGATCCCAGTCACCATGATCACTTTCTATCCACTTATCAAACACTGTAACGTGAAATCACAGAGTTTGCTTTTATCCTCTTTGGAAATCTGCATGAACTTCTGGTTCTGTAAGGAAAATTTGTGCCCCGAGTCCCTGTCCTAGATCTGGTGGGTGAGGGAGGTGGGAAGGGGGTTAGCACTGCCTCACAATGGTCTCTTCTACAGCATTCTGTACTCATTTTTTCTGACATCTGGTTTTATTAAGAGATCATTGTTCATCCAGAGTCACTGCATGGAAAGACAAGGAGAGACTCCAGAAGGACAGTGGGGCCAATGAGATTAGCAATTCTCCCTGTGAGGAGGGGCTCTCATTAGCTGCTCTCCCCAGAGAGCTAAAGGAGGGAAGGCTGCTCAAATGCTCTGTCCCTTTGTGCTCAGGATATTTGGGTTCAACTTCCTGACTCTGATGACGCAGCCTCCATTGTGATGTGGGAGATCAGGCTTAGCAGCTGCTGCTTCCCCAGCAGGGGTTCTGTGGTGGGAAGTGACCTTAATGAAAGCTTCTTCTCTGCCTGGCCCATATGAACAAGAAAAGCCAGTTCCTGAGTCCATATCCCTCCTGCTGGGGTGTGGCTTCTGTGGGGTCAGTGTCCGAGGAAATCCCCTAAGAAGGACTCCTTTGGCTCTGATTTTTTTCTAGCCTTGTGTTCAGAGCCTTTGTCACAGGATGAGGGGATGGAGAAGGAGAAGGGAGGTTAAAAATGTGTCTGTGGGCTTAGCCTGGTAGAAGGAGCCAGGTGTAAACTGTAATAAAGACACTGAGCATTTTCCCAACATGGCAGAATCTGATGTCTGTCTGCAGGAAAAGTGCCTGGGGAATCGTGATGTGAACTTAACTAACGCCTGTTCTGAAACCTCCACAGTTGTCCATCTAACCCTCCCAGGCTGCAGAATGGCGTCCATGTTTCCCTCCAGTTCATCCCGTCCTCCCATGGGAGAAGGGAGAGAAATGGCTGCAGAGCAGCCAGTTCAGGTAGGGATTATCAGGGGGTTGCTGGTGAGTTCTTGCAGGAGGGAGAGGGACAGAAAATACACTGGAGATGAGAAGGTTTTGCACAGTCTGGTTTGTAGGTAGGAGTGGGGCAGGAAATGCAGAGGGTGGAGAAAGGGAGGAGGACAGGGTGTGACAAACCTGCTGGGAGTTGTTTAATAAGTGGCCTAGATTCTAGGAAGAGACCAATGAGGGTCGGAGGAGAAAATACCCTAATTTGTGAATCAGAAAACAACCCAGCTACATAGGGCTAGAAAAACTGATCAGAGTTCCAGTGCTGGAGCCTGATCTGACTAATCAGTGCTGCCGAGAGATCTGAAGGGGGCACCCACCAGTGAAGTTTAGGGGACATTCCCATCCCTTCATATACAGCTCCTCTGAATGAGGAGCATGTTGGGTTTCCTACCAGGGAGTTCTCCCTCGATCCTGATGTGGGCTCCATCTCCTGTATCAGGCTATGGCTAGTAGGTGTGTGATGACTCTGCTGGGATAGAGGGACTCTCTCTTCATTCCCTCACCCTGGTGTTTCCTGGATTATGTGAGTGAGGTGGGGGTGGGATTTTGTTTACTGCAATCCACCTAGAGCTTCCATTTGATTGGCTCTTTTTCCCCACAAATAGAGGGGCTGTGAGTGGGACAGCAGGTACTGAGTGTTGGACTCTTGCTCTCTCAGGTGCCAGTGACTTTTGAGGAGGTAGCTGTGTATTTCACCAGAGCCGAGTGGGCTCTGCTGGACCCCACTCAGAGAGCCCTCTACAGAGAAGTGATGCTGAAGAACTATGAGAATGTGACCTCGCTGGGTAAGGATTCCTGTCCCCTCGGTTCTTGGAAGGGGAAATAAAGATGTACGGTTCACACCAACCCCACAGTGCAACCTCTCCTCTGCCCTGTTTTGGCATCACCCCAATATGCCAGTGACACACACACTGCCAGAGACCCTCCCCTGCTGCAGAACACTTTGGAAACAGAGCACAGGAGCAGTATCACACAGTGTCAGATATCTCCAGTTTGTACAATTAAAACTGAGGATTAGGTGCAGCATAAGTAACAGAAGTTTCCTACCCCTGGCTGTCTCTTCAAACCCTGAACCTGCTCCACCCAGACCAGACCATGCAGGCACCTGAAGTCCGCGCTGCTGGTTTAGGGTTACTAAACACACAGACACTCAGTGCCTTCTTGAATGCTGGACAAGGGAGAGCCAATAGCAGAACATCGAAACTCACCCAGGATTACAGAGGACACAACTCCTCACTGATCTGGATTGACCCCAGCATGTGAAAATGACCTAGGTTGGTTGAGACATGGAGAGTCTTGCTCCCCCATCACCATGTATAACAGCCACAATCTCTCTTCTCGGCAGGCTCCTTGGATCTTGGAGTCCCTCAGTGCCAAGGTCATATGACCCTGATTCTTATTTTTCACATTATACTTTTCCAGACTAATTAGAGTCTGTTGCCCCTGAATTCTAGCTTCTAATTTCCCCGTTGTCTCCACAGCCAGGTTCTGGCTGTCAGTGGTAGGGACATGATCCCTGCCCATCCTGGCTAATGGCCATTCATGGACCTATCTTCCATTAATTTATCTTGTTCTTTTTTTGAACCCTCTTCAGTCTTGGCCTTCCACTATCCTATGGCAAAGAGTTCCAGAGGTTGACTGTGTATTGTGTGAAGAAACAATTCTGGGTTTTTTTAAAACCTGCTGCCTATTTCTTTCAATGGGTGACTCCTAGTTCCTGTGTTAGGTGGAGGAGTAAATAACACTTCCTTATTTACTTTATCCACAGCAGTCTTGACTTTATAGAGCTCTTTTATATCTCCCCTTTATCATCTCTTTTTCCAAGCTGAAAAATCCAGTGTTTTTAATCTCTCCTCTGTCATGGAACCGCACATCTGCCTTTGGATCAGAATCACCCTGAGGCACTTTATTTCAGATCTGTCAATACAAGCATAGATGCAGAGGAGAAGCAACAGTCCGAACATGCAAGTTCAGAGCTGCCCCCCCTCTTTTACAATTACCTACGGCAGGGGTCTCCAAACTTTTCAGCCCGAGGGCCGCATTAGCTATCAAATAGCAGTTCGGGGGCCGACAACACACTCGAGGTCCAAATAAAAAAGAATCAAAACGTGGATGTTGTTTTTAATTATTTATTTAATATTATTTTATTCAGTTATTATTTAATAACACATTGATACACTACACATGAACACCTGTTCAATAACACATTGATACACTACACATGAACACCTGTTCACTACACATGAACACTACACATGAACACCTGTTCACTACACATGAACACTACACATGAACACTACACATGAACACCTGTTCACTACACATGAACACTACACATGAACCCCCCAACTGACCCACCCAGCCAGGTCTCTCCCCCCAAAACCTCCTTTCCTCCAACCCCCCCCCAAATGACCCACCCAGCCCAGTCTCTCCCCCCAAAACCTCCTTTCCTCCAACCCCCCCCCCAACTGACCCACCCAGCCCGGTCTCTCACCCCAAAACCTCCTTTCCTCCAACCCCCCCCCCAAATGACCCACCCAGCCAGGTCTCTCCCCCCCAAAACCTCCTTTCCTCCAACCCACCCCCCAAATGACCCACCCAGCCCGGTCTCTCACCCCAAAACCTCCTTTCCTCCAACCCCCCCCCAAATGACCCACCCAGCCAGGTCTCTCACCCCAAAACCTCCTTCCCTCCCACCCACCCCCCAATTGACCCACCCAGCCCGGTCTCTCCCCCCCCCCAACTGACCCGCTCAACCCGGTCTCTCCCCACAGACCGTTTCGCCGCCTTGTTTCGCCCCCTGCAACTGCGTGGCGGTGCGGCGCGTCCCGGCCCCAGCTGAGCCGTCCCGGCCCCGCGGCGGCAGCCGAGCACGCGGGGGTCCCGGCCCCGCGGCGGCAGCCGAGCACGCGGGGGGTCCCGGCCCCGCGGCGGCAGCCGAGCACGCGGCGCGTCCCGGCCCCGCGGCTGGCGGCCCGCGCGGGCTTCCAGGCCCCAGCGCGGAGCCGTCCCTGCGGAAAGCTCAAAAGAGCCAAACATTCTCTAAAGAGCCCAAAAGATCTCCACGGGCCGGATGAGAGGGCCTCGCGGGCCGCATCCGGCCCGCGGGCCGTAGTTTGGAGACCCCTGACCTACGGGATTATATAGGTTTTTCCCAGCATGCAAACAATAGACTTCTGAACGGTACTTCCCAGTGCACCCAACATTTTAATAATACTGTATAAGGAATAGGTGCAGACAGATTCTAATAAAAACATTATACTAAGACAAGTTTCTATAATAACAATTTTTGCAGTTACAGCCAGTTCTGCGGTCAACTGCCATCCTAAAGTTAAGGTTATTTGTAGCCATTTCTGTGGTTAGTAGGAGCTGTGTTAGCATCTGTGTTAGTATTACAGGTCTTGGTTGTTTGCACTTATCATTACTTGGATCTAGTCCATCACCCCCTTACCCTTCCCTTGAAAGACCTCAAACAGTTTACACATGCATTCAGGCCAGAGGCCTGATTGAGGCCTTGTGACCTACAGACTAGGCATAAGTACTTAATTTTTCGTCCACACCTCATGAAGAAGCTATTCTATACCCCTAATAATTTTTGTTGCCCTTTTCTGAACCTTTTCAAATTCAAATATATCTTTTTTGAGATGGGGTGATGACATTTGTACGTAGTATTCAAGATTTGGGAGTACCATGGATTTATGTGGCAGCAATATGATATTTTCTATCTTACTATCTATCCCTTTCTTAATGATTCCCAACATTATGTTCACTCTTTTGACTGCCTCTGCACATTGAGTGGATATTTTCACAAAACTATCCACAATAACACAAAGATCCCTTTCTTGAGTGGAAACAACTAATTTAGACCCCCTCATTTTGTGTGTAGAGTTGGGATTGTTTTCCAAGGTGCTCCAGTATGGGCTATGCTGAAATCTAGTACTGCTGAGATCCTGCTGCAACAGGTTTTGTCAGAGAGACCCTTCTGGGACTGTCACCTGGTGTGCTGAGACTTCCTCTGAGCCCGTTTTTTCTGCCAGTAGGTCTAACCCTAATACATTTAAGAAACGGATTACACTTGAAGTCTCGACTCCAGAGATGTTCCAATAAGCTTCTTTCACGGAGTGGACTCCTTCCTAGAGCAATCACTCACAACCCCATTGTAATTGTCCTTTGTTTCTTTCAAGCATTTCTTGGGGGTGGAGAGGCAGTCTCTTGAGAACAGCTGAAGACAGTATAGAGCAGTTTCCAGGGCCTTTTATATTCTTTCTCTTGTTGGCAGAAACCCCTTTGTTCTCCTATGCAAAATCTCAGCGACAAGATGGTGTTTGTAGCAACCTGGGCATGTCACATGTCTGTGACTGATTTAGCTTTTTGCAGGCCAATGCAATTGTTTACATGCTAGTTTGAACATTCCCAGGAAAACTCAGATGTGGATTGGCATCTCCCAAAGTCCAGTCTCAGTTAAGTGTTTTATGACTGGGCACTTACCGAGAATAGTCCTTTCTCAAGCTGACCAAATGCTTCACTGAGGCTATTTAGAATCAAGCACATTGAGATACAAGTACATAGCTAATATTCATAACTTCAGATACAAAAATGATCCATACAGACAGCATAATCCTAACCAGCAAACTACAACCTTTCCATAGTCACCCCACTTGACCTCCCCTGTACAAGACTTGGGGCTACTATAAGACCTGGCGTGCAACAGTGATCTCTACGGTCACAGTTCATGTTAATAACATCACAGCTACATTCAGTGATATCCCTGCCCTTCCTGTTCTCTTTCTCCACTGAATCCCACCAGCCCATGCTTACTGTACCTAGCTTCCCCAGGACTCTCTCATTGTCTCTGGACCTCTCTGTCAGTAAGAAGCAGTGTCAGGGAGACTAGCCCTCTCTTCGAAGTGTTCAATTTCTGGGACATGGATCTACCTTCTCTGTGTTGTAAGAGGCTCTGTCATAATGAGTGTCTGTGATGTTACCCACAGTACAATCTGGACTGTTGAACAGCTGTGTCCCCTCAGTTCTCCAACATATGGTGAATTGGCAATGAGAACCTGTAAAGACAAGTGACTTTTTCAACTACCAACATCAACACCTCCTTTAGATCTCATCCACGAGTTCTGTTCTTTAGTGACACGATATTGAGGAGTTCTTCCCTTACAACACAGTCATCAGACACAGTGCAAATACCGATACTAAGGTTTATCCTGTGTATGGCATGACTCATCTAAAGCCATACCTCAAATACTCACACTGCTGGTGTTGCGAGCACAGTTGCGATTTGATGTCACTGTTCAGTTTGGAGATTCTGCACTCTGTTGTGGGGTGTGAAAGCTGCAGGCCAGAAATTTTCTTCTGTAGATTCTTATTCTCTGATGAAAAGATTGAAATCAGTGAGGCAGGTTTTTATAAGCTCTCCTTCAGAGTAGGGCTTTTCACATGGGCTATGTGCCAGGCCACATAATAAGAGGCTAACGTTCCAGTCCATGATCAGTTGGCACATCTGGTCAAGAACTGGGTTCTACATCTGTTTGTTTTTTCAAAGTTTTCATTTTTAAAGAGCAGATTTCAGAATCTTGTGGGAATTCTTGATCCATAAGTGCATGGCTAGAAGTGAAATGATGCTGCAAGTTTGAAGATTTGAACTGAGCCACACACATCTGGCAAGGACTACACATGGCCTTACCTTTATGTTCAGTAAATAAGTACTTATTCTCCCACTCCTGTTGGAAGCCTTGATTTTCATCTGTGTATTTTCTTTTCTCTTTGCACTTGTCTTCCATTGTTAGATGGTGTAAAAAATGTAGATAAAAAATTTCCACACCAGCTAGTCACCATGTCCTTTATTAAAGAAGACACTGGTAGCAGCTAGGGAGTGCTAGAACTCTGTCTCTTTCCCAGGCCGCATACCCCACTCCATCCCTTTCCCCAAGTCACCACTGCCTTTTCCTGCCCTCTCCCCTAATTGAGCCATGTCCTCACTTCCACCCTTGAGCCTCCTGCATGTCGCAAAACAGCTGATCATGGTGCATGGCAGGCACAGGGAGGTGGAAAGGGTGAGGCTGCACACCACGTCCTTACTCCTCCCAGTGCCTCCTCAATGCCATGAAACAGCTGATTGCGGCAGGCGGGAGGTGCTATGGCAGCGGTTCTCAAACTATTGAGAACCACGACCCCTTTTTGCTCTCTCCCTCGGCGCGGTGGACCCTTGTATGTCTGCCAAAAAGCAGCCAAATAAATTCGTGTCGCATTCCACTGCTATTTTCAGCGGACATGCGGAATGCTCCCAAAAGCGCTCGGTATGTCTGCCGAAAAGACACTGAATGCCGAAGTGATTGCGGCGGCGGCACAAGCAGTTCACAACCCCACAGTTTGAGAAACGCTGTGCTAGGGAAAGGAGGGCCACATGAGACATCCTCACTCCTCCCCTCCCCCCCTGCAGAGTCTCCAAAAACCTGAACTCTGTGAGCAAGAGCACCGATGAGGGAGCAGGAGTTTCTAATTGAGGGGGACTGTGACTGGGTGGGAGGTACTGGGGGAAGAAAGGGAGGCTGATAGGGATGGCAGTGGGTGCTGAGTACTCCACCCCCTGAGTCTGCTGTTAGCAGGAGGCCCATATTATCTTCTGCAGAGCCACATGCAGCTCCTGAGCCACAGCTTGGCCATCCCCGAGCTATACAATGAACTCATGGAAAAGACCAAAGGAAAACACGTATTGATTCAGCCTGCCCTTAGCATTTTCAGTGAGGACTGCCCCAGGCAGCCCAGGTCCAACTAAGCACTGAAGTTAAATTACTAGTTTGCTGTTTATGACCAAGTCTTGTGAAACCAACTGATCTCCTTTGTTTTCTTTCATCTGAGCAGGGTTTCCAGTTTCCAAACCTGATGTGATCTCCCAGCTGGAGCAAGGGGAAGAGTCATGGGTCTCAGACCTCCAGGGCTCAGAGGAAAGACAGATCCTAAGAGATCTTTGCACAGGTGAGGAAACATTAAACCAACTCAGAATCTGTGAGTGCCTGAAGGAAACCTCGGGGATGCCCTATAAAGCCCTTGGGAGCTCTCTTGGTTCATTATTGTCCCTCATAGGCATTAAAAAAAAACCATTGTATTCTCAGGGTAAATATAGCTCATGGCTTCCTGTATTGCAGATCCTAGCAGACACCATGCAGTAGCTTCATCCCTTCCCTCTGTAAATTTGGAGGCATTTGTAGGCTGAATTGATCCCTTCCTGTCTCCTATTTGCAGGAGGAGTTTGGGGGAGTTAATTTCCTGAATTTTATGACATCTCTGCAGCACTTTTTTTGGTTTGGTCTTCCTCTTTCCATCCATGTTTAAGGTTTCTGTTTCTATCACAGCAGGTAATGCAGTGGTATGTGAGAATGAGCAGAATTCTCAGCAGGAAGATCCTGAGCAAGTGGATAAATATGGAGCATTATTGCAAAGGTCGAAAAGGAATGGGTCCAGGAGTCATGAGCTGGAAAAATCCTGTGAGATTCCGCATAGACCAGAGGGAGAGCAGGGAAACCAGCTAGGGAAGAAACAGGGTAAATATATTTACTCTCAGGGAACTCAGAAGAACCTCAAGAAAACCACAACCCAGCAGGAAATCCTCATGAGAAAGAGAAAAAATACATGCACCGAGGGTGGGAAAGACATAAGTGACTACTCAGTCCTTATTAAACAGCAGACTATCAACACAGGAGAGAGGCCCTATGCATCCAGTGAGTGTGGGAAAACCTTCAGTCAAATATCAAACCTTATTATCCATCATCAGAGACTCCACACAGGAGAGAGGCCCTATGAATGCAGTGAGTGTGGGAAAACCTTCAGTCAGAGCTCAACCCTTATTACCCATCAGAGAATCCACACAGGAGAGAGACCCTATGCATGCAGTGAGTGTGGGAAAACCTTCAGTCAGAGCTCAAATCTTATTAAACATCAGAGACTCCACACAGGAGAGCGGCCCTATGCATGCAATGAGTGTGGGAAAAGCTTCACTACCAGCTCACACCTTATTACCCATCAGAGATTCCACACAGGAGAGAGGCCCTATGAATGCAGTGAGTGTGGAAAATGCTTCACTACCAGCACAGCCCTTTGTACACATCAGAGACTCCACACAGGAGAGAGGCCCTATGCATGCAGTGAGTGTGGAAAATGCTTCACTAGGAGCTCAGCCCTTTCTACACATCAGAGAATCCACACAGGAGAGAGGCCCTATGAATGCAGTGAGTGTGGAAAAACCTTCAATCGCAGCTCAACCCTTATTAGCCATCAGAGACTCCACACTGGAGAGCGGCCCTATGCATGCAGTGAGTGTGGGAAAACCTTCACTACCAACTCACACCTTATTAGCCATCAGAGACTCCACACAGGAGAGCGGCCCTATGCATGCAGTGAGTGTGGGAAAACCTTCACTACCAACTCACACCTTATTACCCATCAGAGATTCCACACAGGAGAGAGACCCTATGCATGCAGTGAGTGCGGAAAAAGTTTCACTACCACCTCAGAGTGTTGTACACATCAGAGACTCCACACAGGAGAGAGTCCCTATGCATGCAGTGAGTGTGGAAAATGCTTCACTAGCAGCTCAGCCCTTTGTACACATCAGAGAATCCACACAGGAGAGAGGCCCTATGAATGCAGTGAGTGTGGAAAAACCTTCAGTCAGAGCTCTCATCTTATTAGCCATCAGAGACTCCACACAGGAGAGCGGCCCTATGCATGCAGTGAGTGTGGGAAATGCTTCACTACCAGCTCAGACCTTTGTACACATCAGAGAATCCACACAGGAGAGAGGCCCTATGAATGCAGTGAGTGTGGGAAAACCTTCCGTCAGCGCTCACATCTTATTACCCATCAGAGATTCCACACAGGAGAGAGGCCCTATGAATGCAGTGAGTGTGGAAAATGCTTCACTACCAGCACAGCCCTCTGTACACATCAGAGACTCCACACAGGAGAGAGGCCCTATGCATGCAGTGAGTGTGGAAAATGCTTCACTAGGAGCTCAGCCCTTTCTACACATCAGAGAATCCACACAGGAGAGAGGCCCTATGAATGCAGTGAGTGTGGAAAAACCTTCAATCGCAGCTCAACCCTTATTAGCCATCAGAGACTCCACACTGGAGAGCGGCCCTATGCATGCAGTGAGTGTGGGAAAACCTTCACTACCAACTCACACCTTATTAGCCATCAGAGACTCCACACAGGAGAGCGGCCCTATGCATGCAGTGAGTGTGGGAAAACCTTCACTACCAACTCACACCTTATTACCCATCAGAGATTCCACACAGGAGAGAGACCCTATGCATGCAGTGAGTGCGGAAAAAGTTTCACTACCACCTCAGAGTGTTGTACACATCAGAGACTCCACACAGGAGAGAGTCCCTATGCATGCAGTGAGTGTGGAAAATGCTTCACTAGCAGCTCAGCCCTTTGTACACATCAGAGAATCCACACAGGAGAGAGGCCCTATGAATGCAGTGAGTGTGGAAAAACCTTCCGTCAGAGCTCTCATCTTATTAGCCATCAGAGACTCCACACAGGAGAGCGGCCCTATGCATGCAGTGAGTGTGGGAAATGCTTCACTACCAGCTCAGACCTTTGTACACATCAGAGAATCAACACAGGAGAGAGGCCCTATGAATGCAGTGAGTGTGGGAAAACCTTCCGTCAGCGCTCACATCTTATTACCCATCAGAGATTCCACACAGGAGAGAAACCCTATGCATGCAGTGAGTGTGGAAAATGCTTCACTACCACCTCAGACCTTTGTAAACATCAGAAACTCCACACAAGATAGAGGCTTTATGAATGCAGTGAGTGTGGGAAAAGCTTCAGTTAACACTCAATCCTTATTAGTCATCAGAGCATTTGCAAGGGAGATCAACACCATAAAAGTCTCTGACAGGGGTCTCAAACCAAAATGCCCATGATGGCCACATAAGGACTAGTACAGCAATTCTCAAGGTGGGGGTCGCCACCCCTTGGGAGTCACTGAGTGGCTCCTGAGGGGTCGGGAGCCCCTGTGGCCGCCGTGAAGGTGCCGAGTTGATTATTTCTGTTTTCGGCCGACATACCCACTCTCCCAATTTTCTGCCCAAGTGCTTCCAAAAGCGGAAGCAAACACTTCGGCAGAGAGTCCGGAGCTCTCGGAATGTATGTCGAAAAGTCATGGAATGTGGAATTAATCAATTTGGTGGCCTTTTGGCAGACACACAAGGGTCACGCTGAGAAGCCGCTTGTGAAAAAAGGGTTGCGGTTCTCACAAGTTTTGAGAACTGCTGGACTAGTACATTGGCCCAAGGACCACATCACTGACACAATCCCTTGCTGCCCTGGTCCTCCCCGCACTCCACCCCTTCCATAAGGCCTCTGCCATGCCTCTCCCCACCCTTTTTCTGCCCCCATTCCAACCCCTTCCATGCTGAATATTTGAGACCCCTGGTCTAGGGCTATCAAGGTATCTTTTTTCTTTAATAATTTGGATGATTCCCACATAGTAACTTTTAAAGCTGTTTGAACTGTTTGCAGCACCGCTATCCCTCAGCTTGTCGAGATGAGGGGCCCATTATTGCCTTTTATAGTTACCCATGTTTTGAGGTTGACCCATTTGTCCCTTCTTTCTACTCCATTGTCCCATGAGTAATTTGAGTCTGCTGCTCCTACTGGGAACCAAGGTACATCACATTTATACTATTCCTTCTATTGCAATGTTATTGTTAGGCCTGGACTATAGTGTGAGTTTAGGTCGACTTTAGCAGCATTACATTAATTTAACTCTGAACCCATCCTCACAACGATGCCATTTCTGTTGACTTAAAGGGCTCTTAAAATAGATTTCTGTGCTCCTTCCCGACGAACAGAGTAGTGCTGAAATACACATATCCAGGTCAGACTTGAGTTAGTGAAGATGCAATTGGAGAGTATTGACCGGGAGCTATCCTACAGTGCTCCATTGTGACCACTCTGGACAGTACTCTGAACTCGGATGCACTGGCTAGGTAGACAAGAAAAGCCCTGGGAACTTTTGAATTTCATTTCCTCTTTTGCCAGCATGGCAAACTCATCTGCACAGGAGACCAAGCAGTCCCAGACTTGCAAAAGAGCTCCCACATGGACCACACAGGAGGTGCTGAATCTGATCACTGGATGGGGAGATGAATCTGTGTTGGCAGAACTGGCATCCAAAAAAAGAAATTTCAATACATATGACACAGTGTCCAAAGGCCTGATGGATAGAGGCCATGGCAGGGATGCATAACAGTGTTGTGTTAAAATTAAGGAGTTGAGGCAAACCTACCAGAAAACCAAAGAAGCCAACAGATGCTACGGGTCACAGCCCAAGACATGCCACTTCCACAATGAGCTGCATGCCATTCTAGGGGTGTGTGCCACAACTACCCCACCCATGTCTGTGGATGCCACAGATGGGGTCGTTATCAGCATGGCTGAGGATTTGCTGGATGAGGAAGATGAGGAGGAGTCTACAAGAACAGGCAACCAGAGACACCTATCTCCCCAAAAGCCAGGAGCTCTTTATCACCCTGGAGCCGGTAACCTCTCAACCCTCCCAAGAAGGTATCCCAGATGGGGAAGGCGTACAAGGCAGTCCTGGTGAGTGTCCCTTGTTCAGTGGTGTCCCTGCTTGACAAGCAACCCTTTTTTAATGATTACTTTGCACGGAGGACTTGGAGTGCAATAGTGGACAGTACTGCTACTGTCTACATAAGTCTGCAAACATGTCTGGGGATGGAACGTTAATCCTACAGGGTCCTCCGCAAAAATCTCTCCTGGAACTGCTGTAAAAGTCAGGCAGCTTATGGTCTCAGTGTTTGCAACATCCATTCTGTAACTGTCTGTGCTATGGGGAGGTGGCTGTTCCTAGTGGGATGGTTCTGTTTCTTAAAGGAAATCCTCCCACTAGTTCCTCAAACTTGGGGGGGTATGAATCTGGCTAGTAGGTAGCATCTGGAATTGTTTGTCCATGCCTTCTCTTACCGCAGTGGGGGAGGGGGACATAGACATTGTGCTGTTCGCATCTGGCTAGCAGGGGTCTTCCCCGATACCAGCCATGCACTGGGTGATGGGGTGCAACAGTCATCAGAGAGAACTTTTTTAAATAAATACTACTCTACCTTTTTTATCTCACAGCTGAAACTCTTCCCAGCCTCCCCCTCCCATCTGCTTCCCACAGGCTTGTACAGATAAGACGGTGAAAAAAACGCATGGAGATGAGATGTTCACGGAGCTCATGCAGTCCTCCCAGACTAAAAGAGCAGAGATTAGGGCTTGGAGACAATCAATGCTGGACAGCCAGAAAGCAGTAACTCAGCGTGAGGAAAGAAGGGATGAGCCGGAGCAGAGAAGGGACGAAAGGGAGCAATGGAAGGACAGGCGTGAACAAAAGAGGGATGAGAGAGATGAGAGAAGGCAGAAAGCAAGGCTCAGTCTACTGGCGGATCAAACCGACATGTTCTGGCATCTGTTGGAGCTGCAGGAAAGGCAGCTGGAGCAAAGACTGTTGGCTAAAAACTAGATGTAATATAGAAATGAAGATGTTGGAATAATTACCACATGAGAGAAAGGAATGTAAAAAGAGCTCTGTTCCCCCAAACCACAACAAGAACTTCAGAGACAGTGGTCATTAAAATGCCTGCGCCTGTGTAGCAATCTGCAAGGCCGATCTCATTGTACCAGTACTGCCTAGGAGAGAAAGTCTGTTCTGAGAAGAAAAGAGGCTCTGTAAAACGTTGTATGGAGAAGCTGCTGTTCTTGTTGTTCTTTGTTGCCTGTTGCTGACTTTGTGTGATAAAAGGGTCAAATAGACTATTGTGATCTACCATACCCTGAAAGTAGATCTGTTAAAGAAAGAAAACCTGAAAGAGTAGAGATAGTGGAATATATGTTAAGTTAATCAGTTAGAAGAATGCATGTGAATGTATGCATGGTCTAGAAACAAATGACACATTTTAAACAAATACTTCAAAAATTCGGTCACAGTCCTTGGACTGAACGAGCTCTGGCTGATGTTCGCACTATTTCTGATTTGGAGGAATGATTGGCCCAGTATATCCTCCTATATAAGCCCCACAGTCCTGCAAAAAGGATGCCGCAGCAATTTGGCTTTTATGGGAAGAATGTAATGATTGCTGTCTCCATTTAGCTACTAGCAAGGAAGGGAAAGCAAACTTGCAGCCCAAATTGACCCAAGCAGAAGAAGGGGCAGACAATTTGAAAGTTTTGATAGTGAACACTAGAGACCAGTTAGAGACTAATCAAAGCCAATTAGAAATGTTAAAAGAGGCACTTCAGGAATGCAAAGAAAGGGAAAGAGTCCTAGCAGATCAGGTTACAGCCACTAAGGAAATAGAAAAAGAGAACCAGTTCCTGCAAGGCATGGTAAAGAAACTTACATTGTAGCAAGGATGGGGTTCATCAAACCATGGCCACTGTTAATTATTAAGCACCTAAGGCAGAAATTGGGGTTTGCCACCCGACAAGTGGCAGCAGTAATGACAGGAGAGCGAGATGAGATCTATTCTAAAGGAGATTTGTATTGAGAAGATGAGGCATGGGACCCCAGAGAGAATTGGGATGCAGATATTTGGGGCAGTAGATCATAAGGATACTCCCACAGTGGTTGTGTAAGATATAAAAGACAAACCTCTCTGTATCCCTGTGCCCTTATCAAAAGAGATTCTTGCATTTACTGCTTATCAGATATTTAGGGAGGGGTCGAGAAAACCTCTCTTCCCGTAACCTCTACTCACTGTTAGCCAAGAGGCCCCCTTCCCATAAACTCTACCTCTACTCACTGTTAGTCAAGAGACCCCTTACCGTAAACTCTGCCTCAAGACATCTTTCGAAAGATGTCTTATCGGCAGTCAAACTTGCTTCAGAAACCACACAAACCGGTTTAAGCAAGAAGCCCCCTGGCCCTGCAGAGAGTGGTCTCCTATGTCGAAATGCAAGACTTGTTATTGTCTTTGAAAGATATAAATACTGCTGTGTAGGGCTAATAAAGCTGCGGTACTCTTCCGAAGCTATTAGCCTGAGGAAGGTGCCTGCCCTTTTGATCAAAAGCTACCTGTGTCTATTTATTTCTTGGCCTCTGACAGTTTTGAGCGACAGACCGACTCCGCACAATCCGGGTGTGGAATAGGTGAGTAGGACAAGCTAATTTTACCTAACAGTTGTGCTCCCTCTCCCACAGCCGCCCTTGAAAAATGCACAACAATCACTACTGCAGAAGATGGGACATGCATAACCACCACTATGGTTCCAGCATCCACCTCAGACCTAAAAGCATTGCCGATTACCTGAGGCACCCTAATCGAGACCCCTTTTCCTGGTGGTGTACTAGTGCCATTATACTTGTCATAATCATACAGTAGCCTAGAATCCCTGCTACCTATAAGGGTTAAGAAGCTGAAAGGACCCAGTTGGGATCTGACTAAAAGGACCAATGGAGACCGAAGTTACCGTATTTTTCGCCATATAAGACGCTCCGGCGTATAAGACGACCCCCGAGTTTTTAAGTAAAAAAGCCGGATTACACAAAAAAAAAAAACCCACCACCACCACACACAAAAAGCGCCTCGCTCTCCTGTCCCCGCCGTGCGGGCGGGCTGCTGGGAGCGCGCTGCTCTCCTGTCCCCGCCGCGCGGGCGGGCTGCTGGGAGCGCGCTGCTCTCCTGTCCCCGCCGTGCGGGCGGGCTGCTGGGAGCGCGCTGCTCTCCTGTCCCTGCCGCGCGGGCGGGCTGCTGGGAGCGCGCTGCTCTTCCCTCCCCGCCGCGCGGGCGGGCGCTCCCAGGGGCCCCAGGGCCCGAGCTGCTCCCGTTCCCCGCCGGCCCCGAACACATGCGGGTGGGCTCGGGGGGGAAGCCCCGCCCCGCCCGCCGGGCCACCTGCAGCCGCCCCACCTCCAGCTGCCCGGTGAGTTTCATATATTCGGCGTATAAGATGCCCCCCCTAATTTTGAGAATATTTTTGGGGGTTAAAAAGGCGTCTTATACGCCGAAATATACGGTACTTTCAAATCTGGGGGAGGGAAGCTTGTCTGTGTGCTTTGTTCTGTTGCCGTTCATTTGGGAAGCCTTAGAAGGTTGGTTAGAGGACCTGATGGATTTGTCTTGCATTGTTCTCATTGTATTTAGGTTTGTTTATAATCTTCTTTCCCAAACTTTTCAGTCATCAGAATGTCTGATCTAAACGTTGTCTTTGTGAGAGCAACATAAAACAGGAATTCAAACAAAGGTAATTAAATCTCTCTCTCTCTCCCATGTTCCTTTCCTTGGCAATAAGAGTGAGGTGTAAAGTGCCAGCTTTCAATACCCTTCTATTCAACCGTTAGATGGTATATTTATTTAGAATTGGATAGGAATCTTCTATTTCAGTCCTATTCATGTAAAAAAGGTTAAAATATTGTGGGGGGGGGGGAGAGGTGGTGTTTCACAACTTTTTTTGTTGTTGGCGGAACTGAAATTTGGTTTAAGATACTTTTGCTTTTCAGTAAACGTTTACTTTATAAAGAAAGTTTCCAGTGTTAAACCTAAACAGAATAAGATCAAGGCATATCATATAATTTGAAAATCTTGGTTAGATATATATTGAAACACATGTATGTATGTTTGTTTGTTTAACTAGCAAAATATTTAAGTTCAAATATGCAACAAGGCCTTATGCTTAGAGAAATGTGGAATGATCTTCAGAATTATTTCAGTTGTATGTTAAAACATTTCTAGCATGCATAGTACAAGCAGTAAATTTCTTACTTGCACCTCTTGCCTTATACTTGAATTTACTAGACAAGTTTTTCATATTATTGCATGTTCTGTATTTCTGTTATACTTATTACTACAATGTATATTTGAATACACAAATCAGACCAACTTTTTAAATGTTAAAAAAAACGGAATCAGCCAGCTTTTCTTCTCTCCATCAAGTGCTATTCCAGACTAACATGGCTACCTCTCTGATTCTTGACATCAAGTTCTGTATTTCTAAGGAGCAAATAAACAAGCCAGGCAAGGCGTATCAGGTTTTTATTTCTTTCTTGTGAATTTTTCAGGTTTTAGGGGGAATATCCCTATGTTTTTTCTGTAACTTTATAACTCAGCAGAGGGGGGATTCCTCTGTGGTGTGGGGATTTTCCTCTGCTTCTTTTTGTGACTCTGCTTTTCTAGTGATTTTTATAAAGGATTTGTTTCTTTTTTTCCTTGAATTAAAACCTTTCTTAAAGACTGACTTTTTTCCATTGTGTAGATCCAGGCTTTGGATTGGCTCACCTAGGAGAATTGGTGAATTGTTTATTTTCAAGCCTTTCTGAGGAAGGGAGGTGTAGGCTTTGGGGGATTTGGGGGAAAGAGGGGCCTTCAAGTGGCCCTGACCCTCATTCTGTGGTTATACTTGATGGTGGCAGCATACTGTTCCTCCAGGTCCAGAAGAAGCTTGTGTATGGGGAGGAAGTTTTAACCTAAGCTGGTAAAATAAGCTTAGGGGATTTGTTTCATGTGGGTCCCGACAGCTGTACCCTAGAGTTCAGAGCGGGGAGAGAACCCCGACAGATTGCCCATTGGGAAAAACTGACCACAGAAATCCACAGACTCATGGGCATATGCGCAGCCCCTGAGATTCGAGCTGTCCTAGAAAGGATGGCAGTGACCAACACTGATAGTACCCTGACTATGATCCCCACCTCTGGGAACAAATCGGGAGATGCAATTTCATCACCCAAGCAGTTGCTTCCGCACAGGAACCTAATGAGACTCCTGACAACTACTTGATCCGATGGGCTCTGATGCAGGTAATGGCCGGCTTAGTAACTGTTCATGGTGCACTCCCAATAGATGTGCAACCATATAGTGTTTGGTTACAAAGTCCTGTGGCACCTTAAAGACTAACTTATTTAGTCTTTAAGGTGCACCAGGACTTTGTTACCTCTGCTATTCCAGACTAACATGGCTACCTCTCTGATTCTTGACATATAGTGTTTAGTTCTTATGGGACTGCATCCCTGACCCCTTTTTACTCTGGCAAAATGCCGGTTTGGCGGACGGGCCCCCCCTGTGAATTTGAAGGAACTCCGGGGACTGGTCCAGCAAATAACAACCCATTCCAGACCACGACCCACTATAAAGAAGGAAGAACCATGATTGAACCAACAGTCACGTATTCGAATGACAGTGGGATGAAAGGGAAGCTGGAGCCCATGGGAATTACTCTAGAGCAGGGGTGGCCAAACTACGGCCTGCGGGCCACATGCTTTAATTAAAGCCCTTTTTACCCAGCCCACCAGCTTGGGCCTGGCTGGTGTGCCAGGTGAGGGCCACAAGCCATGCAGCCCCATGCTTCTGAGCCAAGGTGCCAGGGGCCAGCTGAGTGCTGCAGGGCCCCGTGCTCTGGAGTGTGGGGAGCACCACCAGCCGTGGGTCTTTGGGCCGGGGCATCGCCAGCCGCATGGCCCTTCGCTTCCGGGCCGGTGCACTGCGGGCCAGCTGAGTGCCGCCTGACATGGGGCCCTGCACTTCTGAGCCAGGGCACCAGGAGTGCCACCAGCAGCAGGGCTGGGGCGCCGGGAATGCCACCAGCTGTGTCGGGCCACCAGGCAAGCACCACAAGCTGTGTGGCCCAGCGCTTCCGGGTCAGGATGCCACACACCAGCTGAGTGCCGGTCGCCATGGGGCTCCACGTTTCTGAGCTGGGGTGCTGGGAGCACTGCCAGCTGCGGGGCCCTGTGGTCCTGGGCTGGGGTGCCAGAGCCGGGCTGAGCACTGCCAGCTGCAGGGGCCCTGCCCTCGGCTGAGCACAGTAAGCGGGTGCGGGGGCTTAGGTGGTGGGGTCCCTGGAGGTGTGGTTAAGGTCGGGGGTCTTGGTAGGGGACAGTTAGGAACAAAGAGCTGGGGGGCTTCAATAGGGGGTGGAGTCCCAGGGGTGGTGGTTGGGTGATCATGGAATAAAGAGCAGGGGGACTTAGATAGGGGGTTGGGTCCTGGGGGGCAGTTAGAGGGGGGGTCTTCAGAGGGGGCAATCAGGAATGGGGGGTTGGATCAGTTGGGAGTTCTGAGATAGGCAGACAGGGTGGGAAGTGTGTGGGGGTTGGGTAGGGGGAAGGGCCAGGCTGCTTGGGAGGCACAGCCTTCCCTACCCCGCCCTCTGGCCCTCCACACAATTTTGAAACCAAACTTCACCCTTGGGCCAAAATGTTCACCCACCCCTGTTCTAGAGGATGATCCCAGGGCAGAGGCAGTAACAGAGGAAAAGGTAGACTATACCCAGAGTTACTCATATATCATGGGTACGATGAAGGTCAGCAGTCTGACCACTCAGACACCACTACGGCTGACATGCAACATAATATGGAGAGCTTTGATGCAGTTGGGAGGAGATAGAGAAAAGTGGGACCGAGCACCTATGACCCAGCTTATTAAAGAGGTTACAAGATTACAAGCAGAACAGTGGAAAAATGTGGTGGAGGTAGTGGGCCCAGGCATGCCTCCCCCTCCTCCTCCTCCAGTAGAGGAGGACCTGGTAAATTCAGAGGTGGGCAGCGCTGAACAGAGCCCATGCTGAATAATGGAGGAGCACAGCAGTGGAAATCTAGAGAGAAATTGACCTGGGACCCAGGTGGAAGACCCCAACTCTACATTCAACAGGGAACCAAGCTCCCACCTTAGCCATAATTGATACTGGAGCCTCGGTTTCTTTAATTAAAGTAACCCCTCCAAAAGGAATTGAGGGTCAGCCAGTCGTCCTGCAATCAGTCCAAGGAAAGCCCAGTACTGAACAAGAATGGATACAGGTCCCATTTACAGGGCAGGGTTTCCCATTTTCAGTTTCATGCTTCAAGACATCAGGGGATTTAATTCAAACCAAGTTGATGACTAACAAAGTCATTTGGGGCACAGATTGGCAATTTAAAAATAATATTATAATTGATTTACCTCGAGACTCTTTCTGGAGATTAGAAGATCTTCCCCCATATTTATCCACCAAAAGACATTACAGTATTGTGGAGAAGGGGAAGAATGAGACAATTGCGGCTCTTACAGCCGACCAGAGGGAAGCATGGTGTGTAAAATTTACAACAGTCTGGACGAAAAAGAATGTGGAAAACTAGCTGCTTGTGTTAGAATTGTAGGTGAATGGGGACCCCTCAGACACAGTATCGGTGCCCCAGGGAAGCTGAGGAGCAGCTGGTGCAAATCATTAAGGACCATTCGACAGCAACCTAATTAACCACAAACAAGCTCTCATTATGGTCCAGCCAGACAGGAAAGGGGCAGGAATCTTGCTGGTCAACCATGGACACACTTACACAATGGCACAGCAGTGACTGTGTTGTGGAACCTGGTCTGAGGAAACAATTGGAAGCGATCACTCAGTGAGAAAAAAACTAGTGTCATGAGAAGCCCTAGTCAAGCAAGTAGTTGTGGCTGAGTGGTTGGTGATAGACTTGAAATCTAATGGGGTCTCCCTACACAGGTTTGAATCCTGCCAACTGTGGAGGAAAACCTGGTTCTTCAGTTTCAGTGCCTGAGCATCCTTTGTGTGAATGGGAGCTAAGTCTTGTCTCATTCTCAGGCTATGTCTACACAGCAGAGTTATGCTGCTTTAGTTGAAGTGTTTTAATTCAACACTAAGCTCCTTGTGTCACCACAGACTGCATCCCCTCTAGCAACTCTTGCATCGCCCCAGAGAGCAGTGCACTGTGGGTAGCTATCAGACTGTGCAACTGGCTGCAGGGTGTTTTGGGAAGGATTTGCAAAGGCTCATGGGCTGGTACAGCATCACATGATGCAGGTTTCTCTACCCCATTGCTCCATGAGCATCCTACTAGATTGCCAGCTGCTTTTCAACTGAACTGTGTGTGTGGCAGGACAGAGAGAGAGAAAGAGTGTGTGTGTGTGTTGGTGTTGTGGAAGGGTGAATGTGTTGGCAACTCCATCTCTATGTTCAGGCAGCTGCTGGAAGCAACCAATCCTGAGTCAAGAAGAAGGGGACAGCCCAACATCAGCTCCCACTTCTCTCACTGGCTCACCACAGCACAGCAATCTCTGTGACTCTCTCTCTACTCTCTCCATTGGGGATCCAGCAGGACAGGGGAAGGCAGCAGGTGATTCTAATTCCTTAGGGCTATTCGGTGTAGTGTGTGCAGGGGAGGAACATGATACATGCCCAGAGGCCTTTATTCTACAGTCCGGATGCCAGGAAGTTGCTCCTTCAACCCCACATACATGTAGATAAATCTATGCATTTTTGTGTAACTTTTATATGACTTCTGTGTTAACTTTTCATATAACATTGTGTTAGAAACTCTGTGTTAAACTCTTGGTAATATGTTATAGCCCCTAAGGTAGGATAATTAAGGTAAAAGAAAAATGTCTTTTTGTTAGGAGTCGAATAAGATCTTTCTCCCACATTGTAATCAATTCCCTGTTGAATGAATGAATGAGCTGTGGATGAGGAAGGCCTGGAAGGCAGGCAACTCCAGAGAGTGCAACCCTTGGAGAGGGGATGGGAGCCAGAGGCAAGGCCAATCAAATGTGTCAAGTGGACTGACTAAAGAAGATCAGACATATCGAGGGCCTGGGGGGTTAGAAGCGAGCACCTTCTTTTTGGAACACCCTCTCTGCAGCACTGGGACAACAACCAGAGACACAAGGGACCAACTGACACAGATCCAGGTATTCTGGGACAGATTTGCATAGGAGAGAAGCTGCTATAAAAGTTAGGTGTTTTGCAGAGGACCTTGGGTCTCACCATGTCAACTTCAGAGCATTGATCCGGATCGGCAAACGCCCGGCTCAACCCCTCCCCATCTAACTCACCTGGCCAGTGCAGTTAAGGGGAGCAACTCGTTCATAACAACGGCAAGGTGGAGTATGTTTGTCTGTGTGTGTGAGTGCATGAGTGTGATATAGATCAGATGCATATGATAGTATTGATTATTGCATGTATTATTAATAAATGTAGCATTTTGCCTTATCCCCCCCAAAAGATCCTGTGCAGTAGTTTATGTCCAGCACTCAAAAAGGCTCTTAGGAAATGCAAAATCCTGAAGAAAGAAAGTGACATGAAAGACACCCTTATTTCATTTCTTAGTGGATATTTTATTAACTGACCAGGGACTTGAACCTTGGACCCTCAGATTAAAAGGCTGATGCTTTTCCAACTGAGCTAGCCAAGATCATAGAAATAAAAATGGGATAAGTTGGTGCACAGGAGACATTGGACCAAAAAAAGGGAGCAGGAAACAACAGAGAAAACCTGCTGCTCTCTCTCACCCCAGCCCTAGCCTGGCCTGGTATTAGTGCTAGTGAAGAAGAAGGGCAGGTATCTACATCTGCCAGCCTTGTACAGCTGTACAAGAATCAGGTGCAATACCGAGGTACCCACCTGTAAGTGCCAGATGGTTGGATTGGCTAATGCAACCTGGAGACATCCATGGCACACAGGGATATAAAGACTGTTAGCATCATCTCAATGGGATAATGATAGGAAGGGTCACAACTGACTGAGTGGTTACATACAAATATCACTGGCTAGTCATATCATTAGTGTCACTGTGGATGGAACACCGAACAGAGCTCCCCCCGACACCCCACATTCCCACCTGCACCCATCACACCAATGGCAGCTGTCCCAGGTAAGTGCTCCACCCCCAACCTCCTGCCCCAACCCTGAGCCCCCTCCCTCACCCTAGTGCCTGCACCCTGACTCCCTCCCAGATCCTGCACCCCCCAGCCCTGTGCTCGGTGCACCCCCAACCTCAGCTCAGTGCAGAGCGAGATGAAGAGAATGGGCTAGAACAGGGGGTCGGCCACCTTTCAGAAGTGGTGTGCCGAGTCTTCATTTATTCACTTTAATTTAAGGTTCCGCGTGCCGGTAATACATTTCAATGTTCTTTTGGAACATCTCGCTATAAGTCTATATATTATAGAACTAAACTATTATCATATTGTAAAATAAACAAGGCTTTCAAAATGTTTAAGCCTCATTTACAATTAAATTTAAATGCTGATCTCACACCGCCAGATTACCAGTGCCCATCTGGGAGAGAAAGGAGGGGGGGGGCTACAGTCACCCTGAGGTGAAGAGTCGCCGAACCCCGTGTGGTGCTGCAAAACCCAGCTCTGCATTATTAATAAGCAGTTCTTCTACCTGGGGGTGGGGGGTGTCTTGAGTTGCATCAAGGTCTGCCTCACTCTCGCTCTCTTGTCCGGGAACCTCCACTTCTCACCTTCCTGATCCACTCCCCCCCCCCACTGCTCTAATGCTCCCAGCCCCCCCCACACACACTCCCCGCCAGGAGTCCTGGGTCCCAGGCCCCCCTCCTCTAGCTCACCAGTCCCACGAGCTGGGGAGAGAACCCAGGAGTCCTGGTGGGGGGGGGGACTCATTCTATTTTGTCTTTTTCTTTTTTCCCTTCAGGGCAGAAAAGATCCTGGGCAACGTCCTGCGGAGCAAAGGCTGGAGGTAACCTGCCCCCCAACCTCCCTTCCACAGGGGGGCGCTGTGGAGCAGGGACCGGGGTCGGCGGGGGGGGGGCTCTGGCTGGGCGGTGGGTCTAACCTGCCTCCCTTTCTTCCCCCAGGCGCTCCAGCTATGTGGTCACCACCAAGATTTACTGGGGTGGCCAGTGAGTACCCAGAATGCCATGGGGCTTGGGGGGGGTCTTGGAGCACCCCGCGCCGGCTCCTCCCTGTGGCCGGGTCTTGGAGCACCCTGCGCCTTATCGCCCGGGTCTTGGAGCGCCCCGCGCTTTCTCCTCCGTGCGTCCCGGAGCGCCCCGCACCTTCTGCCCTGTGTGCCCGGGTCTTGGAGCACCCTGCGCCTTATCGCCCGGGTCTTGGAGCGCCGGCTCCCCATGCGCCCTGCTCCTTCTCCCCCATGAGCCCTGGGCGCGCTTGGCTCCCGCCGCCCGGACACTCTCCCCGCCCCGGGAAGCCACGTCGAGCCGGCTTAGCCCGGGGGACTGGGCAGCTGCCATGCGGTGCCCCTGTGACCCCCCCTCTCCTTGCCGTGCCTCATTAACTGTAACCCCCCCTCGCTACCCCCAAGGGGCACATCCCCCCGTCAGCCATTCCCGTGGTGAACCCCCATAGCAGGGGGAGCCCTGGCAGGGTGATCGCCTCTCCCTACCTACTCCACAGGCCCTGCCCCTCCCCACACCATGCCCCCTCTTCTGCCCCCCATCCCAGGCTATAGGGACTGTGGCATGTAAACTGCCCTGCCCCCCACTGTAAGGGGCACGGAGGGACAGGGACCCCAGCACCCTTCCCCCAGGCAGTGTATTCTCACCAGCCGTGTTTTCACAAGGACTGGGTCTCACAAGAGCCGGGAGATTTTCCCAAGCGGCCCATGGTTTTCACGAGAGGTCTCCCCTCTCCACAAGAGGCCTGTGATTTTCACGAGGGGTCCCTGACTCACATCAGAGACCTGGGATTCTCCTAAAAGGCTCGAGATTTTCACAAGAGACTGATGATTTTTCACCCTTTTCACACGAGGACCGTGATTTTCATCCGTAGACACTGATGTTCACAAGAGACCTGTCTTACAAGCACCAGTGGTGTTCACAAGGGGGCCCTGAGTCTCACAAGAGGCCAGTGATTTCCCCCATAGTTTTTCACGAGTGGTCCCTGTCTCACAAGAGATTTTCACAAGAGAAATGATTTTTCACCTGGGGTCCCTCATTTTCACAGGTCAGTGATTTTGGGGAACCCTGAGGCACCTAGTTTTAGACACCCCAGTGAGCCCCACTTTTCATCCAGCACCCCCTTGCTAGGCAGACCCCCCCGCCAAGTAAGCCCCCCCATATCACCATGACAGCAGCTGCCCGGAGTGACCAGATTAGCTAAGCTGTTTAAGGGAACAAGCGGCCAACAGCTGAGGTTGGCTCAGAGACGGTGGGGGAGGGGAAAGGGGGCATCTGCCGGGGAGGGGAAAGGGCCCCCTCACAGCGTGTGGGGGGTGAGATCACCCTGGGGTGTCCAGGCATCTCCCCCTCTGTGGGTTCACCAAGGGAATAACTCACCAGGAGCCTGGGAGGGCGGGGAGCCAGGACTCCTGGGTTCTCTCCCCAGCTCTGGGAGGGGAGTGGGGGCTGGTGGGTTAGAGCAGGGGGGGCTGGGAGCCAGGACTCCTGGGTTCTCTCCCCGGCTCTGGAAGGGGAGTGGGGGCTGGTGGGTTAGAGCAGGGGGGGGCTGGGAGCCAGGACTCCTGGGTTCTCTCCCCAGCTCTCGGAGGGGAGTGGGGGCTGGTGGGTTAGAGTAGGGGGGGCTGGGAGCCAGGACTCCTGGGTTCTCTCCCCAGCTCTGGGAGGGGAGTGGGGGCTGGTGGGTTAGAGCAGGGGGGGCTGGGAGCCAGGACTCCTGGGTTCTCTCCCCGGCTCTGGAAGGGGAGTGGGGGCTGGTGGGTTAGAGCAGGGGGGGGCTGGGAGCCAGGACTCCTGGGTTCTCTCCCCAGCTCTCGGAGGGGAGTGGGGGCTGGTGGGTTAGAGCAGGGGGGGCTGGGAGCCAGGACTCCTGGGTTCTCTCCCCAGCTCCGGGAGGGGAGTGGGGGCTAGTGGGTTAGAGCAGGGGGGGCTGGGAGCCAGGACTCATGGCCCAGGTTTGGAGTTCAGGGTGCCACCAGCAGCCCACCGCCGGCCTGTTCAGCTTCCAGTATCCTCTGGCTTTGGTCAGGGAATTGAGGCACACGGTGAGAGCTGCATGATCCGAACAGTCCATTGGCACTGCCCTGCACTGGGCTGTCAACGTGCTCTCCTTCACCGAAATCCTTCACATAAATCTAGTTAATTTGACTCCTGATGTAGTTGTACCCCATTTGTGGCTGGTGTCAACTTGGGTGAGAGGAATAGGAGGCTACCACCCACCCTCCAAAGGTACCACTACAGGTCCACACACCTGACCCAGGTGATGCTCATTGTAAAAACCTTTCCTCTGATGATCAAGAAAACAGGACCAGTGGTTTTCAGGCCCCCCAACACCAAATCTGTGATGTCCCCAGGCAAGGAGCCAATTCCTTCCACTGATCTTTCCTTTCACACCTTGCCTGGGGACCATTAACACTAATACCAGGGTAACCAGTGCCACAGAGCACAAAGTCCAGCAGTAATGCCCTCCCTAGTCAGAGCTCCACCCACTTTTGGTCCTTGCATGGTAAATGTGAAGAGTAACAGGGGGATGCAAATACCCACTGGCACCAGGGAAAGTTAGTGCCTGAGCTCCTGCTGGGGAGCTTAAAATCAGGGACTTGGCCTCAGGGAAAGGTGCCACAACGCTTTCAGAGAACAATCCCATCATACACAATGATAGATGAAAGGGCTTGCCAAAGCCCGGGATTGAACCAGGGACCTTCAGACCTTCAGTCTAATGCTCTCCCAACTGAGCTACTTTGGCAGATGCAATATAGGGTTTTGGGTTGCTGTTTCTCTGTCTGGGATGTTTTGTCAGCCATGGCCCACCAAAAGAACATCCCTGTGAGCAGCCTATGAAGACAAGAATTGCTTTTGCCTGCCTTGCTCAGTGTGACTTGCTTCCTCACCCCATTCCTGCCTGGTGGTAGAAGCAGACTGGGAGCTAGTGGTGCGGGGAGGAAGTTGAGCTGGTCCCTGCTCTAGACTAGACCCTGCTGGTGAGAGTCTGGCTACCACTTGCTGTCTCACCCTGTTGTCCTGGCTTCCCCACTAGATGCCATTTAGGGAGGGAAGTGGGGATTCTCCCTCCCTGATTTTCACACCCGAGAGAAGGGTGAACAGGAAAATGAACATCTGTTTTACTCTACCCCGAAGGAACCCAACACCTTAGCTGTGACAGTAAGAAATGTCTGGGGGCCGACAGGCCTGTCCCCAAGGAACTGGAACAGCTCCAGGCTGTGGGAAATGCTTATTGCCTAGCTGTAGGAGTGGATGCTGCTCTGTGCTCTCAGACTTCATGTGCCCAGAAAGGATGAACAAATTTCTCTACACACCAGTGAAGGGAGGAATCCTCAAAGAGAGGGGGAGGGGGTGAGTTCTGAGTGTGATATAGAATCTCATTGACAGGTGACAGGGCCAGAAAGCGTTAATGAACTTATGGACTGACCTGACTGATGGCCTAACTTTAAAGATTGCTTTGAAGGATATGTAAATGGTATGTAAATGACTAGTGCTCTGAATTCAGCCCGCATTGTTAGAGATAGAAGAGTAGATGTTTGGTCAGGTCACCCCAAATTAAAACAGGAGACCTATCATGAATGCCACTACCAATTGTTTACTGAAATATTGCTCCATGGAGTGGATCATGTACAAGTAGCAATGTTCCAGTGAGGTACCATACATAGGGCAGTTACATTGACTTAATTTTGTAGCATAGACCTGACCAAAGAATCACACACATGCCTGGGAGTGAAACTTCCCCTGCTCCTCTGCTTTGCAGAATTCAGCAGGCAGCAGGCACCATGCAGAATCCAGCAGGCAGTAAGCATGGAGAATGGTATCAGGCACCATGGCTTAGTAAGTTAAAGCACCTGTTCTGTAAAGAGGAGAACCTGGGTTCAATTCCCAGTGGTGTTTTGTTGTTTGGCTTTTGGGGCACCTGGTATTGGCTCCTGTCAGAGGAGAAGATACAGAGCTAGATGGACCTTTGGGTCCAGCCCAGTATGGCTGCTCTTATGGTTTAAACACTTCTGAACTGGGTACTGAAGACACTCAACCCTTCAGTTCACAAACCATGGGGCTGGTGATGTGACTCTACTAACCCTGGGCTCACATTGCGATGGAGTCAGACCCTTAGAGTGCATCTCTACTGGGATAAGAGGCCTGTAGCCTGTCTGGCCTGGATCAGGTTGTGGGGCTAAAAATTGCAGTGTAGACATTTGGGCTCAGGCTGTAGCCTGGGCTCAGAGACCCTCCCCCCTCGTGGGCTCTCAGAGGCTGGGTTTAAGCTCAAGCGTCTACACTAGAATTGTATAGCCCTGCAGCACAAGCCTGCATCAGCTGATCCTGGCTTTGAGACAAGAGCCTTTGGCGTGTTCATGGCAGTGTAGACATAAGATTGGCATATGTCTAGACTGCAATAAAATACCCCTGGCTGGCCCAGGTCAGCTAACTCAGACTCAGAGGGCTGTAAAGTTGCAGTGCAGGCCTCTCGTCTAAGGCTCAATGTCCTGCCCTAGGAGTCCACAAGGTGGGGAGGGAGTTTAGCAGGTGGAAATGGTGAACGTTCAGTGGAGTATTACCCTGGCCTCACTGGCATCTCTCCATGGGTCTGTCTGCTTTGGGGCAGGGACAATAACACATCCTGGGGCACTTGCTATTTTCAAGGGTGGTTTAGGATTTTCATTTTCAAACCCGGTGCACAAAGCAGGACTCAGACCTCAGGGTCTATGAAAGAGCCGCCCACAGCTTCTGACAACCACAATGAGCCATTTGTGCCACCGGCATTTGAACTGTGGAACCCCTATGACACCCCTTTCCCCAAGTCCCCTCACTCATTGTGCCCCCCCACTTCCTGAGGGCCCAACACCACATCACCCCTTCTGCCTGAGGCCCTGCCCTACCCCCCAGACCACACACCCCCAGAACACCTCTTCCCCCAAAGATGCCCCCTTGTTCCCCCTCCATCCTTCATCATTATGGGGAGTAAAAAGTGCTGGGGACATGGCCTGCTAACCCTCCCCTCTGCCCCCCATTCCAGTGCCCCGACACAGCCAGAAAGACAGCAGCATGTGTGTGTATGTTTCAGAGACTGATGAGCTGTGCTGAGCCAGTGAGGGAAGCAGGGGGCTGATGTCAGGGCTGTCCCCCTCCCCCTGCCTCTGGACTGGTTGTTTCCAGCAGCTGTGTGAACTTAGAGACTCTGTGTCAACACATTCTCTCTTCATCAAGGCACACACTGTCTCCCCCACACACACTGTTACACACTCTCTGTCCCCCAACACACACTTCAGTTGAAAATCAGCTGGCAATCTAGTAGGATGCCCTTGGAACAATGGGATAGAAAAACCTGCATCATGTGATGCTGTACCGGCCCATGAGCCATTGCAAACCCTTCCCAAAGCACCCTGTGGCCAGTTGTACAGTGTGATAGCTACCCACAATGCACTGCTCTCTGGGCGATGCAAGAGCTGCTAGAGTGGATGCAGTCTGGTGACACAAGGAGCACAGGGTTGAATTAAAGCATTTCAACTAAAGTGGCATAACTTTGCAGTGTAGACATAGCCAGAGAGTGAGACAAGACCTAGCTCCCTTTGACACAAAGGATACTCAGGAAATGAAACTAAAGAACCACAAGCTCCTTCGTAGTTGACAGGATTCGAACCTGTGCGGGGAAACCCCAATGGATTTCTAGTTGGGGCCCAATGGATTTCTAGTTGGGGCCATGGGCTCTACAGCCCAAATTTTACTGACAAATCTTACTCCCGAAGGAAGGAGACAGCTCCTTTGAAAGCACATTTTGTGTGGTTCCTGCTACGTACAGATGTTTTTGCTGCTGCTGCTGCAAATTCCAATCCTGGGTCTCACCCCAGATAAGGAACGATTCAGGCTGTCACTCAAGTGAAGATGGGAGATGATTTTTTTGACAGGGACGGCTGCTTCATCTTAAGGTGTTTGTTGGTCACCTTCTAATCTAGTGGGTGCTGGGTACATGCAGGCAGCCCCCACTCCTGGGTCTCTCCTGGGGAAATAAAGTTTCTACACAAAATACAAAAAAGCTTTTCACCAAAAGTAGGGAAAGAAAATGGCCACGAGGGACCAGGACATAAGGAATAGAACACACCACCAGTCTTAAGGAGTAAACCATTATTTTTGTTAAGGTCCAAAAGTATCGATCAAGGTTCTATCAGTGTGGCCTTCACTGGTGCAAAGGATTTGCACACAGTACTTATAATACAGTGATGCTGGGGTTGAGTGTTCAAACCTCATCTAGAATGCCAGTTTGGGGGGATTTGATAGGAGCCTTCAACTACACAAGGGTAGGTTGCAAAGAAGATGGAGTTCAGCTGTTCTCAGTGGTGGTGGATGACACAACAAGGAGTAGTTGTCTCAAGTTACAATGTGGGAGGTCTAGATTGGATATTAGGAAACACTATGGCACTAGGAGGGCAATGAAGCACTAGAATGGGTTCCCTAGGGAGGTGGTGGAATCTCCATCCTTGCTGGTTTTTAAGGCCTGAATTCATAAAGCCCTGGCTGGGATGATTTAATTAAGCCACGTTAGAGATGGTGACACTAGGATTGAAGGATTATATCACATTATAAACAACTGTAAATAAAAATGTCATCTGACCTTAAGCTTTCTGTTGTCTTCTAGAAATGCCCCTGGGATCCCCACACTCCCCAGCAGGAGTGAAAGGAGAAACCCCCACCACTGTCCTGAGCTCCAGGCTGATGTATCGGGGTGGGGGGGAGAATTGACTTTTTTGCTGCTGAGCAGGGAGCCAGGGCAGTTCTCCTGGCCCTTGCAGCAGTGGAGAAAGATTCAAAATGTGACCCAAGTGCACCCTAAAGGTTCATTACACAGAAGGCAAATAAACAGATCCCCAAATCCATTATTACAGAATCTCCTGATTTTGAAGCCCAGTTCATGATTTTTAGGGAGCCTGACTCAGGGTTTTTGAATGTCTGGGGTTGGCTGTTCTGCAGACTGACAGCTGGGTCCCCTCCTTCACCCCCAGCACCCCCAGACTGGTCTAAAGCATTAACTCTTTCTTCTCCATCATGCCGCTGTAATGCAGCTGAAAATTCCCATTCCTAGATGGGCTTCTCCACAGATAGTGAATTCCCCATAGGGCTGAGTGCCCACAAGGCTGTTCTGGGGGCTCATAACCTCACATCACCCCTTTGTGACTCCCAGGGACACTAGCTCCATGTTGGGCCCCCCAACCAACCCAAGGGGAGGATGAAGTTGAACTCCCATGTCAGGGGACTCTTCTCACAGCCCCTCCCCCTCAAACTGACATCCCCAGGGACCCTCCCCCTCCTGCCCTTCACACCCAGAGAGGGACTTGTTTGCTGGACCTGCCATTCCAAACCCAGGGGTGAGATTTCTGAGGATTTACTCCCTGAGCCCCTCCCCTGGGTGCAGAGGGGCTGGGCACAGGCTGCCAGTTTCATCCAGTGATTTCACACCCCAGGCTCCCAGAGTCTTCTCTGACCCTATTTACCAGTGACAGTGAGTTTGGGCCATATGGGGTTCCAGGAGGCTGAGCCTCCCCAAGCCAGGCAAGAAACACTGAATGTGATGCACCTCCCTTTGCAGCTCCATGGCACAGAGCTCTTGAGGAGCCTCTGGTGCTCAGACCAGGGCTCCACCTGCTCTCTGTCCCAATATCCTGCCCCCACTCAGCCTCTTCCCCCAGGATCCCACCCACTGGGGCAAGTAGATCTTCCATCTGCTCAACCTCCCACCAGCCTTGTTCTTTCCATCTGTTTTCCCATGGGCGTCTCAGAGTAAACCCTCCCCATCCCTCTATTATCAGACAAACTCCAGTATGAAGTGTTTGCTACTGATGGGTTTCAAAAACCTTGATCAAGTGGAAGATACATTTTTGGGGACTGTTCCCAAAATCCCATATTTTTTGTTCAAACAAGGCTTTCCTACAGTGCGCAGTATTTCACCCCAGGTAGAACTTGAACCCACCATCTATGGCTTTGGACACTAATGCCTTATCCATTAAGCCACTGGGGCCCCTAAAAGCGGCAGCAGGAGGGATGGCCAATCCCTCTCATAATTGGACATTCCTTCCATCACCCTGGAAGTCAAATACCCTTTTTATTCACCTTACAGAAAAATCTGCATCCCTCATCAGTGAGGCACCTGAGCAAGGTCCCTGACAGAGCTGAGCACCCCCTTTCTACCAGCCATCTTCAGAGAAGACCCCATCCTAGAGTCACAGCTCCCTCCGCCAGCCCCTCCACAGCTGTGGCTCTGAGGGACAGTGGACGATTGGGGGGTGAATCTGGGGCTGGAACAGGAGTTAGGTCAACTTGTGAGGAGTGAGCAGCTGGGGCAGACCCAGGTTGAGGTTAGGGGCTGCTGGTCGGTTGTTGGGGTCAGAGCTCAAATGGGACAGTTTGAAATA
Source organism: Sternotherus odoratus (assembly GCA_032164245.1). Lineage (NCBI taxonomy): Eukaryota > Metazoa > Chordata > Testudines > Kinosternidae > Sternotherus > Sternotherus odoratus. The sequence continues at coordinate 110,444 of JAVMKO010000136.1, read as the reverse complement.
TCCTTCAGTGGAAGGGAACATGGATTACCTGGCTAAAGCACCTGTCTTGTAAACAGGAAATCTGGGTTCAACTCCCAGTGGTGACTTGTTATCAGGCTTTTGTCTGCTCTCCTCTCATTTTCCTGTGTCTTTCTCAGAAACAGAAGAACCCTCCCTTGACAATCCAAGTTCTCACTGGCGAAGGAAAAGGCTTCTTTGAAGAGGAGCATTAGAAAGAATCAAATCCCCAGCCTGGACTTGATGAACAGGCTACTGGGACTGGCAGTGAGAAGGCGGGAGTCCCAGCGGCACACGTCCTTGTGATTGGCCGGGGATGTCTACGCACAGAGATCCTGACAGCCAATCTCTGCTGAGCTTGCAGGAAATGGCGAGTTCCTCTCCTGTCACCTTCCTTTTGATGGTCAGTGATGAAGAATGGAGCAGTGAGGAGAAAAGTCCCAGACAGCAGCACCGTGGCTAAGCTGGCCAAGGCACTTGCCGGGTAGAGTGGAGGTTGGGGGTGTAGCTCCCAGAGGTGCCTTGTCGAATGTGTTACGGGTGCCATGTACAATCCATGCCAAGCTAGTGCCTTGTGAGCTCTGGCACTGGCAGGAAGTGGTGCAGGATGCTGGGCAGAGGCCCTGGATACCAGCTGCTGCTGGGTGTCTCTGTGATCTGGTGGGTCAGTGAGTTCAGCTGTTAATTGAAAGGGGGGTTTATGTTCCCCCAGGGCTCCCATCAAAGTCATGATCCTCGTGGGAGCTCTCAGCTGTCAGCCCATGTGGTCCAGGCTGTGGACATGACTCAGGCTCGGGCAACATGGCCGCACTTCCCTGACGAGCCATGAAACAGGCCAAGTGCTTTGTGCAGCTGTAATGATGCTGCCTTTGTTGGACACTTCTGAGAGTATCAGTTCAGGACACATTGCGTAGAGCAGGGCAATTATAACCCAAGGCTGGGTTTCCTTTACGCTAAAGGCACCGAACCAGCCAAAGAGAGAGGACTTTGGGTTTAACCCTGCACCACAAGAACCACAAACCTGAATCATCTGCCCCGGGGTTTGAGAATAGTGACTTGGGTGGTTAATGGAAGTGTAGACATAATGCTAGGCTGTGTCCACTCTGCAGTGAAACACCCAGGGCTGTTCCATGCCAGCTCAGGCTCCCAGGTCTTGGGCGGTTGGATGAAAAATTTGCAGCATAGACATCTCAGCTCAGACTCAGCACTGGGCTGTGGGACCCCACATGGTTGGGAGGGAGTTTAGCAAGTGGAAATGGTAAAACCCCAGTGAAGTATTACCCTGGACTCACTGGCAGTTCCCCATGGGTCTGTTTGCTTTGGGGCAGGGACAATAACACATCCTGCTGCATTTGTTATTTCAAAGGGTGATTTATGATTTTCATTCTCACACACACTGCACAGAGCAGGACTCAACCCTGGGTGTAGCTAAATGAGCCATCTGCAGATTCTGGCAGCCACAATGAGCCATTTGGTGGCAAAGCTCAGACCTGCCCCTTTCTGCCCATGTCCCAGAGGGAGGGGTCATCTGTCAGGAGACTGGACCACTGACCTACCTGCTCTTAACACCATTTTCAGTGCTTGTGAGTGTAATTTAAACCATGAGATAAACTGAACCTTGTCTTCTGACAGCAGCCAAAACCAGGTGCCCCAAGACCTACACAAAAAGGCACCACTGGGAGTTGAACCCAGGATCTCCTGTTTACAAGACAGGTGCTTTAGCCAGCTAAGCCATGGTGCCTGCCTCTGTTTAATGCAGCATTTCTGCCCACATCTGACTCTTTGCCAGCCCCCGCCAATGAGGGACAAGCTTTGTCTTTGTTGGGCCTGTCCTGTAGTAGGTGGCTTCAGGGTACTCTTCTGGCTCTGTCAATCTCTTTTTTAGGACAGGCCCAAGAACGACAAAAACAGAACACCATTAGCCATCACCTTCAGCCTCCAACTTAAGCCTCTCCAACGCATCATCAAAGACCTACACCCTGTCCTGAAAGATGATCCCACACTCTCACAGATCTTGGGAGACAGACCAGTCTTCGCTTGCAGACAGCCCCCCAACCTGAAACAAATACTCACCAGCAACCGCACACCAAAAACACTAACACAGGTACCTATCCTTGTAACAAAGCCCAATGCCAACTCTGTCCTCGTATCCATTCAACTGACACCATCAGAGGACCTCATCACATTAGCCACACCATCAGAGGCTCAGTCACCTGCACATCCACCCATGTGATATAGGCCATCATGTGCCAGCAATGCCCCCTGCTATGTACATTGGCCAAACAGGCCAGTCTCTATGCAAAACAATAAATGGACACAAATCTGACATCAGGAATCATAACATTTAAAAACCAGTAGGAGAACACTTCAATCTTCCTGGCCATTCCATTAAAGACTTGATGGTGTCAGTTTTGAAACAGAAAAACTTCCAAAACAGACTCCAACGAGAAACTGAGGAAATGGAATTAATTTTCAAATTGGACACAATAAACCAAGAGCTAAACAGAACTTGTGAATGGTTCTCTCATTACACTAATTGATTGCATTTCCCTAGTTAATTTACCTTCAATAGGTGTTATCTACTGCCAGACACAGAAATCCATTTCAAAAGGTATTTTTTCTCCTGGTGATAATGGCCCATCCATATTAAACAGCCTCTTTGAATTGGTATGCTAATCTACAACTTTTTTTTTTTTTTGCTTTCTGTGTGTATAAATGCATCTTACTTCTGTTCCAGTCTATGCATCCAATTTAGTGGGCTATAGCCCATGAAAGCTTATGCTGAAATAAACTGGTTAGTCTCTAAGGTGCTACAAAGTCTTCCTTGTCTTATTTACAGATACAGACTAACACGGCTGCTAATCTAAAACCTGTCATGAATCAGAGAGGTAGCCATGTTAGTCTGGATCTGCAGACGCAACAGAAAGTCCTGTGGCACATTAAAGACTAACAAATGTTTTGAAGCATAAGCTTTCATGGGCTAATACCACTTCGTCAGATGCAAAATAAATCTTTGGGGGATATGAAGTCTGTACTTGCGCAGTGGTGCAGATTTTCCAAAGGAGTAAGATTTGAATCATTCAGGTGCCTTGGTTTAGTTGCAGAGTATTAATAAGGCTGATTCTGCTTAGGAACTGTACTGCTCCTCCAGGAAAAAAGACCCTGCTGCAGAAGACACCATGTGATTGGAGTCATAGCACATCTCTTCTGACAGGACTGGACTCTGAGGGATAAGGCTCTGCTGGGGCTTTATTCCTTCCCTTATCCCTGTGGAAGTGTAAACAGGGAGAGAATTTGTTCCTCATTACTATGTGGAGCAAATAAAGGCAGCTGAATGATTTCCATGGCTGGAAGTAATAAAACACAAACTAGCACAGGATGGTTTTGATCTATTGAGTGCTTGGTTATGGGCCCAGCACACTGCCACTGCAGTACTCTGCTGGGGGTGAAAGGGTTTCTATGATTCATTTACAGGGCTGCTCTCTGTAGTTGGCTGAGCTCACAAGCTGTGCATGGGAGAGTTGTGCCCATGGGATTTAAACACTTTCTAGGTAGGTGATTGTCCATATCTCACAACTCCAAAGCTGAACTGAAATGTGGTGGCTGCATTCGCCTCCGGGGTCACCTTAGTCTAATGATTCAGCAAAACCAGCCCCAGCCCCTGCTTATCCCTGGTGAGATCCAGCCAGTCACAGACACCCCGCCTAGACCCCAGCCAGGGAAACTTTGTTTTTCAGAGGGGCAGGCTGGGAGATGTAGTTCCTGAGAGGCCACAGCTGGGAGAAGATGAGAGATAGTGGGAGGGTCAGCCCGGCCTGGGAGACATCCCTTACCTGGGCTGGAGAGGGTGGAAGTGCCCCCAGTGCAGGCTGGGAGATGTAGTTCCTGACTCTCCCAGGAGGAGAAGTGACATTAAGCAGGGGGAGGAAAAGCCAGACTGCAAGTGTGCCCTGGATGCTGTAACTCCTGTGGGGCCATTGGAACCTCTCCCGGAGCCAGAGAAGAGTTTTGTGGGAGACCCTGAAACAGGGACACTTCTGGGCTGGGGGAGGGGCACGCTCTGCTGGCAATAGGGCCTGGGGAGGGCCAAAGAAGGGGAAGAAAACCCCTGATGTGGGAGAACTGGGAGGAAATGGATCTTACACCAGCTACATGAGGGTCACACCTGTGAAGGAGGAGGAGTGGGGAGTGTCAGGAGTTTCATGCAGACACCCAGGTGATTTTGATGACATGGTTATGGAGGAGGATGAAGCGCCTGGGGATAATTTCAGCTGTTCTTCATGGGGGTCAGAGGCAGCAATTGTTACTTTAAAAACTCTTCAGGGAAGTAGCTGTGAGTGGTCACCAAAAGTTTCTTTGTGTTCACATCTGTCCAGGAATGAGGCCTAAAGCAGAAATGGGGGCGGGGCTGTGAATTGAAATCAGGTGTAGAGAGAAATGTGTCCAAACCCAGTGAGACTCAATGTGGGGGTGAATAGCAAGTGATCCCAGCTCCTTCCTCCAGCCTTAGGTGGGGATTAGCTGCCAACAGCTGTGGCTGCTGCTCTGAGGGGAGCGGTATAAGTGTCTGTCTGTGGGTGCAGAACTACTTGGGGGTGAGCAAGGGGGTAATGGCCCCAGTGGATTTTCAGTTCGTCCCTTTCATGACTTGCCCACAACAATCCGACAGCCCCCAGCTCTCTCTCTTCACTAGGGTTGTGTGCTCTGTGGGAAGGAGCCTCTAGGGATGGGTATTTCCAGCTGCATTAAAGAGTCCTAATAGAGAAGGAAACGTTAATGCCTCCGAAAAGTCTGTCTGTGTGTTGGCTGGGAGGGAGGGTGTCTAGAAACCCCTCTGCTCTAGTCTCTTTTCTCTGAAGCAGGGAACAAAAAAAAAAAAGCCCTCTCTGAGGCTTGAACTCAGGACCTTCAGATTATGAGACTGACACACTGCCAACTGTGCTAAGAAGGCTTGAGAAGAGTACAGGTTCAGTGCATATAAGACCCTTCTACAGCAGTGAGTGGGGCACAGTTGGAGCCAGGGATGTGCTGGAACAAGCACGCACATCTGCTGCCCAGAGATCTGTCCTGGGAGCTTACTCAGCAGCAAATAAACCACTTCTCTCTCTTAATGAGCACAAAGAAACATTTGGCGACCACTTACAGCAACTTCCATGAGCATTTTTATTTAACAATTCCTGCCTCCTACCCCCCTTAAGAACAGCTGATTTGACACCCAGGGTTGCTTTGATGCAAAGCCTGGAACATCAATGTGCTCAGCTCCCCTGACCCGATTCCTACAAGAACGAGGATTTTCCTTCCTGCTGGGTGACTGACGCCCACTGGAACCGGAGGTGACTATGACCGTTCCAGAGTGCTCTGTTGATGTAGAGAATATCACAGCACAATTTTAGGGTGTCTGACTCCCTGGGAGGGAATCCCACAGTGGTTGTAGGCATGTCCATCCCAAGACATGAGAGAAACAAGGAGGGTGAGGTAATATCTTATATTGGGCGAAGTTCAGTCTGTGAAAGGAACAAGCCATGAAACCACAAAGAATCACTCATAGGTCTTGGTGTGGCTTGAAATTTGTCTCTCTCCTCAACCGAGATTTGGCCTGAGGGAGGGAGACTTAAAACTCCTCCTATTAGTCAGGCTGAAGCGGAGGCTGTAAGAGGGGCCAGGTTGATGAGCTGGGTCTTGTGGAGTTTGGGGAGATGCAGTTGTCTGGGGCATGATGCTGACAAAATGCCTCAGGGCAGTGCTGTCCCTAGCCATCTGGGTGCCCTATGCAGCCCCACCATGGGGAAGGGCTGTGTGGAGCCCTGGGCCTCTCTTGCAGGGTCTGGTGGGAAGAGCTGTTGGGGGTCTCTTTTGGGGGTCCCAAAGGGCCCGTGCACCCAGGGGATAAGCAGGAGGCCAGGAGGAGCCCGCTCTGCTTCCCTTACCCTGACCCCATCCATGTTGCTTGGGGCAGGAGACTTGGGGAAAGGGATCCCTCCCCACGCATTGGAAGTGGTGGGAAGTGAAGCAACCTGGCCCCAGCCAGGTCTAGTCCACCAGCTTCCAGCCATGGTGCTCTGCTTCCTGCTGCCACTGAGAGCCAGGGCCGGTCCTTTCCTCAACCAGAGTGACATGACTGCGGTTGGGGAAGGGGAAGGGGCAGCAGAGTGGGCTGGGAGCTGGTGGAGAAGAGCAGGCTGGGGCTGGGTTGCTCCACTTCCCACCACTGCCAGTGAGTGCAGGGTTGCTGGGGGAAGAGGGGGAATGGGGGAGTGTGGGGATAGGGGGAAGAGGCAGGGCAGAGGGAGTTGACCAGGATCCCACACACCCCAGGATTGGCCCTACCCCTTACAGTGGGCACAACCCATGGGGGGATGGCCAAGGGTTGGGGCTGGTTGACAGGACTGGTGCAGCCATGGGCATTTTGAAATTTTGGGGTAATTTGGTGCCAGGGCCAGGGCTGGGAAGAGAGAGAGCAACATGTTTCCTCTAGTGTGTCCCGTTTTCTTGACTAATTTCTCCTCTCCATGAACTTCCTATTTATTTTCTGAGCCTGGCTAGCTCAGTTGGTAGAGCATCAGACTTTTAATCTGAGGGTCCAGGGTTCAAGTCCCTGGTCAGGTGTTAGATTCTGTGTCTCTGGAGTCCTTCATGATGTTACTTTTTCTCTTCAAGATTTTGCCTTTCCTAGAAAGGCCTTTTGTGTGGGGGGATAGAAGGGGAAACTTCCTGACACCCCCTCTGTCCTCACAGGCTGGAGGAATAAAGGTCTCTAGGCACATAGCAGGTTCCTCCCAGATGGCTGCATTCTCCCATGGTGGAGGTGGACGCTCTCTCTCCTGGGCTCTGTTTCTGCCTCCACGTGACTGTGCTGACCTGGCTGTCCTGCCTGAGACAGGATGGGAGGAAAGTTTGGAGCTTTTGCTTCTTATCAAGGGCTCCCTCCTCCAGCAGAGCGATGTGGGCTCTGCAGAGAGTCTGGGAAGGGAACAGACTCTATCAGCGACAGTGGATAGAGATAAGCCTGACTGGGGTGAAGGGCGTCTCAAGGTGCTTGCTTGGAAATTAACCCCAATAAACATCCCATTGTCTGTGCTTCGGACCTCTGGTCCTTTGCTGCTTGTGGTCTCTGTGACCAGGCCCACGGAAGTGAGTGGGGGAAGGGAGAAATTCTCCACTCCAAGGGGCCAAATGAGGGGTGAAGCCGTTTAGTTCATAAAACCAGTGCTCCAGGTGAGGCTTGAACTCACAACCTCAGCATACCCTCCCTCAGCACTGCTCTATAAGTACTATGCACGGACCCATTGCACCACTGGAGCACCTGTTGGTTATGCTTCTTCCAGACCCCTAAAAGCAAGGAGTGACCCCAAAGACTTCTCAGTGGGGTTGAGAGCGGATAGAGACAAGTGTTTGTACTTGTGGGATGGGGAACGAGACAAACTTTCAAGCCACACAGAGACATGCAGGTGATTTAGTTCTGTGGGCCTCAAAAGCGTCTCTCCCTCACCAACCAAACATGACCAAGAAAAGATCTTACCTCCCCTACCTTGTTTCTCTCATTTCTTGGGATGGACATGCCTACAACTCCTCTGGGATTCCCTCCCAGGGAGTCAGACACCCAGAGTGGAGACACCCCAGCCCCTGTTCTAAGTGACCATGACAAGGTTGGGGGTCGAGCCCCCTGGAATCCTGGGACCAGCCTCATTGGGGTTCTGAGGACTCTGCCACACACGAGTAGAAAGAGAGTCCTTGGGGTCCGGCAGGCATCAGGGAGTGGGGGACTCAGATCCTTTCACTAGCCACTTCTACCGGGGTTGTCTATAAGCCAGGGAATTTTGCCACAATAGTGGGACCACACCCTCCTTTACACCTGCACTGTAGACTCATTGCTTCTCTCTCCCCACCCTTATCTGCTGCTCTCCCTCTGGGCTTTCTCAGCACTGGGCCCACAGTGCTTCCTTCCAGCCTGAGACTGCACTTTCTAGGCCAGCTCCTGTGCCTGTGGATCTGTCTCTTACTTCCTAAGCACGTGCCTAGCAGAGAATGGATTCAAGCAATGGACTTCAAGTTACAGGCCAGGAGACTTCCACTGCATGACTCTGCTGAGCAAACTCTTTGGATCTCAGCTGAACGTACTGAAGCCAAGTGGGAGGGTTTAGAGGCAGGAAAATGGGGCCTTTGAGTTTCTCACAAGTCTTGAGAAGGGAAGAATCACAACTGTCCCTGGGGGGGCTCAAACCACCATTCTTTTGGTTAACAGCTGAACACACTGACCCATTGCACCACAGAGACACCTTTGTGCTGGGGTTAGGGCTCTTGCCTAGCAGCCTGCACAGTGGTCTGCCTGTTCTCACACACCCATGGTTCTAGTGTGGGTGCTGGACACTGTCACTGAGGAGGGAGCCGAGTGATGGAGTAGAAGTGTACTGAGCTTATAACCCAGAGGTTGATAGATCAAAATCATCCTCTGCTAGGCAAATGCTTGTTTCTCTTTCTTCTGGGCCAGTGACCAGCAGGACACCAACAGCCTAGGTGGTGAGGCATGAGGTGGCTGTAGCAGCAGCCTGCCCTGGAGCTCGCTAGCTGCCTGGGCTGAAGGAAATGTGTGGTGTCTGAGCCTGAGGCAGAATTGCTTCCTTGACCCTTTTCTTTACCACACCACCAGGCAGCTGCTGTGGGAGAACATGAGGGAGGCTTTTGGGGACACTTGGCAGTTCTGTGTGGCTCTCAGGGAAAAGAGCCGAGGCTCCCAACTCAACCTGCCATTGACTCGTGTGGCTCTGTGCTCCATCAGCCCGGGGGTAGGCCAGGCTGTGGATGTGACTCAGGCTCGGGTAGCATGGCCCCGCTTCCCTGATGAGCCATGAGAGAGGCCAAGAGCTTTGTGCAGCTGTAACGATGCTGCCTTTGTTGGGACACTTCTGAGAGGATCAATTCAGGACACATTGCGTAGAGCAGTGGTCTTCAAATTGGGGTTTGTGAGACCACCCCCCAGGGGTGCACGATATCCTGGTGCTGCCACCAATCCTGCCAAGGAGACCACCGAATTGACTGGCGGTCTATTTTTGTCCCACCTAAATGTCACCACTGAAAGCAGAAGCTTTCATTTTGGCAGCATTTCGGTGGAATACCCCAGGGGGCTGTGAGTGGATGCCAGACCGTGGAGTGGGCGTATGGCCGGAAATCTTTGAAGAACGCTTATTTAGAGCAGGGCAGTTATAACCCAAATCTTGGTTTCTTTTATTCTAAAGGCACCAAACCAGCCAAAGAAAGAGGACTTTGGTTTTACCCCACTGGCTAACCATAAGTCACACAAGCAATTTCCTTAGACACTCCAGTTTCTCAGTATCCCCACCGGTGACACTCATTAATGAGGATGACTGGGTATGAAAACCAATACCCCAGTAAAAGCAAAATACTTCTCCTGATTCCAAAGGACCAAGCCCCAGACCCAGGTCAATATACAAGTCAGATCTTACCCACAAATCACACTGATGAATCTTAGAACCTAAAAACTAAAGGTTTATTCATCAAATAAAAAAGAGGGAGAGGAAAATTAAAATTGAATCAATTACATACAGTGATGGCAATGTTCTTGGTTCAGACTTGTCACAGTGATGGAATAAACTGCAGGTTCAAATCAATTCTCTGCAGCACATTCACAGCCGGTACGGGTCATTCAGTGCTTTGTTCAGCCCTTCAGTTTGGAGCCAAGTCCCTCCGGAGATCAGAAGCAGGAGTGAAGACAAAGGGAGGGGTTTCCAGGGCCTTCTATATTTCCTGCCCATGGAAGGACACCCCTCAGTTCTGACTGTGGAAAATCATAGCAACAAGGTGGAGTATGGAGTCAAATAGGCTGGTCACATGTCCATACATGACTCTGTTTGTTGGCTGTTGTTTCCATGTTAGTTTGAACATTCCCAGGAAAGTTCAGCTGTGGGTTGGTGTCTTTCAAAGTTCATTGTCAGTTAAGTCTTCCTTGATTGAGCACTTACTGAGCATAGTCCTTTCTCAAGAAGTTGACCAAACACATCACTGAGGCTCCTTGGAATCAAATCCATTTGAGCAACAAGTCCATAGCCCATGTTCATAACTTCAAATACAGAAATGGTTCACGGCTACAGCTAGTATAATTATAACCAGCAAATCATCACCTGGTCAGAGACACCTCACACCACAACCTTTGTACAATATTTGCTGACAATATAGACAATATGCTTGCAGACAAGCAAGTTCATTGCAGGCCACACACACATTTTCACAGGGAATCAGACCCCCTGGAGAAAAACTCAAGAAGCCTAAGCCCAGGAGTGTCAGAGGAGGGAATCACTGTTTGCCTTAAGCTGTGGGTGAGGGAAACCTGCAGGTCCTTAGATCCTCCAACCTCTGATAGAACCATTTGTGGGGAAGGTCTGGGGAAGCCGAGGAGGACAAGGAGAAGGGGAAAGGGCTTGCAGCTGTTGTGTAATCATCATGCTCCCAGCAGAAGGATCCGGGGGATTCAACACTTTGGCTTCTTATTGAGGACACAGAACTCACAAGATGGCAACACTCAAAGCCCCATTACATAGAATCCGGACGCGATCAGCTCACACTGAGGGGGGCAACACCCCTTCCTGGGTCTCTTTGCCAGAGCTCCTATCCGCTCAGTGTCCTTCCTTGCAAAGTGTCCAGGCAGACTCCTGAGAGGGTTGCGATGGGGTAAATGAATTCAGGGGAGGATTGTTTCTCGTGGGTTTTCTTTGTGCTGCTCTGTGATCCTGCTGGAGGAAGCATCATTTGAGTTTGTTTCAGTACCTTGGGTTGGGCACAGATTTTGACCCTGAGCATGGGGTTTCCTGCACCTGCGGATCTTACTCTCCTAGGGAATGTACAAAGGAACAGCTTCAGAAACTGGATAGAAAGTAGCCTAAGAAAGTGTAGTCCAGGTGAGAAGAAAAGTGGCATCATCACTTCCCTGGTGGTCTAGTGGTTAGGATTTGGCACTCTCACTGCCAAGGCCTGGGTTCAATTCCCAGTCAAGGAACAGTCACTTTATAGTAAATTTAAGTGGGACCTAAAAATGGAGCTCTAATGGTGGGAGTGAGATCTTGTGAAAATTCTGCCTGATGATGTGTCTGGCACAGAGCACAGCAGCCTAGTCCTCATTAGCATACCAGGCACCGCCCACTGCTCCACATGCTCAATGCACTCCCCTGATCCATCCCACTCCCCCTCTCTCTCCCTCCTCCTCAGGTCCCAACCCCCACCTCTAACCGCCTCCTCCCTTCGAGACACCCGCTGCTTGCCGTCCCCCCCATAACTCCACCCCCCTGCTACTCACCGGGGCAGCCTGCACGTCATCTACCCCTCCCCCACAGCCACCCGGGATTCCTGGCAGCACCCATCCGGGGAGAAAGGGGGGGGGCAATGCAGTCACTCTAAGGTGAAGAGCTGGCATCCCCTATGGGGTGCTGCAAAATCAACTCTTCATTCATTAATAGCCAATCTCCCCCTTGGGGGGGCATGAGGGCACCCACTGGGGACAGATTGGTTTTTTTCTTTATACCCTTCGACCTCTCATAACCCCAAGTTGGGGGGGGATGATTAATTTTTTTGCAGCACCCACCGGGGGATGCCTTTTCTTCACCTCAGGGTGACTCCAGCCCACTCTCCTTTCTCCCCCAGTGGGGGCTGCCAGGAATCTGGGGTGGCTGGGGGGCGTAGAGGTTGTGTAGGGGAGGGGGGGCAAGTGGGGTTGGGGGGGAAGAGGGCTTAGAGTCGGGACTCCTGCGTTCTCTCTCCACCTCTGGGAGGGGAGTGGGGCCTGTGGGGGGGGGGGCAGAGCCTTTTCCCATTGATGTGGAAATGGCTCCACCATGTGGCTGTAAGAGGCGCTGCAGGGAGAAGGGAGAGCAGCAGCCCCCCACTGTGGGGTAAGCCCCGCCCCTGCAAACATGCTGTCCTGTGGGGAGACGTGTGGGGTGTGCAAGGCCCTGAGTTCAAACCCCTCCCCCAAACCCTCTTTCCAGCAGGGACCCACCTGCAACAGCACGGCTCCCAGCCCCCTCGGCTCTAACCATTAGCCCCCACTCCTCTCCCAGAGCCGGGCAAAGAACCCAGGAGTCCTGGCTCCCAGCCCCCACAGCTCTAACTATTAGCCCCCACTCCCCTCCCAGAGCCGGGCAGAGAACCCAGGAGTCCTGGCTCCCAGACCCTACCCCACTGGGCCTCACCCAGTACATCTCCCCCCGGATATCCCTGGGGATCTCTGTGTAGAGCCGGGGGGGGATTAAAAAGGAGGGGGTGAAAGGGGGGGCTGCCTGTGTCAGTACCTCCAAGCTGCGCTGCCGCCCACGCCCAGCAGGGGGAGCGCTGAGCTCGCGTCTCCCAGCCCCTTCCTTTGGGTTGGTGGGGGGCTAAAGGGGGCAGAGAGCGACCCCCCACCCCCCAAGTCCCGGAGCGGTTCGCTGCACAGGGCAGGGCAGCCTCGTCCTCATTAGCATACCAGGCACCACCCACTGCTCCAGGGCATGGGATGGGGGCGGGAGTTGGCAGCTTTGGGAGGGGGCAGGGTGGAGCAGAGGGCGGAGCTAGTCGGACGGGGGCGGTTGGAGCAGGGGGCTGGGCTAGGCGGACGGGGAGGTCGGAGCAGAGGGCGGGGCTAGGCAGACGGGGCGGTCGGAGCAGGGGGCGGGGCTAGGTGGACGGGGCGGTCGGAGCAGGGGGCGGGGCTAGGCGGACGGGGTGGTCGGAGCAGAGGGCGGGGCTAGTCGGGTGGGGGCGGGACAGGGGCGGGGCTAGTCGGGTGGGAGCGGGACAGGGGCGGGCCTAGTCGGGCGGGGCGGAGCAGGGGGCGGGGCTAGGCGGACGGGGCGGTCGGAGCAGAGGGCGGGGCTAGGCGGACGGGGCCAGTCGGAGCCAGGGGCGGAGCTAGTCGGGCGGGGGCAGAGCCGCTGTCCCCGCAGGAGACCAACGACCCCCCCCGGCCAGGCTCTGCCCGGGAGGGGGGGTGGGGGAGAAGCCCCCCCAATTTTCCAGCTACTTCCCCCTCCCCCCCCAGACCCCACTGCCCGGCCCCTCCCCACATCCAGGGACCTGACCCCGGCCCCCTCCTGTCCTCACATCACCCCGTCCCGTCCTGTTAACCTGTGGAACTCCTCGCCGGAGGAGGCTGGGACTAGACCAGGAAGAGAACTGGATACGTGCGGGGAGGCTCAGTCCACTGGCTGATCCAGGGCGGCCGCTCTTCTGTTCTTATTCCGCTGTTGATTGACTATCACTGTATAATCCCCTCCAACTTCCCCCCTTTCCCTTGAGCCATTGAATGGGGACAGGAAATCTCCCCCCGTTGGTGCTTCTCTCTTCTAGTGGCAAATGTTTCGTTTGTGCCCCATTTTCTCCTCCGTTCTGAACAGGGCGACCCGATTTTATAGGGACAGTCCCAATTTTGGGGTCTTTTTCTTATACAGGTTCCTCTTCATCCCCCCCACCCACCTCCTCTCCTGGTTTTTCACCCTTGCTGGCTGCTCACCCTAGTTCTGAAATCCTGATCTCAAAGCCGTGACAATCTTCCCGCTCTTCTCCCCAGTGGCTGACCTGAGATCGGGGCTCTTATCGTACCGAGTGTGGCTCAGGTCTCGACTGAGGTCAGGATGGGCCCTGCACAGACCCTGACCGAGTTTGGGGCATTCGCGGTGCCAGGAACTGCACAGACCCCTACAGGGAGCGGGGAAATTGTTGTGCCGGGCGCTACCGTGACCCTAACGGGGACCCTGTTGGGCCGGGCCCCGCAACCACACGGAGTGAAATCCAGCTCCCGTTCTTCAAGTGCTGCAGAGACGTCAAACAAAATCAGGGCCCCTGTCCTGCCAGGCCCTGCAGAGACCCCGACTGAGATCTGAGCCCTGTCCTGCCAGGCCCCGCAGAGACCCCGACTGAGATCTGAGCCCTGTCCTGCCAGGCCCTGCAGAGACCCCGACTGAGATCTGAGCCCTGTCCTGCCAGGCCCTGCAGAGACCCCAACTGAGATCTGGGCCCTGTCCTGCCAGGCCCTGCAGAGACCCCAACTGAGATCTGGGCCCTGTCCTGCCAGGCCCCGCAAAGACCCCAAACAGAGGTCAGACCCCACTGTTTTGACAAGTGCTGCGGAGACCCCAACTGAGATCTGAGCCCCTGTTGTGCTGGGCAGTGCAGAGATCCCAGCTGACATCTGGTCCCATATTGTGCCAGGTAAAAGTGAGACCTGGACGGAGATCACGGCCCCCCTTGTGCCAGGCAGCGCACGACTGCTGCCCACGTTGCTACCTCCATGGTGCTGGGCACTTCAGAGACCCAGACTGAGATCTGTGTCCCCGATGGGCCTGGCACTGCACTGACCCTGACAAAGATCACACCCCACCACTGTACTGGGCACTGCACTGACCCTGACAAAGATCACACCCCACCACTGTACTGGGCACTGCACCGACCCTGACAAAGATCACACCCACCACTGTACCGGGCACTGCACCGACCCTGACAAAGATCACACCCACCACTGTACCGGGCACTGCACCGACCCTGACAAAGATCACACCCCACCACTGTACCGGGCACTGCACTGACCCTGACAAAGATCACACCCCCACCACTGTACTGGGCACTGCACCGACCCTGACAAAGATCACACCCCACCACTGTACTGGGCACCCAACTCTTCTTAATGTGGAAAAATAATGAACAGCCCCCACCCCGCGCCAGCTGCTTCTCCAGCTCGACCTTCTGGGAGGGCTGTGGTGGGGGGGACCAGAGCCTTTTCCTATTCATGTAGAAATGGCTCCACCATGTGGCTGTAAGAGGTGCTGAAAGGAGAGAGGCAGCCCCCCCCCCCACGCAACCATGCTGTCCTGTGGGGTATGCAAGGCCCTGAGTTCAAACCCTCTTTCCAGCTGGGACCCCCTTCAACAGCCTGGCTCCCAGCCCCCCCGGCTCTAACCATTAGCCCCCACTCTCCTTCCAGAGCTGGGGAGAGAACCCAGGAGTCCTGGCACCCAGCCCCCCTGCTCTAACCCACCAGGATGCGGGGGCTGTATGTGTTATGGTAGGGTCTCGGGGGCTGTGTGTGTGCGGGTGTGTTGCTTGCACTGGTGACCCCCCCTTGTAAATATGAAACACATTTAAATATATTCAACCCCATTATCAATGCTGGGGAAAAGTGGGGTGCAGGGGGAAGAAGCTCGGGGCTCAACCCCCCAGTCTGAGAACCCCTTTTAGCATCTCTGGGGGTGCTTGTGGGAGGGGCGGTGCCAGCGTCTGTCACCCCCTATTAGGCTCAGTGGCAGGTGTGACAAAGTGGGAGTATTGTGCGTGTGTGTGTGTGTGTGTGTGTGCCTCGTTACAGCTTCACCTTGGCTTTGCTTTGCATCAGCTACACATTCCTTTCCCTCCACATAGACGCCAAAGAAATGCATAGGGGAAACTGAGGCACACACACACACACACACAGTACTCCCACTTCGTCACAGCAGGACAACAGGTGGCAGGGCAACACTCAGCTCAGGGACAGATTGGGAGGGATTTGCATGTGTGTGAGGGGGGAATGTTGGGGGCACGTGGGGGTCTCTGACCAGCAAGGGTACTCCACTTGACTCACAGCCCCCCTTCTGTACACCCACCAGCCCCCACTCCCCTCCCAGAGCCTGGACTGCTAATCCATTGTGTTCTGCATGCATGGGTTCGAATCCCATCCTCATCGGCTACATTTACTGTTCTATAAACAGCTGTCTTCCTATTTGGTACAAAAACAGACCAAACCATGTTGTCTCCTGCAAACAGAAACCTTCTCCACTTCCTTTGCTTTAAATAAAATATGTCTGGAACCCTTCTGTCCAGCAGACTTGGCACCAAGGAGGGTTGCGTTCAATATCTAGGTGTCTGTTCCAATAAAACAATGCAAAACTGGCTCAAGCCCTCACCCAATGACCTGGGACAAATATATACCAACCCCCATGTACCTCTAAGAGGCAATACTTCCCCTCTTGCAAGCTCGGAGTCTGAGTGTAGGGAAAGCCTTTTCATAAGAAAGAAACAATTTGGCCTTATGTTGAGGAAACTCGACAAACAGGATTCATAACACAAACGATGAGCAAAAAACCCACCCCAAGTAAATTGGGCCGTGTCTCTTCCTTTGATTCGCAAGTCCAGCAACCCAAAAGTCACGCAGAGCCCCAACAACCCTGAGGTCTCTGTCAAGGTCAGTACAGCCCCAGAGTTCAAACGTTCATCTGCAGAGTTTTATGCCCCCCCCCAGCCTGTGTGGAAATGGGGGAGGGTAAAGGATACCTTACTTACTGTGATGACTGACTGACCCCCTCTTCATGGGGTTCTGATGCAGCCTTCACCACCAGCTGCTGCTCTCCACCTCCTGCTCCTCTCCAGTAGCCATCCTGGGAGATGAGTCTCTCTGCTAACTGCTTATTAATATATCTCCAGGCCTCCCTCCTATTTAACACAGTACACAGTGATTTTAGCTTATAGCAGGGGAACAGTAACATCATTAACCACAAACACACTCTCCTCATGGTCCAGCCAGAAGGGAAATGAGCAGGAATTCTTGCTGTTCAGCCATGGACACACTTAAACAATGGCACAGCAGTGAGTGTGTTGTGGAAGCTGGTCTGAGAAAACAATTGGAAATGATCACTTAGTCGTTACAAATTATACAAGTAGAATGTAATGACAAAGGGCTATAAAGCAAGTAGTTGTGGCCGAGTGGTTAAGGCGATGGACTAGAAATCCATTGGGGTTTCCCCGCACAGGTTCGAATCCTGTCAACTACGAAGGAGCTTGTGGTTCTTTAGTTTCAGTTCCTGAGTATCCTTTGTGTCAAAGGGAGCTAGGTCTTGTCTCACTCTCTGGCTATGTCTACACTGCAAAGTTATACCACCTTAGTTGAAATGCTTTAATTCAACCCTGTGCTCCTTGTGTCACCAGAGCCCATCCACTCTAGCAGCTCTTGCATCGCCCCAGAGAGCAGTGCACTGTGGGTAACTATCGCACTGTACAAATGGCTGCAGGGTGCTCTGGGAAGGGTTTGCAATGGCTCATTGGCTGGTACAGCATCACATGATGCAGGTTTTTCTATCCCATTGTTCCAAGGGCATCCTACTAGATTGCCAGCTGATTTTCAACTGAAGTGTGTGTTGGGGGACAGAGAGTGTGTTGGGGGGGAGACAGTGTGTGCCTTGAAGAGAGAATGTGTTGACACAGAGTCTCTAAGTTCACACAGCTGCTGGAAACAACCAGTCCAGAGGCAGGGGGAGGGGGACAGCCCTGACATCAGCCCCCTGCTTCCCTCACTGGCTCAGCACAGCACATCAGTCTCGGAAACATACACACACATGCTGCTGTCTTTCTGGCTGTGTCGGGGCACTGGAATGGGGGGCAGAGGGG
Source organism: Sternotherus odoratus (assembly GCA_032164245.1). Classification (NCBI taxonomy): domain Eukaryota; kingdom Metazoa; phylum Chordata; order Testudines; family Kinosternidae; genus Sternotherus; species Sternotherus odoratus. Next base: position 93,053 of record JAVMKO010000136.1, on the reverse strand, counting down.
AGGGTTAGCAGGCCATGTCCCCAGCACTTTTTACTCCCCATAATGATGAAGGATGGAGGGGGGACAAGGTGGCATCTTTGTGGGAAGAGGTGTTCTGGGGGTGTGTGGTCTGGGGGGGTAGGGCAGGGTCTCAGGCAGAAGGGGTGATGTGGTGTTGGGCTGTCAGGGAGTGGGGGGGCACAATGAGTGAGGGGTCTTGGGAAAAGGGGTGTCATAGGGGTTCCACAGTTCAAAAGCCGGTGGCACAAATGGCTCATTGTGGCTGTCAGAAGCTGTGGGCGGCTCTTTCATAGACCCTGAGGTCTGAGTCCTGCTTTGTGCACCGGGTTCGAAAATGAAAATCCTAAACCACCCTTTAAAATAGCAAGTGCCCCAGGACGTGTTATTGTCCCTGCCCCAAAGCAGACAGACCCATGGAGAGATGCCAGTGAGGCCAGGGTAATACTCCACTGAACGTTCACCATTTCCACCTGCTAAATTCCCTCTCCACCTTGTGGACTCCTAGGGCAGGACATTGAGTCTGAGACAAGAGGCCTGCACTGCAACTCTACAGCCCTCTGAGCCTGAGTTAGCTGACCTGGGCCAGCCAGGGGTGTTTTATTGCAGTCTAGACATATGCCAATCTTATGTCTACACTGCCATGAACACGCCAAAGGCTCTTGTCTCAAAGCCAGGATCAGCTGATGCAGGCTTGTGCTGCAGGGCTATACAATTTTACCTCTCGTCCCCACGGCGGCGGCAGTCGGCGGCGCGCTTCCCCCGTCAACTCCAGCTTGCGCCTCCCGGCGAGCTGGAGTTCCAGTGTCGACGGGGGAGCTCCGGGCGATCGATTTATCGCGTCTTAACAAGACGTGATAAATCGATCACCAGAAGATCGATCCCGCACCACGCGAGTGAAGACCAGCCCCTAGTGTAGAAGCTTGAGCTTAAACCCAGCTTCTGAGAGCCCACAAGGGGGGAGGGTCTCTGAGCCCAGGCTACAGCCTGAGCCCAAATGTCTACACTGCAATTTTTAGCCTCACAACCTGATCCAGGCCAGCCAGGCTACAGGCCTCTTATCCCAGTAGAGATGCACTCTAAGGGTCTGACTCCATCGCAATGTGAGCCCAGGGTTAGTAGAGTCACATCACCAGCCCCATGGTTTGTGAACGGAAGGGTTGAGTGTCTTCAATACCCAGTTCAGAAGTGTTTAAACCATAAGAGCAGCCATACTGGGCTGGACCCAAAGGTCCATCTAGCTCTGTATCTTGTCCTCTGACAGGCGCCAATACCGGGTGCCCCAAAAGCCAAACAACAAAACACCACTGGGAATTGAATCCAGGCTCTGGTGTTTACAGAACAGGTGCTTAACCTACTAAGCCATAGTGCCTGCTACCAGGCTGCATACTTACTGCCTACTGGATTCTGCATAGTGCCTGCTGCCTGCTGGAATCTGTAAAGCAGAGGAGCAGGGGAAGTTTCACTCCCAGGCATGTGTGTGAGTCTTTGGTCAGGTCTATACTACAAAATTAAGTCAATGTAACTGACCTATGTATGGTACCTCACTGGAACATTGCTACGTGTACATGATCCACTCCATGGAGCAATATTTCAGTAAACAATTGGTAGTGGCATTCATGATAGGTCTCCTGTTTTAATTTGGGGTGACCTGACCAAACATTTACTCTTCTATCTCTAACAATGCGGGCTGAATTCAGAGCACTATTCATTTACATACCATTTACATATCCTTCTAAGCAATCTTTAAAGTTAGGCCATCAGTCAGGTCAGTCCATAAGTTCATTAACTCTTTCTGGCCCTGTCGCCTGTCAATGAGATTCTATATCACACTCAGAACTCACACCCTCCCCCTCTCTTTGAGGATTCCTCCCTTCACTGGTGTGTAGAGAAATTTGTTCATCCTTTCTGGGCACATGAAGTCTGAGAGCACAGAGCAGCATCCACCCCTGCAGCTAGGCAATAAGCATTTCCCACAGCCTGGAGCTGTTCCAGTTCCTTGGGGACAGGCCTGTTGGCCCCCAGACACTTCTCACTGTCACAGCTAAGGTGTTGGGTTCCTTCGGGGTAGAGTGGAGCAGATGTTCATTTTCCTGTTCACCCTTCTCTGGGGTGTGAAAATCGGGGAGGCAGAATCCCCACTTCCCTCCCTAAATGGCATCTAGTGGGGAAGCCAGGACAACAGGGTGAGACAGCAAGTGGTGGCCAGACTCTCACCAGCAGGGTCTAGTCTAGAGCAGGGACCAGCTCAACTTCCTCCCCGCACCACTAGCCCCCAGTCTGCTTCTACCACCAGGCCAACTGGGAACTAAGGCAGGAATGGGGTGAGGAAGCAAGTCACACTGAGCAAGGCAGGCAAAAGCAATTCTTGTCTTCATTAGCTGCTCACAGGGATGTTCTTTTGGTGGGCCATGGCTGACAAAACATCCCAGACAGAGAAACAGCAGCCCAAACCCTTATACAGCATCTGCCAAAGTAGCTCAGTTGGGAGAGCATTAGACTGAAGATCTGAAGGTCCCTGGTTCAATCCCGGCCTTTGACAAGCCCTTTCATCTATCATTGTGTATGATGGGATTGTTCTCTGAAAGCGTTGTGGCACCTTTCCCTGAGGCCAAGTCCCTGATTTTAAGCTCCCCAGCAGGAGCTCAGGCACTAACTTTCCCTGGTGCCAGTGGGTATTTGCATCCCCCCCTTACTCTCCACATTTACCATGCAAGGACCAAAAGTGGGTGGAGCTCTGACTAGGGAGGGCATTACTGCTGGACTTGGTGCTCTATGGCACTGGTTACCCTGGTATTAGTGTTAATGGTCCCCAGGTAAGGTGTGAAAGGAAAGATCAATGGAAGGAATTGGCTCCTTCCCTGGGGACATCACAGATTTGGTGTTGGGGGGATTTTAATTGTTCCAGCCGGCCTGGGGACCACTGGTCCTGTTTTCTTGATCATCAGAGGAAAGGTTTTTACAATGAGCATCACCTGGGTCAGGTGTGTGGACCTGTAGTGAAACCTTTGGAGGGTGGGTGGTAGCCTCCTATTCCTCTCACCCAAGTTGGCACCAGCCACAAATGGGGTACAACTACACCAGGAGTTGAATTAACTGGATTTATGTGAAGGAGAGCACATTGACAGCCCAGTGCAGGGTAGTGCCAATGGACTGTTCGGATCATGCAGATCTCACCATGTGCCTCAATTCCCTGTCCAAGGCCAGAGGATACTGGAAGCTGAACATCCAGAGTCTGCAAGATAAAGGAGCGGAGCGGCGAGTCCTGATGGTGTTGGCAGAACAGGAAAGCATCAGAAGGTTCTACGGCAACTGGGGGATTGGTGGGAGTCAGTGAGGGAGGAGTTGGCAGCTTTGTTCTGGGGGGTCAAACAAACACCACAACCTTTAATAAACCAACAGTGCCAAGTCCTGCAATGTCCTGTGGGATTTCCACCAGACCATCCAGGCAGGGGAGTGGGTCAGCGGGTGACTGCATGACCAGATGATGTGACAGCTGGCTGAGCTCCAGGAGATGAGTCTGCAGCTGGCTGAGATGATTAGGACACCGAGTGGATGAGTAGGACACCGAGTGAAGGGCGGGGCAGCCTCCCCAGACATTTCTGAGACCTGCAGTGAACAGAGCCAAAGCAGGGGGTTGGGGGGACTGAGGGCAGGACCCGCAGATATGGTAGAGCAGGACTATAGTAGATGGAGGAGGAGAGAGTGTTCTGTGAGAGGAAGCCACTGGTAAGAAGCAATAAAAGTAGTTTGCAAGCCAGCCAGCTGAGAGACATGGGTGTCCAGGGAAAGTTTCCCCAGCAGGTCCCATGGTGTAATGGGCAGCACTCAGGACTCTGAATCCTGTGATCTGAGTTCAAATCTCAGTGGGGCCTTCTAACAGTAAATTAACCCTTGGAGCTTGGTGTCCTGATTTCCCTTTATCTGGGTGAACCACAGTTACTTCTTTTCCTTCCCACAGGGCAAGTGATGTACACTGCAGGTTGCTTTTGATCCATCTGGTTCTGATTCAGCCTGGCCCTGGCTCCCCTTTCTTCAAGTGCCATGTGGGCAAGAGGAAGAGCGTGGCAGCTGCAGGGACCACAGTTGTGGCCATCAGGTGAAGCATGAGAAACACAACCAGCCGGTCAACCCCCAGGAATCTCCAGCCAGAGTGTTAAGTTCTAGGACCCCAACCTAGAGCAGCCATCCTGTCGAACCAGCTGGATTAATAACCTATCTGCAGTGCACATCACTTGCCCTGTGGGAAGGAAAAGAAGCTGACTCTGGTTCACCCAGAGAAAGGGCAGCCAGTATATTGCACTGAAAGGGTTAATAACGAATTAACTCACTGCCAGGAGGTCCCACTGAGATTTGAACTCAGATCACAGGATTCAGAGTCCTGAGTGCTGCCCATTACACCATGGGACCTGCTATAGGCAGCTGTCCCTTGACCCCCCATGACTCTCAGCTGGCTGGCTTGCACTCAGCATTTATTGCTTCCCACCAGCGTTTTCTTCTCACAGAACACTCTCTCCTCCTCCATCGACTATACTCCTGTGCTACCATATCTGTGGGTTCTGCCCTCAGTCCCCGCATCCCCCTGCTTTGGCTCTGTTCCCTCCAGGCCTCAGAAATGTCTGGGGGGGCTGCCCCTCCCTTCACTCAGTGTCCCACTCATCTCAACCAGCTGCAGACTCCTATATGGGAGCTCAGCCAGCTGTCACCTCATCTGGTCATTCAGTCACCCACTGACCCGCTCCCCTGCCTGGCTGGTCTGGTGGAAATCCCACAGGACACTGCAGGACTTGGCACTGTTGGTTTATTAAAGGTTGTGGTTGCTCGACCCCGGAACAAAGCTGCCAACTCCTCCCTCACTGACTCCCACCAATCCCCCTGGTTGCCGTAGACCCCTCTGATGCTTTCCTGTTCTGCCAACACCATCAGGACTCGCCGCCCCCCGCCCACTCCTCTATCTTGCAAGCTCTGGTTGTTCAGCTTCCAGTATCCTTGGCCCTGGGTCAGGGAATTGAGATGCACGGTGAGAGCTGCGTCATCCAAACAGTCCATTGGCACTGCCCTGCACTGGGCTGTCAACGGTCTCTCCTTCACCGAAATCCAGTTAATTCAACTCCTGGTGTACCCCATTTGCAGCTGGTGTCAACTTGGGTGAGAGGAATAGGAGGCTACCACCCACCCTCCAAAGGTTTCACTTGGGTCAACAGACCTGACCTAGGTGATGCTCATTGTAAAAACTTTTCCTCTGATGGTCAAGAAAACAGGACCAGTGGTCCCCAGGCCGGCTGGCACAATTAAAATCCCCCCAACACCAAATCTGTGATGTCCCGAGGAAAGGAGCCAATTCCTTCCATTGATCTTTCCTTTCACACCTTAACTGGGGACCATTAACACTAATACCAGGGTAACCAGTGCCACAGAGCACAAAGTCCAGCAGTAATGCCCTCCCTAGTCAGAGCTCCACCCACTTTTGGTCCTTGCATGGTAAATGTGAAGAGTAAGAGGTGGCTGCAAGTACCCACTGGCACCAGGGAAAGTTGGTGCCTCAGGTCCTGCTAGGGAGCTTAAAATCAGGGACTTAGCCCAAAGTCAAGGTACCACCAAGCTTCCAGAGAACAATCTACTCATACACAAAGATAGATGAAAGGGTTTGCCAAAGCCTGGTATTGAACCAGGGACCTTTAGATCTTCAGTCTAATGCTCTCCCAACTGAGCTACTTTGGCAGATACAGTGTAAGGTTTTGCGCTGCTGTTTCTCTGTCTGGGATGTTTTGTCAGTCATGGCCCACCAAAAGAACATCCCTGTGAGTGGCCCATGAAGACAAGAGTTGCTCTTGCCTGCCTTGCTCAGCTTGACTTGATTCCTCGCCCCATTCCTGCCTTAGTTTCCAGTTGGCCTGGTGTCAGAAGCAGACTGGGGGCCAGTGGTGCAGAGAAGTTGAGCTGGTTCCATATCTAGACTAGAAGCTGCTGGTGAGAGTCTGGCCACCACTTGCTGTCTCACCCTGTTGTCCTGACTTCCCCACTGGACTCTATTTAGAGAGATAAGTGGGGATTCTGCCTCCCCGATTTTCACACCCCAGAAGAGGGTGAACAGGAAAATGAACATCTACTCTACTCTACCCCGAAGGAACCCAACACCTTAGCTGGGGGAATAAGAAATGTCTGGGGGCCGACAGGCCTGTCCCCAAGGAACTGGAACAGCTCCAGGCTGTGGGAAATGCTTATTGCCTAGCTGCAGGGGTGGATGCTGCTCTGTGCTCTCAGACTTCATGTGCCCAGAAAGGATGAACAAATTTCTCTACACACCAGTGAAGGGAGGAATCCTCAAAGAGAGGGGGAGGGTGTGAGTTCTGAGTGTGATATAGAATCTCATTGACAGGTGACAGGGCCAGGAAGAGTTAATGAACTTATGGACTGACCTGACTGATGGCCTAACTTTAAAGATTGCTTAGAAGGATATGTAAATGGTATGTAAATGACTAGTGCTCTGAATTCAGCCCGCATTGTTAGAGACAGAAGAGTAGATGTTTGGTCAGGTCACCCCAAATTAAAACAGGAGACCTATCATGAATGCCACTACCAATTGTTTACTGAAATATTGCTCCATGGAGTGGATCATGTATATGTAGCAATGTTCCAGTGAGGTACCATACATAGGGCAGTTACATTGACTTAATTTTGTAGCGTAGACCTGACCAAAGAATTACTCACACTCCTGGGAGTGAAACTTCTCCTGCTCCTCTGCTTTGCAGAATTCAGCAGGCAGCAGGCACCATGGCTTAGTAGGTTAAAACACCTGCTCTGTAAACAGGAGAGCCTGGGTTCAATTCCCAGTGGTGTTTTGTTGTTTGGCTTTTGGGGCACCTGGTATTGGCGCCTGTCAGAGGACAAGATACAGAGCTAGATGGACCTTTGGATCCAGCCCAGTATGGCTGCTCTTATGGTTTAAACACTTCTGAACTGGGTATTGAAGACACTCAACCCTTCAGTTCACAAACCATGGGGCTGGTGATGTGACTCTACTAACCCTGGGCTCACATTGCGATGGAGTCAGACCCTTAGAGTGCATCTCTACTGGGATAAGAGGCCTGTAGCCTGGCTGGCCTGGATCAGGTTGTGGGGCTAAAAATTGCAGTGTAGACATTTGGGCTCAGGCTGTAGCCTGGGCTCAGAGACCCTCCCCCCTTGTGGGCTCTCAGAGGCTGGGTTTAAGCTCAAGCTTCTACACTAGAATTGTATAGCCCTGCAGCACAAGCCTGCATCAGCTGATCCTGGCTCTGAGACAAGAGCCTTTGGCGTGTTCATGGCAGTGTAGACATAAGATTGGCATATGTCTAGACTGCAATAAAACACCCCTGGCTGGCCCAGGTCAGCTAACTCAGGCTCAGAGGGCTGTAAAGTTGCAGTGCAGGCCTCTCGTCTCAGGCTCAATGTCCTGCCCTAGGAGTCCACAAGGTGGAGAGGGAATTTAGCAGGTGGAAATGGTGAACGTTCAGTGGAGTATTACCCTGGCCTCACTGGCATCTCTCCATGGGTCTGTCTGCTTTGGGGCAGGGAAAATAACACGTCCTGTTGCACTTGCTATTTCAAAGGGTGGTTTAGGATTTTCATTTTCAAACCCGGTGCACAAAGCAGGACTCAGACCTCAGGGTCTATGAAAGAGCCGCCCACAGCTTCTGACAGCCACAATGAGCCATTTGTGCCACCGGCATTTGAACTGTGGAACCCCTATGACACCCCTTTTCCCAAGTCCCCTCACTCATTGCACCCCTACTCCCTGAGGGCCCAACACCACATCACCCCTTCTGCCTGAGGCCCTGCCCTACCCCCCAGACCACACACCCCCAGAACACCTCTTCCCCCAAAGATGCCGCCTTGTCCCCCCTCCATCTTTCATCATTATGGGGAGTAAAAAGTGCTGGGGACATGGCCTGCTAACCCTCCCCCCCCTGCCCCCCATTCCAGTGCCCCGACACAGCCAGAAAGACAGCAGCATGTGTGTCTATGTTTCAGAGACTGATGAGCTGTGCTGAGCCAGTGAGGGAAGCAGGGGGCTGATGTCAGGGCTGTCCCCTCCCCCTGCCTCTGGGCTGGTTGTTTCCAGCAGCTGTGTGAACTTAGAGACTCTGTGTCAACACATTCTCTCTTCAAGGCACACACTGTCTCCCCCCCACACACACTGTTACACACTCTGCCCCCCAACACACACTTCAGTTGAAAATCAGCTGGCAATCTAGTAGGATGCCCTTGGAACAATGGGATAGAAAAACCTGCATCATGTGATGCTGTACTAGCCAATGAGCCATTGCAAACCCTTCCCAAAGCACCCTGCATCCATTTGTACAGTGCGATAGCTACCCACAGTGCACTGCTCTCTGGGGCCATGCAAGAGTTGCTAGAGTGGATGGGCTCTGGTGACAGAAGGAGCACAGGGTTGAATTAAAGCATCTCAACTAAGGTGGCATAACTTTATAGTGTAGACATAGCCAGAGAGTGAGACAAGACCTAGCTCCTTTTGACACAAAAGAGACTCATGAACTGAAACTAAAGAACCACAAACTCCCTCGTAGTTGACAGGATTCGAACCTGTGCAGAGAAACCCCAATGCATTTCTAGTCCATTGCCTTAACCACTCGGCCACAACTACTTGCTCTATAGCCCTTTATCATTGCACTCCAGTTGTGTAATTTGTAAGGACTGAGTGATCATTTCCAATTGTTTCCTCAGATCAGTTTCCACAACACACTCACTGCTGTGCCATTGTGTAAGTGTGTCCAGGGCTGAACAGCAAGAATTCCTGCTCATTTCCCTTCTGGCTGGACCATGAGGAGAGTGTGTTTGTGGTTAATGATGTTACTGTTACCCTAATATAAGCTAAAATCACTGTGTACTGTCTTAAATAGAAGGGGGAATGGCGATATATTCGTGAGCAGTTAGCAGAGAAACTCATCTCACAGGATGGCTACTGGAGAGGAGTAGTTGTTGGAGAGCAGCAGTTTGTGGTGAAGGCTGCGGCAGAACCCCATGAAGAGGGGGTCAGTTGGCCATCGCAGTAAGTAAGGCACCCTTTACCCTCCCCCATTTCCACACAGGCTGGGGGGGCATAAAACTCTGCAGATGAACGTTTGAACTCTGGGGCTGCACTGACCTTGACAGAGACCTCGGTGTTGTTGGGACTCTGCATGACTTTCGGGTTACTAGACTCGCGAATCAAAAGAAGAGTCACTTGGGGTGGGGTATTTACTTGGGGTGGGTTTTTTGCTCATCGTTTGTGTTATGAATCCTGTTTGTTGAGTTTCCTCAACATAAGGCCACATTGTTTCTCTCTTATGAAAAGGCTTTTGCTACACTCAGACTCGGAGCTTGCAAGACGGGAAGTATTGCCTCTTAGAGGTACATGGGGGTTGGTATATATTTGTCCCAGGTCATTGGGTGAGGGCTTGAGCCAGTTTTGCATTGTGTTATTGGAACAGACACCTAGATATTGAACCCAACCCTTGTTGCTACCAAATCTGCTGGACAGAAGGGTTCCAGACATATTTTATTTGAAGCAAAGGAAGTGGGACAGGGTTTCTGTTTGCAGGAGGCAACATGGTTTGGTCTGTTTTTGTACCAAATATGAAAACAGTTGTTTATAGAACAGTAAATATAGCCGATGAGGATGGGATTGGAACCCATGCATGCAGAACACAATGGATTAGCAGTCCATCGCCTTAACCACTCGGCCACCTCATCTGAGCTGTGAAGTTAAGGTCAGAAGGAGAAATCTAAGTTCAGCAGACGTAGGGACAATAAGGAGTTTGTAAATACTAAGTGTAATCAGGGTCTTAATGAGCTCCCACCTCACATCTAGTGATGAGCTGGAGGAAAGTCTTTGGGAACAGACCGTGTTTGCACAGAGATGCCTGTTTTGCCTAGGTATGCAGCATGGGGGGGGGAGGGGCACTTTGCCATAATGTCCAGTTTTGGCTGGTGTTGGTTGCAAATCACATGAGTGCAATGAAATGTTATTATCCTTCCTGCCTGAGTGAAGGGCAGTAGAACATCCCTAGTTTGTCCTGGTGGAGGGCCCCAGTGGGGGAGGGATACCTTTTATTGGACTGTAGAGAAGGGATTGAGGACATCACCCTCATTTAGTGGTCCCCAAACTTTTCACATTGTGCCTCTTCTCCATGTCTGCAGCCCCTCTGAAACCACGGTCAAGAACTAGGGATAGGAATGGGGTGGTGGCTTCCTGGGGAGAGGGGCATGAACAGGAGTAAGGGGGCCAGATTGCGGGTTGGATTGGGGAAGAGTTGGGGACAGAGTGGTGCTCCTTCCCTGCCCTTCTTGGAGGCTGGCTTGGGCCCTGAGGTGCCCCCCTAAATATGCCTCCTTGCCCCGCCTAGGAGGTCTGCCCCACATTTTGGAGAGCAGGATAGCTCAGTGGTTAAAGCATGAGCCTGCTAAGCCCAGTAATGTGAATTTGATCCCAAGGGAGCAATGCTGGACCTGGCAAAGGGAGATGGAGCCTGGCCATTTAGAGCTTCTTGCTCAGAGTGACTGCAGAGAATTACGTTGGATATTAGGAAACACTATGTCACTAGGAGGGCAATGAAGCACTAGAATGGGTTCCCTAGGGAGGTGGTGGAATCTCCATCCTTGCAGGTTTTAAAGGCCTGAATTCACAAAGCCTTGGCTGGGATGATTTAATTAAGCCATGTTATCGCTGGTGACACTAGGATTGAAGGATTATATCACATTATAAACAACTGTAAATTAAAATGTCATCTGACCTGGAGCTTTCTGTTGTCTTCTAGAAATGCCCCTGGGATCCCCACACTCCCCAGCAGGAGTGAAAGGAGAAACCCCCACCACTGTCCTGAGCTCCAGGCTGATGCATCGGGTTGGGGGGGAATTGACTTTTTTTGCTGCTGAGCAGAGAGCCAGGGCAGTTCTCCTGGCCCTTGTGGTTGTGAAGAAAGATTCAAAATGTGACCCAAGTGTACCCTAAAAGCTCATCAAACAGAAGGCAAATAGACAGATCCCCAAATCCATTATTACAGAATCTCATTATTTTGAAGCCCAGTTCATGATTTTTGGGGAGCCTGACTCAGGGTTTTTGAATGTTTGGGGTTGGCCATTCTGCAGACTGACAGCTGGGTCCCCTCCTTCACCCCAGCACCCCCAGACTGGTCTAAAGCATTAACTCTTTTTTCTCCATCATGCCACTGGAAATTCCCATTCCTAGATGGGCTTCTCCACAGACAGTGAATTCCCCACAGGGCTGAGTGCCCACAAGGCTGTTCTGGGGGCTCATAACCTCACACACCCCTTTGTGACTCCCAGGGAAACTGCAGGGACAGGGACAGCAGCTCCATGCTGGGCCCCACAAAGCACCTTGGGGGGAGGATGAAGTTGAACTCCCAGGTCAGGGGACTCCTGCTGCCTGGAGGTGACCATCTTCTCACAGCCCCTCCCCACACACACTGACATCCCCAGCACCCTCCCCCTCTTCACACACAGAGGGACTTGTTTGCTGGACCTGACATTCCAAACCCAGGTGTGATATTTCTGAGGATTTACTCCCTGAGCCTCTCCCCTGGGTGCAGAGGCGCTGGGCACAGGCTGCCAGTTTCATCCAGTGATTTCACACCCCAGGCTCCCAGAGTCTTCTCTGACCCTATTTACCAGTGACAGTGAGTGTGGGCCATATGGGGTTCCAGGAGGCCGAGCCTCCCCAAACCAGGCAAGAAACACTGAATGTGATGCACCTCCCTTTGCAGCTCCATGGCACAGAGCTCTTGAGGAGCCTCTGGTGCTCAGACCATGGCCCCACCTGCCCTCTGTCCCAATATCCTGCCCTGATTCAGCCTCTTCACCCCAGGATCCCACCCACTGGGGCAAGTAGATCTTCCATCTACTCAACCTCCTGCCAGCCTTGTTCTTTCAGTCTGTTTTCCCACTGAGGTGTTAGAGTAAACCCTCCTCATCCCTCTATTATCAGACAAACTCCAGTATGAAGTGTTTGCTACAAATGGGTTTCAAAAACTTTTGTGAAGTGGAAGATCCATTTCTGGGGGACTGTTCCCAAAATACCATATTCTATGTTCAACCAAGGTTTTTTCACAGTCCATAGTTTTTCACCCTTGATGGGACTTGAACCCACAATCAGAAGCCAATGCTTTATCCATTAGGTCACTGGGGCCCTTAAAACTAAAAGCACAAGGGATGGCTAGTCCCTCTCATAATTGCACATTCCTTCCATCACCCTGGACGTCAAAGACCATTTTTATGCCCCTTACAGAAAAATCTGCATCCCTCATCAGTGAGGCACCTGAGCAAGGTCCCTGACAGAGCTGAGCACCCCCTTTCTGCCAGCCATCTGTAGAGAGGATCCCAACCTAGAGTCACAGCTCCCTCCTCCAACTCCTCCACAGCTGTGGCTCTGAGGGGCAGTGGATGATTAGGGGGTGAATCTGGGGCTGGAACAGGAGTTAGGTCAACTTGTGAGGAGTGACCAGTTGGGGCAGACCCAGGTTGAGGTTAGGGGGCTGCTGGTCGGTTGTTGGGGTCAGAGCTCAAATGGGACAGTTTTAAATGTCCTTCAGTGGAAGGGACCATGGATTACCTGGCTAAAGCACCTGTCTTGTAAACAGGAAATCCTGGGTTTAACTCCCAGTGGTGTCTTGTTATCAGGCTTTTGTCTGCTCTCCTCTCATTTTCCTGTGTCTTTCTCAGAAACAGAAGAACCCTCCCTTGACAATCCAAATTCTCACTGGCTAAGGAAAAGGCTTCTTTGAAGAGGAGCATTAGAAAGAATCAAATCCCCAGCCTGGACTTTATGAACAGGCTACTGGGACTGGCAGTGAGAAGGCGGGAGTCCCAGCGGCACACGTCCTTGTGATTGGCCGGGGATGTCTACGCACAGAGATCCTGACAGCCAATCTCTGCTGGGCTTGCAGGAAATGGCGAGTTCCACTCCTGTCACCTTCCTTTTGATGGTCAGTGATGAAGAATGGAGCAGTGAGGAGAAAAGTCCCAGACAGCAGCACCGTGGCTAAGCTGGCCAAGGCACTTGCCGGGTAGAGTGGAGGTTAGGGGTGTAGCTCCCAGAGGTGCCTTGTCCAATGTGTTACGGGTGCCATTTACAATCCATGCCAAGCTAGTGCCTTGTGAGCTCTGGCACTGGCAGGAAGTGGTGCAGGATGCTGGGCAGAGGCCCTGACAAACCAGCTGCTGGTGGGTGTCTGTGACATGGTGGGTCAGTGAGTTCAGCTGTTAATTGAAAGGGGGGTTTATGTTCCCCCAGGGCTCCCATCAAAGTCATGATCCTCGTGGGAGCTGTCAGCTGTCAGCCCATGTGGTCCAGGCTGTGGACGTGACTCAGGCTCGGGCAACATGGCCGCACTTCCCTGACGAGCCATGAAACAGGCCAAGTGCTTTGTGCAGCTGTAACGATGCTGCCTTTGTTGGACACTTCTGAGAGGATCAGTTCAGGACACATTGCGTAGAGCAGGGCAGTTATAACCCAAGGCTGGGTTTCCTTTACGCTAAAGGCACCGAACCAGCCAAAGAGAGAGGACTTTGGGTTTAACCCTGCACTGCAAGAACCACAAGCCTGAATCAGGGTTTGGGAATAGTGACTTGGGTGGGTTAATGGAAGTGTAGACATAATGCTAGGCTATGTCCACTCTGCAGTGAAACACCCAGGGCTGTTCCATGCCAGCTCAGGCTCCCAGGTCTTGGGCGGTCGGATGAAAAATTTGCAGCATAGACATCTCAGCTCAGACTCAGCACCGGGCTGTGGGACCCCACATGCTTGGGAGGGAGTTTAGCAAGTGGAAATGGTAAAACCCCAGTGAAGTATTACCCTGGACTCACTGGCAGCTCTCCATGGGTCTGTCTGCTTTGGGGCAGGGACAATAACACATCCTGCTGCATTTGTTATTTTAAAGGGTGATTTATGATTTTCATTTTCACACACAGTGCACAGAGCAGGACTCAACCCTGGGTGTAGCTAAATGAGCCATCCGCAGATTCTGGCAGCCACAATGAGCCATTTGGTGGAAGAGCTCAGACCTGCCCCTTTCTGCCCATGTCCCAGAGGGAGGGGTCATCTGTCAGGAGACTGGACCACTGACCTACCTGCTCTTAACACCATTTTCAGTGCCTGTGAGTGTAATTTACACCATGAAACTGAACCTTGTCTTCTGACAGCAGCCAAAACCAGGTGCCCCGAGATCTACACAAGAAGGCACCACTGGGAGTTGAACCCAGGATCTCCTGTTTACTAGACAGGTGCTTTAGCCAGCTAAGCCATGGTGCCTACCTCTATTTAGAGCAGCATTTCTCCCCACATCTGACTCTTTGCCAGCCCCCACCAATGAGGGACAAGCTTTGTCTTTGTTGGGCCTGTCCTGTAGTAGGTGGCTTCAGGGTACTCTTCTGGCTCTGTCAATCTGTTTTTTAGGACAGGCCCAAGAACGACAAAAACAGAACACCATTAGCCATCACCTTCAGCCTCCAACTTAAGCCTCTCCAACGCATCATCAAAGACCTACAACCTGTCCTGAAAGATGATCCCACACTCTCACAGATCTTGGGAGACAGACCAGTCTTCGCTTGCAGACAGCCCCCCAACCTGAAACAAATACTCACCAGCAACCGCACACCAAAAACACTAACCCAGGTACCTATCCTTGTAACAAAGCCCGATGCCAACTCTGTCCTCGTATCCATTCAACTGACACCATCAGAGGACCTAATCACATTAGCCACACCATCAGAGGCTCAGTCACCTGCACATCCACCCATGTGATATAGGCCATCATGTGCCAGCAATGCCCCTGCTATGTACATTGGCCAAACAGGCCAGTCTCTATGCAAAACAATAAATGGACACAAATCTGACATCAGTAATCATAACATTTAAAAACCAGTAGGAGAACACTTCAGTCTTCCTGGCCTGAGGAAATGGAATTAATTTTCAAATTGGACACAATAAACCAAGAGCTAAACAGAACTTGTGAATGGTTCTCTCATTACACTAATTGATTGCATTTCCCTAGTTAATTTACCTTCAATAGGTGTTATCTACTGCCAGACACAGAAATCCATTTCAAAAGGTATTTTTTCTCCTGATGATAATGGCCCATCCATATTAAACAGCCTCTTTGAATTGGTATGCTAATCTGCAACTTTTTTTTTTGCTTTCTGAGTGTATAAATGCCTCTTACTTCTGTTCTAGTCTATGCATCCAATTTAGTGGGCTATAGCCCATGAAAGCTTATGCTGAAATAAACTGGTTAGTCTCTAAGGTTCTACAAAGTCTTCCTTGTCTTATTTACAGATACAGACTAACACGGGTGCTAATCTAAAACCTGTCAATAATCAGAGAGGTAGCCATGTTAGTCTGGATCTGCAGAAGCAACAGAAAGTCCTGTGGCACCTTAAAGACTAACAAATGTTCTGAAGCATAAGCTTTTATGGGCTAATACCCACTTCGTCAGATGCAAAATAAATCTTTGGAGGATATGAAGTCTGTGCTTGTGCAGTGGTGCAGATTTCCAAAGGAGTAAGATTTGAATCATTCAGGTGGCTTGGTTTAGTTGCAGAGTATTAATAAGGCTGATTCTGCTTAGGAACTGTATTGCTCCTCCAGGAAAAAAAGACCCTGCTGCAGAAGACACCATGTGATTGGAGTCACAGCACATCTCTTCTGACAGGACTGGACTCTGAGGGATAAGGCTCTGCTGGGGCTTTATTCCTTCCTTTAATCACTGTGGAAGTGTAAACAGGGAGAGAATTTGTTCCTCATCACTATGTGGAGCAAATAAAGGCAGCTGAGTGATTTCCATGGCTGTAAGTAATAAAACACAAACTAGCAAAGGATGGTTTTGATCTATTGAGCGCTTGGTTATGGGCCCAGCACACTGTCACTGCAGTACTCTGCTATGGGTGAAAGGGTCTCTATGATTCATTTACAGGGCTGCTCTCTGTAGTTGGCTGAGCTCACAAGCTGTGCATGGGAGAGTTGTGCCCATGGGATTTAAACACTTTCTAGGTAGGTGATTGTCCATATCTCACAACTCCAAAGCTGAACTGAAATGTGGTGGCTGCATTCGCCTCCGGGGTCACCTTAGTCTAATGATTCAGCAAAACCAGCCCCAGCCCCTGCTTATCCCTGGTGAGATCCAGCCAGTCACAGACACCCCGCCTAGAGCCCAGCCAGGGAAACTTTGTTTTTCAGAGGGGCAGGCTGGGAGATGTAGTTCCTGAGAGGCCACAGCTGGGAGAAGATGAGAGATAGTGGGAGGGTCAGCCCGGCCTGAGAGACATCCCTTACCTTGGCTGGAGAGGGTGGAAGTGCCCCCAGTGCAGGCTGGGAGATGTAGTTCCTGACTCTCCCAGGAGGAGAAGTGACCTTAAGCAGGGGGAGGCAGAGCCAGGCTGCAAATGTGCCCTGGAGGATGTAACTGGTGTGGGGCCATTGGAACCTCTCCCGGAGCCAGAGAAGAGTTTTGTGGGAGACCCTGAAACAGGGACACTGCTGGGCTGGGGGAGGGGCACGCTCTGCTGGCAATAGGGCCTGGGGGGGCCAAAGCAGGAGAAGAAAACCCCTGATGTGGGAGAACTGGGAGGAAATGGATCTTACACCAGCTACATGAGGGTCACACACATGAAGGAGGAGGAGTGGGGAGTGTCAGGAGTTTCACGCAGTCACCCAGGTGATTTTGATGACATGGTTATGGAGGAGGATGATGCGCCTGGGGATAAATTCAGCTGTTCTTCATGGGGGGGGGTGGAGGCAGCAATTATTCCATTAAAAACTCTTCAGGGAAGTAGCTGTGAGTGGTCACCAAAAGTTTCTTTGTGTTCACATCTGTCCAGGAATGAGGCCTAAAGCAGAAATGGGGGAGGGGCTGTGAATTGAAATCAGGTGGAGAGAGAAATGTGTCCAAATCCAGTGAGACTCGATGTGGGGGAGAAATAACAAGTGATCCCAGCTCCTTCCCCCAGCCTTAGGTGGGGATTAGCTGCCAACAGCTGCAGCTGCTGCTCTGAGGGGAGCGGTATAAGTGTCTGTCTGTGGGTGCAGCCCACCAGCTGGTTGACCTGGGGTAGAAGGTGAGTGGCTGGGCCAGGATGCAGCGGCTAGGGGCTGAAATATGAAGAGGGGTCTAAGGAACTGGACTCCAGTGGGGGTTGAGGATTCTGAGGCAGTGGAATCTCAGCATCCCAGTCATCAAAGGTCAAAGCTGCTTGGGGGTGAGCAAAGGGGTAATGGCCCCAGTGGATTTTCAGTTTGTCCCTTTCCTGACTTGCCCACAACAACCCCACAGCCCCCAGCTCTCTCTCTTCACTATGGTTGTGTGCTCTGTGGGAAGGAGCCTCTAGGGATTGCTATTTCCAGCTGCATTAAAGAGTCCTAATGGAGAAGGAAACGTTAATGCCTCCGAAAAGTCTGTCCGTGTGTTGGCTGGAAGGGAGGGTGTCTAGAAAACCCTATGCTTTAGTCTCTTTTCTCTGAAGCAGGGAACGAAAGCCCTCTCTGAGGCTTGAACTCAGAACCTTCAGATTATGAGACTGACACACTGCCAACTGTGCTAAGAAGGCTTGAGAAGTGTAAAGGTTCAGTGCATATAAGACCCTTCTACAGCAGTGAGTGGGGCACAGTTGGAGCCAGGGATGTGCTGGAACAAGCACGCACATCTGGTGCCCAGAGATCTGTCCTGGGAGCTTACTCAGCAGCAAATAAACCACTTCTCTTTATTAATAAGCACAAAGAAACATTTGGTGACCACTTACAGCAACTTCCATGAGCATTTTTGTTTAACGATTCCTGCCTCCTACTCCCCTTAAGAACAGCTGATTTTACACCCAGGGTTGCTTTGATGCAAAACCTGGAAGATCAATGTGCTCAGCTCCCCTGACCCTATTCCTACAAGAACGAGTATTTTCCTTCCTGCTGGGTGACTGATGCCCACTGGAACCGGAGGTGACTATGACCGTTCCAGAGTGTTCTGTTGATGTAGAGAATATCACAGCACAATTTTAGGGCGTCTGACTCCCTGGGAGGGAATCCCAGAGTGGTTGTAGGCATGTCCAACCCAAGAAATGAGAGAAACAAGGAGGGTGAGGTAATCTATATATATAAAAGTCAAGTGGTGTATGTATGTATGTATGTATGTATGTATGTATGTACGTATGACTGCGAAGTCCTCCCGCACCGTTTGAGCCAGAGACTTGAAATTTGGTACAGTGAGGGGTCTTGGGGTCTAGATGCTGGTAAGGGTCGAAAAATTTTCGGATCTCACCTCTGACGCCCCCCAGGGGTGAAAGTCTTTCAGGGCCAATCACATCGGCTGGGCGGTTAGGTGGTGATGATGTCATAATACCCCCCTCCAACAGACACCTCACTCGCTCAGCTCACCCCTCCCTCCTCCAATGGAACCCCGGAGATCCCTCAGTTCTCTGCCCCTCCCACCTCCCCAACGGAACCCCAGAGATCCCTCAGTTCTCTGCCCCTCCCTCCTCCAATGGAACCCCGGAGATCCCTCAGTTCTCTGCCCCTCCCCCCTCCCAATGGAACCCCGGAGATCACTCAGCTCACTGCCCCTCCCCCCTCCCAATGGAACCCCGGAGATCACTCAGCTCACTGCCCCTCCCCCCTCCCAACGGAACCCCGGAGATCACTCAGCTCACTGCCCCTCCCCCCTCCCAATGGAACCCCGGAGATCACTCACCTCACTGCCCCTCCCTCCTCCAACGGAACCCCGGAGATTCACTCAGCTCACTGCCCCTCCCTCCTCCCAATGGAACCCCGGAGATCCCTCAGTTCTCTGCCCCTCCCCCCTCCAAACGGAACCCCAGAATCCATCAGCTCTGTGTCGCCCCCCCACCTGCGAAGGTCCCCAGAATCCCTCGGCTCTGGGCCCCCTCCCCGCCTGCGACGGATCTGAGTTGGGTTTGGTGGGACGGTAAGTGAGGTGGGGGTGTCGGGTTTGGTCGGGGGTGAGGTGAGGGTGTTGGGTTTGCTTGGGGGGGTGGGAAGGTATCGGGTGGGTGAGGGGTGAGGGGTGGGTGTTGGGGTTGGTCAGGGGGTGTCAGCTGTCTGCCACCTCCCCACCTCCGACTGACCCGAGCAGCGCCGGGCACTTATGCTAGTATCTTATATTGGGCGAAGTTCAGTCTGTGAAAGGAACAAGCTATGAAACCACAAAGAATCACTCCTAGGTCTTGGTGTGGCTTGAAATTTGTCTCTCTCCTCAACTGAGATTTGGCCTGAGGGAGGGAGCCTTAAAACTCCTCCTATTAGTCAGGCTGAAGAGGAGGCTGTAAGAGGGGCCAGGTTGATGAGCTGGGTCTTGTGGAGTTTGGGGAGGTGCAGTTGACTGGGGCAGGATGCTGACAAAATGCCTGAGGGCAGTGCTGTCCCTAGCCATCTGGGTGCCCTATGCAGCCCCGCCATGGGGAAGGGCTGTGTGGAGCCCTGGGCCTCTCTTGCAGGGTCTGGTGGGAGGAGCTGTTGTGGACCTTTTTGGGGGGCCCCACAGGCCCAGTGCACCCAGGGGATAACCAGGAGGCCAGGAGAAGCCCGCTCTGCTTCCCTTACCCTGATCCCATCCATGTTGCTTGGGGAAGGGGACTTGGGGGAAGGGATCCCTCCCCCCTCATTGGCAGTGGTGGGAAGTGAAGCAACCTGGCCCCAGCCAGGTCTAGTCCACCAGCTTCCAGCCATGGTGCTCTGCTTCCTGCTGCCACTGAGAGCCGGGGCCGGTCCTTTCCTCAACCAGAGTGACATGACTGCGGTTGGGGAAGGGGAAGGGGAAGCAGAGTGGGCTGGGAGCTGGTGGAGTAGAGCAGGCTGGGGCTGGGTTGCTCCACTTCCCACCACTGCCAGTGAGTGCAGGGTTGCTGGGGGAAGAGGAGGAATGGGGGAGTGTGGGGATAGGGGGAAGAGGCAGGGCAGAGGGAGTTGACCAGGATCCCACACACCCCAGGATTGGCCCTACCCCTTACAGTGGGCACAACCCATGGGGCGGTGGCCAAGGGATGGGGCTGGTTGACAGGACTGGTGCAGCCATGGGCATTATGAAATTTTGGGGTAATTTGGTGCCAGGGCTGGGGCTGGGAAGAGAGAGAGCAACATGTTTCCTCTAGTGTGTCCCGTTTTCTTGACTAATTTCTCCTCTCCATGAACTTCCTGTTTACTTTGTGAGCCTGGCTAGCTCAGTTGGTAGAGCATCAGACTTTTAATCTGAGGGTCCAGGGTTCAAGTCCCTGGTCAGGTGTTAGATTCTGTGTCTCTGGAGTCCTTTCTGATGTTACTTTTTCTCTTCAAGATTTTGCCTTTCCTAGAAAGCCCTTTTGTGTGGGGGATAGAAGGGGAAACTTCCTGACGTCCCCTCTGTCCTCACAGGCTGGAGGAATAAAGGTCTCTAGGCACATAGCAGGATCCTCCCAGATGGCTGCATTCTCCCGTGGTGGAGGTGGAAGCTCTGTCTCCTGGGCTCTGTTTCTGCCTCCACGTGGCTGTGCTGACCTGGCTGTCCTGCCTGAGACAGGATGGGAGGAAAGTTTGGAGTTTTTGCTTCTTCTCAAGGGCTCCCTCCTCCAGCAGAGCGATGTGGGCTCTGCAGAGAGTCTGGGAAGGGAACAGACTCTATCAGCGACAGTGGATAGAGATAAGCCTGACTGGGGTGAAGGGCGTCTCAAGGTGCTTGCTTGGAAATTAACCCCAATAAACATCCCATTGTCTGTGCTTCGGACCTCTGGTCCTTTGCTGCTTCTTGTCTGTGTGACCAGGCCCAGGGAAGTGGGTGGGGGAAGGGAAAGCCTCGACCAATGGCTACCTTGCTCCTCTCCCTCCCCAGGCTCTGAGTCAAGGGTCAAAGGCTGGGCAGGACTCTGGGATCTGTGTGAGGGACCCTGGCACAGGGGCTGGTGGGGGGAAGGGTTGTGGCTCCTGACCTGCACTCCAGAGAGGAGGTAATAATTGAAGGGGGCGTTTTGACTCCTTTCCTCCCCAGTGTCCCTGGGCTGGAATTCTCCATTCCAAGGGGCCAAATGAGGGGTGAAGCCATTTAGTTCATAAAACCAGTGCTCCAGGTGAGGCTTGAACTCACAACCTCAGCATATCCTCCCTCAGCACTGCTCTATAAGTACTGTGCGCTAACCCATTGCGCCACTGGAGCACCTGTTAGTTGTGCTTCTTCCAGCCCCCTAAAAGCAAGAAGTGACCCCAAAGACTTCTCAGTGGGGTTGAGAGCGGGTAGAGACAAGTGTTTGTACTTGTGGGATGGGAAACGAGACAAACTTTCAAGCCACACAGAGACATGCAGGTGATTCAGTTCTGTGGGCCTCAAAAGCTTCTCTCCCTCACCAACCAAACATGGCCAAGAAAAGATCTTACCTCCCCTACCTTGTTTCTCTCATTTCTTGGGTTGGACATGCCTACAACACCTCTGGGATTCCCTCCCAGGGAGTCAGACACCCAGAGTGGAGACACCCCAGCCCCTGTTCTAAGTGACCATGACAAGGTTGGGGGTTGAGCCCCCTGGAATCCTGGGACCAGCCTCGTCGGGGTTCTGAGGACTCTGCCACACACGAGTAGAAAGAGAGTCTTTGGGGTGAGGCAGGTATCTGGGTCAGGGACTTGGCAGGGACTCAGATCCTTTCACTAGTCAATTCCACCAGGGTTTTCTATAAGCCAGGGAATTTTGCCACAATAGTGGGACCACACCCTCCTTTACACCTGCACTCTGGACTCATTGCTTCTCTCTCTCCCCACCCTTATCTGCTGCTCTCCCTCTGGGCTTTCTCAGCACTGGGCCCACAGTGCTTCCTTCCAGCCTGAGACTGCACTTTCTAGTCCTGCTCCTGTGCCTGTGGATCTGTCTCTTACTTCCTAAGCAGAGAATGGATTCAAGCCACGGACTTCCAGTTACAGGCCAGGAGACTTCCACTGCATGACTCTGCTGAGCAAACTCTTTGGATCTCAGCTGAACCTACTGAAGCCAAGTGGGAGGGTTTAGAGGCAGGAAAATGGGGCCTTTGAGTCTCTCAGCAAGTCTTGAGAAGGGAAGGATCAGAACCGTCCCTGGGTGGGCTCGAACCACCAGCCTTTTGGTTAACAGCTGAACACGCTGACCCATTGCGCCACAGAGACACTTTTGTGCTGGGGTTAGGGCTCTTGCCTAGCAGCCTGCACAGTGGTCTGCCTGTTCTCACACACCCATGGTTCTAGTGTGGGTGCTGGACACTGTCACTGAGAAGGGAGCCGAGTGACGGAGTAGAAGTGTACTGAGCTTATCACCCAGAGGTTGATAGATCAAAATCATCCTCTGCTAGGCAAATGCTTGTTTCTCTTTCTTCTGGGCCAGTGACCAGCAGGACACCAACAGCCTAGGTGGTGAGGCATGAGGTGGCTGTAGCAGCAGCCTGCCCTGGAGCTCTCTAGCTGCCTGGGCTGAAGGAAATGTGTGGGGTCTGAGCCTGAGGCAGAATTGCTTCCTTGACCCTTTTCTTTACCACACCACCAGGCAGCTGCTGTAGGAGAACATGAGGGAGGCTTTTGGGACACTTGGCAGCTCTGTGTGACTCTCAGGGAAAAGAGCCGAGGCTCCCAACTCAATCTGCCATTGACTCGTGTGGCTCTGGGCTCTGTCAGCCCATGTGGTCCAGTCTGTGGATATGTCTCAGGCTCGGGCAGCATGGCCGCACTTCCCTGATGAGCCATGAGACAGGCCAAGAGCTTTGTGCAGCTGTAACGATGCTGCCTTTGTTGGGACACTTCTGAGAGGATCAATTCAGGACACACTGCGTAGAGCAGTGGTCTTCAAATTGGGGTTTGTGAGACCACCCCCCAGGGGTGCGCGAGATCCTGGTGCTGCCACCAATCCTGCCAAGGAGACCACCAAATTGACTGGCGGTCTATTTTTGTCCCACCTAAATGTCACCACTGAAAGCAGAAGCTTTCATTTTGGCAGCATTTTGGTGGACATACCCCAGGGGGCTGTGAGTGGATGCCAGACCGTGGAGGGGGCGTATGGCCGGAAATCTTTGAAGAACGCTTATTTATAACCCAAGTCTTGGTTTCTTTTATTCTAAAGGCACCAAACCAGCCAAAGAAAGAGGACTTTGGTTTTACCCCACTGGCTAACCATAAGTCACACAAGCAATTTCCTTAGACACTCCAGTTTCTCAGTATCCCCACCGGTGACACTCGTTAATGGGGATGAGTGGGTATGAAAACCAATACCCCAGTAAAAGCAAAATACTTCTCCTGATTCCAAAGGACCAAGCCCCAGACCAAGGTCAATATACAAGTCAGATCTTACCCACAAATCACACTGATGAATCTTAGAACCTAAAAACTAAAGGTTTATTCATCAAATAAAAAAGAGGGAGAGGAAAATTAAAATTGAATCAATTACATACAGTGATGGCAATGTTCTTGGTTCAGACTTGTCACAGTGATGGAATAAACTGCAGGTTCAAATCAATTCTCTGCAGCACATTCACAGCCGGTACGGGTCATTCAGTGCTTTGTTCAGCCCTTCAGTTTGGAGCCAAGTCCCTCCAGAGATCAGAAGCAGGAGTGAAGACAAAGGGAGGGGTTTCCAGGGCCTTCTATATTTCCTGCCCATGGAAGGACACCCCTCAGTTCTGACTGTGGAAAATCACAGCAACAAGGTGGAGTCTGGAGTCAAATAGGCTGGTCACATGTCCATACATGACTCTGTTTGTTGGCTGTTGTTTCCATGTTAGTTTGAACATTCCCAGGAAAGTTCAGCTGTGGGTTGGTGTCTTTCAAAGTTCATTGTCAGTTAAGTCTTCCTTGATTGAGCACTTACTGAGCGTAGTCCTTTCTCAAGAAGTTGACCAAACACATCACTGAGGCTCCTTGGAATCAAATCCATTTGAGCAACAAGTCCATAGCCCATGTTCATAACTTCAAATACAGAAACGGTTCCCGCCTACAGCTAGTATAATTATAACCAGCAAATCATCACCTGGTCAGAGACACCTCACACCACAACCTTTGTACAATATTTGCTGACAATATAGACAATATGCTTGCAGACAAGCAAGTTCATTGCAGGCCACACACACATTTTCACAGGGAATCAGATCCCCCTGGAGAAAAACTCCAGAAGCCCAAGCCCAGGAGTGTCAGAGGAGGGAATCACTGTTTGCCTTAAGCTGTGGGTGAGGGAAACCTGCAGGTCCTTAGATCCTCCAACCTCTGATAGAACCATTTGTGGGGAAGTTCTGGGGAAGCCACGGAGGACAAGGAGAAGGGGAAAGGGCTTGCAGCTGTTGTGTAATCATCATGCTCCCAGCAGAAGGATCCGGGGGATTCAACACTTTGGCTTCTTATTGAGGACACAGAACTCACAAGATGGCAACACTCAGAGCCCCATTACATAGAGTCTGGATGCGATCAGCTCACACTGAGGGGGGCAACACCCCTCCCTGGGTCTCTTTGCCAGAGCTCCTATCCGCTCAGTGTCCTTCCTTGCAAAGTGTCCAGGCAGACTCCTGAGAGGGTTGCGATGGGGTAAATGAATTCAGGGGAGGATTGTTTCTCGTGGGTTTTCTTTGTGCTGCTCTGTGATCCTGCTGGAGGAAGCATCATTTGAGTTTGTTTCAGTACCTTGGGTTGGGCACAGGTTTTGACCCTGAGGACAGGGGTTCCTGCACCTGCGGATCTTACTCTCCTAGGGAATGGACAAAAGAACAGCTTCAGAAACTGGATAGAAAGTAGCCTAAGAAAGTGTAGTCCAGGTGAGAAGAAAAGTGGCATCATCACTTCCCTGGTGGTCTAGTGGTTAGGATTTGGCACTCTCACTGCCAAGGCCTGGGTTCAATTCCCAGTCAGGGAACAGTCACTTTATAGTAAATTTAAGTGGGACCTAAAAATGGAGCTCTAATGGTGGGAGTGAGATCTTGTGAAAATTCTGCCTGATGATGTGTCTGGAACCTCTAAGAAAGGTCTCAACCTTTAGCATTTGGAAGGACCTGATAAAAAGCAGCTCTTTCTATTGAAATTCAGTTCTACCATAGTTGACAGGATTTGAACCTGTGCGGGGAATACCCAATGGATTTCTAGTCCATCGCCTTAACCACTCGGCCACAACTACCAATGGGGAGAGGTGCTGTCTGGGGGGGGAATAACCCCCCCCTTTGTCTCCCTCCCACGGGGTCCCTGTTACCTGCTGTTCTGGGTTTTGCTCTGACACCTTCTGCCAGCACCTCACTCCTGGGCTTAACCCCCCTCCTCCCCCAGCCCTGATTCTCCCCCTTCCCCTCGGGGTCCCCTGCTCTCCCCCCCTCCCGCCCCTCGGGGGTCACCCGCTCTCCTCCCCCCCGCCCCTCGGGGGTCACCCGCTCTCCTCCCCCCTCCCGCCCCTCGGGGGTCACCCGCTCTCCTCCCCCCTCCCGCCCCTCGGGGGTCACCCGCTCTCCTCCCCCCCGCCCCTCGGGGGTCACCCGCTCTCCTCCCCCCCCACCCCTCGGGGGTCACCCGCTCTCCTCCCCCCCCACCCCTCGGGGGTCACCCGCTCTCCTCCTCCCCCCACCCCTCGGGGGTCACCCGCTCTCCTCCCCCCCCCCACCCCTCGGGGGTCACCCGCTCTCCTCCCCCCCCCACCCCTCGGGGGTCACCCGCTCTCCTCCCCCTCCCGCCCCTCGGGGGTCACCCGCTCTCCTCCTCCCCCCCGCCCCTCGGGGGTCACCCGCTCTCCTCCCCCCTCCCGCCCCTCGGGGGTCACCCGCTCTCCTCCCCCCTCCCGCCCCTCGGGGGTCACCCGCTCTCCTCCCCCCCGCCCCTCGGGGGTCACCCGCTCTCCTCCCCCCCCACCCCTCGGGGGTCACCCGCTCTCCTCCCCCCCCACCCCTCGGGGGTCACCCGCTCTCCTCCTCCCCCCACCCCTCGGGGGTCACCCGCTCTCCTCCCCCCCCCCACCCCTCGGGGGTCACCCGCTCTCCTCCCCCCCCCACCCCTCGGGGGTCACCCGCTCTCCTCCCCCTCCCGCCCCTCGGGGGTCACCCGCTCTCCTCCTCCCCCCCGCCCCTCGGGGGTCACCCGCTCTCCTCCCCCCTCCCGCCCCTCGGGGGTCACCCGCTCTCCTCCTCCCCCCCGCCCCTCGGGGGTCACCCGCTCTCCTCCCCCCTCCCGCCCCTCGGGGGTCACCCGCTCTCCTCCCCCCTCCCGCCCCTCGGGGGTCACCCGCTCTCCTCCCCCCCCCCGCCCCTCGGGGGTCACCCGCTCTCCTCCCCCCTCCCGCCCCTCGGGGGTCACCCGCTCTCCTCCCCCCTCCCGCCCCTCGGGGGTCACCCGCTCTCCTCCCCCCTCCCGCCCCTCGGGGGTCACCCGCTCTCCTCCCCCCTCCCGCCCCTCGGGGGTCACCCGCTCCCCTCCCCTCTCCCGCCCCTCGGGGGTCACCCGCTCTCCTCCCCCCCGCCCCTCGGGGGTCACCCGCTCCCCTCCCCCCCGCCCCTCGGGGGTCACCCGCTCCCCTCCCCCCTCCCGCCCCTCGGGGGTCACCCGCTCTCCTCCCCCCCGCCCCTCGGGGGTCACCCGCTCCCCTCCCCCCTCCCGCCCCTCGGGGGTCACCCGCTCTCCTCCCCCCCACCCCTCGGGGGTCACCCGCTCTCCTCCCCCCTCCCGCCCCTCGGGGGTCACCCGCTCTCCTCCCCCCCCGCCCCTCGGGGGTCACCCGCTCTCCTCCCCCCTCCCGCCCCTCGGGGGTCACCCGCTCTCCTCCCCCCCGCCCCACAGGGGACCCCCCCCGCCCGCCCCAGTCTCTGCCCCCCCATCCCCGCGGGGCCGGATCCACTGGGGCTGGGGCAGCTCCGAGGCTTCTCCCCGGTTCGCGGGGCCGAGAGTCACTTTCCCGCCCCCCCCCCCGGGTCTCTCACTCGCTGGTGCGGCCGGGCGCGGAGGGGTTAATAACGGTCTTTTCCCCAGCACAGCTCAGGGAAGCGGCAGCGGGTCAGTCGGCTGGGCGGGTCTGACGCGCCGTGACAGCCCCTGAGACCCTGGGAGGCGGGAGAAGGCCCCGGGGCAGGCTGGGAGATGTAGTTCCTGAGCCTCCTGGGACCGGAAGTGACGTTGGGCGGGAGGGGGGAGCGAGGAGCCGGGCGGTGCGGGGCCGTTGGAGCCACCAGGTAGCGGCGCGAGCCCCGGGAGACCAACGACCCCCCGGCCCGCCCCGGCTCTGCCCTGGGGGGGAGGGGACCAGACCCCCGGGGTCCCTGTGCGGGGCGGGGGGGGGGGGTCTGGGGAAGGGGCGGGTGGAAAATGTCTGATCAGCCCGGACATGGGGGGAGAAGAGCCAGTGACCCCCGAGGGGCGGGGGGGGGGCTGAGATCCCCTCGGATTTACCACTGCCCCCCCCACCCTGGGGACCCCCCTGTCCTGCCCCCTTTCTCCCTAGAGAGCCACATCCAGGGTGACCCCCCCCTTTACCCCCCACCCCTGAGAAGGTCTCTGGTCCCCTCCCCCCATCGGACCCCATTTCCCCCCCACTTCGCCACTGGCCAGTTCACATCTCAGGTCTGGGGTCCCCCCCCATTGCTCCCTGCAGGGATTTGTCCTTGTACAGGTGGGAATCGTTTCCTCGGGTCAAGGGGCAGAGGCTGGGGGAGCCTGAGACCCGGATACCTCTGGACTGGGGGGGGACGTTCTCTGCTGGCAACAGGGACTGGGAAGGTCCAGAATGTGCCCCCCATGGAGACAGCCCAGCCCCAGGTTTCCCAGTCCCAGCTGCTTCCCCCACCCTGCCCAGCCCAGCAGCCCCCCATCCCCACCCCTGCCTGCGAGTCACGTCCCCAGACCCCACGGCCATTCGATAGATTGATATCAAATTATTGAAAATCTTCCTGTTTTTCTCTCCAGGTGTCTGACTGAGATCCGGGCTCCTTTCTGCCAAGTGCTGCAGAGACCCCAAGTGAGCTCAGACCCACTGTTGTGCCAGGTAATATTGAGATCCAGACTGTGATCATGGACCCCCTTGTGCCAGACAGCGCACGACTGCTGCCCACATTGCTACCTCCATTGTGTTGGGCACTTCAGAGACCCAGACTGAGATCTGTGTCCCTGTTGGGCCTGGCACGGCACTGACCCTGACAAAGATCACAACCCACCACTGTACTGGGCACTGAACTGACCCTGACAAAGATCACACCCCACCACTGTACTGGGCACTGCACTGACCCTGACAAAGATCACACCCCACCACTGTACTGGGCACTGCACTGACCCTGACAAAGATCACACCCCACCACTGTACTGAGCACTGCACTGACCCTGACAAAGATCACACCCCACCACTGTACTGGGCACTACACCGACCCTGGCAAAGATCCTGGCCCCACATTTTTCCAGCTCCTGCAGGGACCCTAAACAGAATCAGGGGTCCTGTAATTCCCAGGCAGGCCCCTTGTTGTGCAGGGCTCTGCACAGACACTGACTAAGATCAGGGTCCCCATTGTGACTGGTGCTGAACAGACACCAAGGGTCTGTCAACACTGCCATTAAAACCCCACAGCTGGCCTATGGCAGCTGACTCAGGCTCACAGGGCCCAGGTGAAGGGGTTGTTTAATTGCACTATGTCCGGGCTCGGGCTGGACCCAGGCTGTAGGACCCTGTGAGGTGGGAGGGTGACAGAGCTTGGGCTGGAGCATCTACACCACAATGAACAGTCCTGCAGCCTGAGCCATGTGAGCCCAAGTCAGCAGGCCCGGGCCAGCCGCTGGTGTCTAACCGCAGGGTAGACCTGCCCACGGTGACAGAGAGTCCTTGCCACAAACAGCGCAAAGGCTAAATAGGCAAATGTTGGGAGGCTGCTTTCCATTTTACAGATGGGGAAACTGAGGCTCAGAGAGCTGAAGTAATTTGCTCCAATTTGCATCGAAAATTTGGTTAAAAGTGGGAACTGAACCCAGATTGTTCGAGTTCTTGCCTCTCCCGTTTACCCCAAGCCCAGTTTGTGTGTGTACAGTGTTGTTTTGATCTGTGTTTGTGTTGCATTGGCTTCCAAGGGAGGTTGTGGAATTTCCTTCATTGGAGGTTTTTAAGATCAGGTTAGAGGTGCGCCAGTCTGGGAATGTCTAGGGATACTTGGTCCTGCCTCATCACGGGAGGCTTGAATAGATGACCTGTCAAGATCCCTTCCATATGTGTTCATTGAAATAATTCTCTTGTGCTGTGTCCTGTTCTATGCTGCACTGTTTGGCATGGTGCCATTTGCAACTGTGATGCATCATGTTGTGTTGCATAGTTTTATGGTGCATCATTTTGCCTCAGCGTGTCTGGTGCCTGTGTTGTGTTGGTTTGAGTTGAGCTCTTTTCCATTGTGTACTGTAGGGTGTGATAGTTTGCATTGTGTTGCTTTCTTTTTCTTTGTATTGTCATTTTATGCTATAGGATGTTGTTTTTGTTATTTTCCCAATTTGCCTGACGTTATGTAGTGTTTGTTTTTATACGTATATATTGCAAAGCATCATAGAAATATAGGGCTGGACAGGACCTCAAGACATTATCAAATCCAGATCTCTCTGTTGAGGCAGGACCAAGTATATGTAGATTATCTCTGACAGAGGTTTGTCCTGACTTCATCACTTCATCAGATGCATAGAATGGAACAGAAGTAAGACACATTTATCTCGATTATCCAGAAGTGGGTTAACCAGGATGTGGATTAACCAGGATGTCAAAAAAATATGCGCAACTCACAGGGCCGGCTCTGGCTTTGCTGCTGCCCCAAGCACACACACAAAAAACCCCTACCAGGGTGCAGGGCAGCCAGTGAACCAATACCCCCTCCCCCGGCACAGGATGGCTGGTGAATCAACCCCCACGCCCCATATTTCCTATGGATGATGATTATCCAGGATTTTATTAACCAGAATTATTTTTTCCCTATCATCCTGGATAATCGAGAGTCTACTGTATACACACAGAAAGAAAGAGAAAAAAAATTGTACATTAGCATTAGAATTTGGTGGTTCGGTGAGTTAAGATGAAAGAAGTGTAAAAAGAGGCAGAGAGATTTCAGTTGACCAAGTGTGCGGCTGTCTCTGGGGAGAGGCTCAGTGTCTGAGTGTAGAACAGGTATCAATAGCTCCTTCACAGTGCAACTCACTTAAAGCCAAATTCTGCCTTAGCAAAGAGGAAGTGCTTGATTCTGTTGCATGGTTGTCATTTTCCCTAGTACTTTAGGCACTATCTCAAATGCCCAGGTGCAGAGAGGTGTGTTGTAGGAGTAAAGAAAGGGTCATTGCTCACGTGAGTCAGAATTAGGATTACATTAGTGTGTACTGTATCTCTGCATTTCCGGATTATGACAAGTTTGAGTTTTGCTGCTGGATCTTCTGGAGGGACACCAGACAGCTCCAGGCAACCTTACATCCTGCGTTCATAAAGCTTGTTGGAAGTGTATTTCCTAGCTTTTTGCATAGAGCGATGTTGGCAGGAGGACTTAGCAGCCCTATAGGCAGTTGTGGGTGTCTCACAAGTTTGCAATTGGAGGCACAGAGAGGTGCAATGACTTACCCAAAGGCCTGTGGCAGAGCCAGGAATAGTCCCTGTCCAGTGCTCTCTCCACGTCGATGTTGGGTGATTCTGAAGTGCAGCTCCCCTCTCCTGAACTTTTTGTTATGGTGGAATGGGAATAATGGTCATCCTACAAATGTCTCCCTCCTTCTCCACCTCCTCCTCCTGCCACCATTTCTAGTTCAGCCTCCCCTTGTCGTCCATCCCCTCCAGTCCTCTCTTAGCACTGGAGAAGCCAGTATCTGTCTCCTGTCCTAGGCTCCTGCACACAGACATTACAGGCATACCCATATTGCACACGCATTACTGTGAGTCCAGGGGTGGTGTAAGGGCAGGTCCTTCTAGTGTGTCAGGGCTCAACCTCTGGCTAAGGCCTCGGGGCAGCATTGCCTTTGAGGGTGCTGCTCCCAATCCCTGTGCTCCCCCTTTACTGCCACCACAATGCCTGTCACCTTCAGTTCCTGAGGGGGGACCCCCAGAAGGTGTGTTTTGTTATCCATTTCCCTACCTCCCCCAGGAGCCATCGTGCCCCCTCTGTCACTCACCTGTGTCTCAGGAGAGGAGGCGGGTCATGGGGTTGCGGGTGATGCTATGCTGGAGATCCATCATCACTGAAGGTGTGGCAGCCTTGACCCTCCTTGAAGGTGGCCGGGATGCTGATGTGCACTGGAGGAGAACTGGGGCTTGACTGAGTCCATAGACCATTTGTCCCCCCCGGTGTCACTGTAAAGCCTGCTCTGCATTGCTGCAAATTACTGCTGGAGGCGTTGTGCCCGTAAGTCTCTGTAACGCTGTCCTCAGTGACCCGAGAGCATGAGCTCCAGCCTCAGGCAGACTGGGAAGAAGCAGGACACAAACCCTGAATTGGTTGTGAGCTTTATATGTAAATTTCACCCACCAAGTATCCAGTGTAAAGGACAAAGGCACTGGAACAGCGTTAACATGGAATCACAGACAGTCCCCTTGGGTCATCCTGTGTATCTCACCATGCAGGTTAGAACCTCTGGGACAGGGGTTCTCAACCTTTTTATAGCATGGGGAGAGGGGGCCCAGAAAGAAAAACTCCATGGACCACAAGGGCCACAATAACTGATTTTCTCCATATAAATGCCGGGGTTGGCATTAGGGGGTAGCAAGCAGGGCAACTGCCTGGGGCCCCACGCCACAGGACCACCCACAAAGCTACATTGCTTAGGCTTTAGCTGCAGCCCTGGGTGGGTGCTAAGGGCCCTGGACGTCAGCTCCATGCACTGGGACTTCAGATTTCTGCTCTGGGCCTCAGGGAGTCTAATGCTGGCCTTGCTTGGAGACCCCCTGAAACCTGCTTATGGTCCTCCCAGGAGGCCCCAGACCAGAGATAACAAGCTGGGTCAGCCTAATTGGACTAACCTTTTTACCTCCCACCTGGTTCTTGCCTACTTTTCTATACCTGCCTCTGGACACTTCCACTGCTTGCATCCGACGAAGTGGGTATTAGCCCACGAAAGCTTATGCTTCAAAACTTTATAGTTAGTCTTTAAGGTGCCACAGGACTTTGTTACCTCTGCTATTCCAGACTAACACGACTACCTCTCTGATTCTTGCCTTACCTGATGACTCACAGCAATCATCAGGTTACTGCCCGTCCCAAAGGACTGATCACTTCTTTAGGTCAATTGAATCTTAGATCTCCCAACAGACAACACTTGTAGCCAGTCCTGTAATACCTTTATTAAGATTTATTTCAAAGGAAATGGGAGTTCTTTACAAAGTTAAAGCAGGTAATAGTACAGATGCAGACCAAGTACAGTTTTAAATTTCAAAAGGTACTAAAAGCTTCTATAAAAAGCAAGCTCTACATATTCTTTAGGACTCACCCAGGCTAAGCAGCTGGGGATCTCTTGCTTATGCCTAGAAATTTTGCACCCCAGAGTCCAAGTAGAATACAGATAATCGGTTCCTTCTGTGTGGGGTTTTTTTATCTCCTTCCTGCCATGTGCTCTGAGCTGCAAACTCAGCTAATGGAAAGTGAAGAGCACAACAGTCTTTAACATCTCATCTTTCTGGTGTTGATGGAATTTTCCTGCCAGGTAGGGCAGGGGTGGGCAAACTACAGTCCGCAGGCCACAGGTGGCCTGCCGGCCATTTTCATCCAGCCCATGAGCTCAGGTTGGGGTTGCCTGTGCACCCTGTGCACCCCCGGGCTGTCTGGCCTCTGGTCCCCTTGCTCCCGGATGGGGAGCCGTGGATTCCCACTCTCCCGGGACAGGCCTTCCACGTGCTCCTTGGCTGAGGGCCGGGTGGACTACAGGGAGTCATGGGTCCCTGCACTCTGGGGTTGGGGGCAGTGCAGAGCACCAGGGGTTCCCGCGCTCCCAGGCTGGGACCACCCTGCGCTCCTTGGCCAGGTGCCCGGTGGAGTGCGGGCAGTCGCTACTCCCTGTGCTCCCGGGCTGGCATGGGTGGTCACTGGGCCCTGCCCTCCCAGCCCAAGGGCCCGGCCAGCATGCTGCAGGTGCCCGGCCTGGCCTGCCCTGTGCTCCCTGCCCAGAGGCCAGGTCGATTGCAGGGGCCTGGCTGAGCATGGGAAGCCATGGAGCCCCATAGTCCCTGGTCGGGGGCCAGGTGGAGCACTGGTGCCAGTTCGGGGACTGCACAGCTGAATAAGATAAGGGGTGGGGGTTAGGTGGTGGAGTCCAGGGCTCGTGGTTCGCATAGGGGGATATCAGGAGGGGGTGATCAGGGAATAAAACAGGGGGATTGGATGGGGTGGAGTGCCAGGGGGTGGTGGTTAGGGTGGGGGATCTCAGGATGGAGTAATCAGGGAACAAAGCAGGGGGGGTTAGATAGGGGGTGGGTTTCTGGGGCAGCAGTTAGATTGGGGGGGTCTCCGGCGGTGGCTAGCGGGGCAAGGATGGGGGCGGGGGGTTGGATGGGTCAGGAGTTCTGAGGGGGCAGTCGGGGTGGAAAGTGGGTGGGAGTTGGATAAGGGGTGGGGTCGGGCTCCTTGGGGTTGGCACAGCATTCCCTACCCATCCCTCTGCACAATTTTTAACCCCAATGTGGCCG
Organism: Sternotherus odoratus; assembly: GCA_032164245.1. Taxonomy (NCBI): domain Eukaryota; kingdom Metazoa; phylum Chordata; order Testudines; family Kinosternidae; genus Sternotherus; species Sternotherus odoratus. The sequence continues at coordinate 59,460 of JAVMKO010000136.1, read as the reverse complement.
TCAGGCCAAAAACTTTGCCCACTCCTGAGGTAGGGTGTAATGCATTCTGTTGCCAGTCAGCACTTCACACAGGTAAAGTCTCTCTCCTGTCTGGTGATTTACAGAACCACAGAGGCTCACAATGCAACGAGTCATATTAACCCAGGCAGCAACTCACCAGCACTCAATAAAGTCTAAACACTTTCTTATCATTCTAATATCCGTTTTAACAATACTAACACAGGTGAGCCAGACTGATTCCAGTTATACCTTTGTCCATGTTCAACTAGACAGGGGCTTTTGCAAGAGCTAACACCTCATCTGCCAGTGTCACAGGCAGGGATGGTGCCCTAGTCTCTGATTGCCAGAAGCTGGCAATGGGTAACAGGGGATGGATCACTTGATGATTACCTGTTCTGTTCATTCCTTCTGAAGCATCTGGCATTGGCCACTGAGCTATATGGACCATAACAGTCATTATGTTCTTATGTTCACAGTCTCTAGGAGGCCTATCCACTCATCCGGACTCACTGGGGAGCCACAGAAAGAAACAAGGTGTGCTGAGGCAAGAAGTCCCAGTCTCAGACCCGGGGTCACACTTGCCAAAAGCTAAAAGTAGGCCCAGCACATGCAAGGGGACCCCCTTTCAGGAGAGACTGGATAAAGGCTGGAACATCAAACAACTTTGTAAACCTGAGACAGCTGCCTGGGGACAATGAGAGGGAGAATCCCCCAGAGTGACTCCTTTGATCCTGCTCTTCTCTGCCCTTTGGTTCATAGAATCATAGAGCTGGAAGGGACCTTGAGAGGTCATCCAGTCCAGACCCTTGCACTCAAGGCAGGACTAAATTTATCCAGATCAGTGGTTCTCAAACTTCTGTATTGGTGACCCCGTTCACATAGCAGGCCTTCGAGTGTGACCCCCCCCCCTTATAAATTAAAAACACTTTAAAATGTATTACCATTTCAAGGTAAAATGGGGTTTGAGGTGGAGGCTGGAAGCTTGTGACCCCCCATTTGAGAACCCCTGATCTAGACCATCCCTGACAGGTGTTTGTCCAGCCTGCTCTTCAAAGTCCCCAATGATGGAGATTCTACAACCTCCCTAGGCAATTTATTCCAGTATTTATCCTCTCTGGCAGGAAGTTTTTCCTCATGTCCAACCTAAACTGCTCTTGCTGCAATTTAAAACCACTGCTTCTTGTCCTATCCTCAGGAGTTCAGAGCAACAATATTTCTCCCTCCTAACAATCTTTTATGTTTCATAGACTTTTAAGGTCAGAAGGGACCATTATGATCATCTAGTCTGATCTCCTGTACCATGCAGGCCATAATCTCACCCACAGATTTCTGCCCCATATGGCTCTCTCAGGAATTGAACTCACAACACTGGCTTTAACTGACCAATGCTCAAACCACTGAGCTATCGTCCCCTTCTGGACTACCCAGGGAGGAGGGACCCAGATCCCCCCGTGTCTCACCGGCTCTGCCTCTAGCCTGGCGCTGGTGTTTCCCCTCCCCCTCGGTGGGCTCCGGAAGTGACGCGGCTCTGGGTGGGGGGGAGGAGACAGGTGACGGTTGGGGCGGTTGGAACACGGCACGCGCTGGTGGGGGTGGGGTGCGTGGGAGAGGAGACAGGTGACAGGTCCCGCCCCCCGCACTCACCCACTGTTGATCCCAGCTCTGTCGCTCCGGGAAGAGCCGCCCCAGCAGTCGCTGAGCGCTACGCAGGCATGGTGGCCACTGAGTTCAAATGCAGACTACGTTTCCCAGCAGGCCCTGCGTGCTGTCCGGAAGCAGTTTCCGCGCTTGCGCCGATCAAAGGGGGGGTTTCCTCGCTGCAAGCGCTGTGCGTGGGCAGAGCCAGAACCGACAACGGGTGAGTGTGGGGAGCGGAGACCGCCCCCGTGGAGCCTGCCCTACCCCCCGTAGAGCATGCAGCTAGGCCCCACCCTCATTCACAGCCCCACATCACCCCCCTCGGCTGTTATATCCATTAACGGCCCCCCCGCGCGGAGCCTGCCCTTCCCCGTCCCTCCCCCCACTACCATCTTTGTCCGGGCCCTGCCCCAGCCATTCCCCCATTCTCAGCACCATGCCCCATGCCCATTCTATCTGCTAACGGCCCCGCTCCCCCTCCCCCCACATTATATCCATTAATGGCCCCACTCCCCCTCCCCCGTCGTTATATCCATTAATGGCCCCCTCCCCCCATGTTATATCCGTTAATGGCCCCACTCCCCCTCCGCCGCACGTTATATCCATTAATGGCCCTGCATCACCCCTCCGTTAATGGCCTCCCATTTGCAGACCTGAGTTTTCGCTGCTGCTGGGAATCTGCTCCCTGGTTGTTACTGTCCCTAAGGGAGGGCCGAGAGGTGCCTTGAGAGCAGTGATGTAGTTTCTTCTTGTTTAGGTGGGAAATGGTGGCCTTGAGCTATTGTGGGATAGCTGCTGGAGAGCTGTTAGGTTGGCACACGTAACGTGGTGTTTACACATGCACTGTGTTGACTTCAGTGCATCAACCTTGGCTCCATGTTGCCTGGGGAATGGGTATTACCATGTTGGCATAATGGACAGTTTACACGGTGGGAGATAAATTTAAGACAGAGACACACGCAACTAAGTCAGTGCACTGCAGCTTATGTTGACCTAGCGTAGATCAGGTCTTTGTAACGTAGAGCAGGCCTGGAAGGGTTTACTCCTGATGGGAAGACCGACCTTTCATAAAGTTGCTGTTTTCTAGAGTGCAGAGCCTAGAAAGTCAGTTTCCAGGGGAAAAAGTCTGGTGGGTCCTGTGAGTGAAATAGAGAAAAGCCTCTTCTGAAATCTCTCTAATGGCTCTTTTCCTCCCGACAGGCTACAGAATAACATCCGTGTTTCACTCCGGATCGTCCCGTCCTTCCAGGGGAAAGACAATGGCTGCAGCAGAGTTAGCGGAGGTACGGGATTGTCACGGGGCTGGTGATGGGGTCTGGCTGGAGGGAGATGGGCAGTAAATGTACAGGAGGGTGGGAGCTGCTGGAGGTGGGAGAGGGCAGGACATATCTAGGGTGGGGAAGGGGAGGAGACAGACCTGCCGGAATGAGTTCGGATTAGGCTCCACATTGAAGGAGCCGACTCGTTGGGTTTGGACGTGGAATTTTCCCCTCTTTGTGGAACTGGAAATAACCCCCTGGCCAGGGCCGCAAAAACTTCCCAGACTCCCAGGGCTGCAGCCCGAATCCCCTGACACACTTCATTATTTACCACTTTCCCAAAGTGTGTCCTCTGCAAACTTCATCAGTGATCTCATGTTCTCTTCCATGTCATTGATAATCAAGTTCAATAGCAGCGAGCCAGTAACCTATCCCTGTGGGACCCCACTAGAAAGACACCCACGTGACCATTTAGAGTTACATTTCAAAATGTATCAGCGGGTGTTGAATCTAGTAAATATTTACAATGTTAATTTTGTCTTGTAGTTGTTTAAGTCTCATGTTGTACCAGGTCAAATACCTCAGAGCAGGCATCTCAGACTCAAATGACCATGAGGACTGCATGAGGACTAGTGCATTGGCCCAAGGGCCACATCACTGACAAGCCCCCCTCACTGCCTCCATCTCCACCCCCACTCCAACACTTCCATGAGGCCCCGCCCCTACTCCTCCTCCCCCGAGTGCACAGCTCCTGCCCCCTCCCTCCTGGAAAGCACTAAGAACCACCAACAGCTGTTTGGCAGTGGGAAACCCCTGGAGGTAGGCAGCAGGGGGGCACAGGGAGCTTGGCCAAAGGCTTTAAAGACATTTGGCCAAATTCAGCTCTGGAGCTGATTTCACTAGGAGTTGTGCCTACTTAATCCATGATCTTATTTGATTCAGCTTCTAGAAATGGACAATATACTTAAATACATTGTGTTTCCGTTTTATCTCACTGTTGGACTACTGCAGTGCTTCTCAATTTTTTTCTGTCATGCCCCCCCTAGGAAGAAGAAAACATTTCGCGCCCCCCCCCGCTCCTCTCCGCCCCTCGCTGGCGCCGCCCCTGCCGGGCGCCAGCCTATATCTAGGGCGCAGCGGCCCGGCGCGCCTGGCCAGGATGGCAGGCGGGAGGCGGGGGTGCCTCGCCCGGGGGATGCGCGCCCGGCCGGCCGGTGACTGAGCATGGCTCTGCGCCGGGCCGTGCGCTGTGCGGGGCCCGCGGGCGGGCTGGCGGGGCGATGCTGCCGTGGCGGCGGAGCCGCGGCAGCCCAGCAAGCCGCAGGGCTACGCGGTGAGGCTGCGCCGCGTCGCGCTCGGCTCGCTGGCCCGCGCCTGCCCCGAGCGCGCGCTGCCCCGCGTGGGCAGCATGTTCCGCTCCAAGCGGCGCATGGCGCACGTCAAACGAGCCCCCCTTTATGGAGCCTCGCGCCCCCCCTGGGGGGCGCGCCCCACTATTTGAGAAACACTGGACTACTGGTATATGAACTCCAAAATCCACTTTACTAGAGTTTGAGAAGTTCTAAACTCAGAAAAGTTCTAAGATCAGCAAATGATGTGGAATGCCTATTGGTGGGAAAATAGACGGATTATCACCTGCTTCATGGATTGCAGTATTTTACCAATGCCTGACAGCTGGATAAGATAGCACAGAACACCTTGTATGGTCAGGAACAGACCAGTGAAAATTACTCCCAAAAACAGCATTTGTAAAGAAAAAGTGCTTCCAAGCATCTATAAAAGGCTCAGTTCAAAGTAGAGTATTTATTAATAGACCACATACAGCAATTCTGCTTATGTACTTTAAGCAATCATGATTGGTTTGAATGTTACTGGAACAATCCGCTTCTCTTCTATTGACTAGATCACCTCTGACAACAGTCAAAGCTTTCCATTCTGTAGTTTAATCTGATTCCTTTCAATCCGATCGAGTGGAATTTGTCTTCTGTAGAAGCAGCAAAGCTTTCAGCCTCTCAAATCTACCGATCTTTTGAGATCCATGTGGCTCCAGGGGAAAGGCTGGCTTGCCAGGGACATTTCCCAGCACCTGCACCCAGCCGGGGATCTGAGAGTATGGGGGAGGGGACAGGAAGGGAAGAGCTTTAGAGACGCCCCCCGCTGGGGAATCCTAGAATACAGGGGAGGAGGAGGAGGAGGGAATGGGGAAGAGTTTTAGATCTGCCCCCCGGCCATCTGAGAATGCAGGGGAGGGGTTCTCGCTGCAGGACTGGCTCAATCTGGCCGGCCTCTGTCAGCCAGGCTGCTCTGCACAGGGAGGGGAGGGAAATCTGGACCTTTTCCAGTTTCTGCCTGGACACTATTTACAACTCAAAAACCGAGACATATGGATTCCGCCCTTCTTAGTATGGATTCTGCCCTTCTAGAATCTATCACCTCCCGGGTGCGCTACTCCAAATCCCTTTCCCAAATACCCACCCCCCTCCGCTCCCGGCATGCTGCTCCAAAGCCCTTTCCCTGACCCCCTCCCCCTCCCAGCGCGCTGCTCCAAATTCTCACCCTTTCCTTGCCTCCCCCCGCCCACGCTGCTCCAAGTCCCTTTCAAAAAGCCCCCCCGTGCTGCTCCAAATCCCTGCCGCTTCTCCCCCCATCTCTCCTGGTCCCTGCTTCCTGTTTCTCTTCTCCGCCTCTTCCCCTCCCCTCATGCTTCTTCCTACCTCCAGGCAGTTCTCTGGTGGCACAGCACTTTCCGGGAAGGAGGGGCCAGCACCGGTAACCTTCCTGCCGAGGAGGGTGGGAGGGCTGTGGGGAGTTTGGCGGGCCTCCTCCCCTCTGCGGGAGGCTTGCCTCTCCTGGCACCTCCCTCCCGGAAACTGCTATGCCACCAGAGAAAGAAAGAACTTGGGGGGCGGAGGGTGGGGGACCTGGGGAGCTTGGCAGGCCGCATGTTTGAGACCCCTGCCTTGGAGAAATCAAAATCTATTATGTTAATGCTATTCCTTTATCAACCACATTTCTGATCTTCTTAAAAATAACATTCAATTAGTTTATGAGGATCTATTTTCTGTAAATTTATGTTGATTGGAATGAATGATATCACCCTCTTTTAATTCTTTATTAATATTCCCCCTCCCCTCCCCGTTATCTTGCCCTGGTTCGATGACAGCCCCATTATCTTAGTCATCCCCTTTACAATTTTTTTTAGATCTAGGGGCAACTTTAGCTTTCTTCCAATCTTCTGGAGTTTCCACAGTGTCCCAAGAGCTATTGAAAAGCAGCATTAATGGTCCAGAGAGCTCCTCAGTCTGCTTTTTTAAAACTCTGGAATGGAAGATATCTGGAAATGCTGCGTTTAAAATGTCTGACATTAGTAGCTTCTGTTTAACATCCTTGTGAATTATTATTTTCATGAAAAGAGTGTTGTTGTCATCATAGACCTATCACAACATCATTTGCTTGTTTTCCCCAAATCCAGGAGAGAAATACTCACCGAACATTTTTATTTCTTCTGTAATGTTGTTATTATTGTGGTGTCTTCCTTTTCTGTCTAGTAATGGACCAATAAAACTGTTAGGATTTTTTTTTATTGATATAGTGAAAAATCCTTCCTTCCTGTTTCCTTAATTCTTCTGGCCAGAGATTTTTCCATTTTTTTCCTTGCTTCACCTTATTAATGTTCTACAATTTCCAGCTTCTCCTACTTTTTCCTGTCGACTTCCTCTTCCTTCCTGGGGTTTGTTTATATACTATTTTATGGTGGGGGGAGGTATCGGGATTCCTGCCAGGACTGTCCCTGACCCTGCTGGGGACTCCATTTCCTGTATCAGTCTCTGGCTACTCAGCGTGTGATGGAACAAAATCCTGTGGCACCTTAAAGACTAACTATAAAGTTTTGAAGCATGAGCTTTCGTGGGCTAATACCCACTTCGTGGGATGCAAGCAGTGGAAATGTTTAGAGGCAGGTCTTGGAAAGTAGGTAAGAACCAGGTGGGAGGTGAAAAGGTTAGTCCAAATAAGCTGAAACAGTTTGTTATCTCCGATCAGGGAGTGTGGATTATTCTTCTAGCATTTGAATGGGGTGTGTGAACATGGAGAGAGGAGAAACAATGTCTGTAATGAGCCAGCCATTCTAGATCTTTGTTCAATCCTAGAATGTGTGTGCTGAATTTGCAAATGAATTGAAGTTCTGCAGTTTCCCTTTGTAGTCTGGTCTTGAAGTGTTTTTGCTGCAGGATGGTGACTTTTAAATCTGTTAATGTGTGTCCAGGCAGGTTGAAGTGTTCCCCTACAGGTTTGTGTATATTGCCATTCCTAATATCTGATTTGTGTGCATTTATCCTTTTTCGTAGGGACTGTCCAGTTTGGCCGATGTACATAGCAGAGGGACACTGGTGGCATATAATGGCATATATGACATTGGTTGATGTGCAGGTGAATGAACCAGTGATGGTATGATTGATCTGGTTAGGTCCTGTGATGTTGTTGCTGGTGTAGATATGTGGGCAGAGTTGGCATCGAGGTTTGTTGCATGGATTGGTTCCTGAGTTGGAGTTATTGTGGTGCAGTGTGCTGTTGCTGGTGAGAATTTGTTTAAGGTTGGCAGGTTGTCTGTGTGCCAGGACTGGCCTTCCTCCCAAGGCCTGTGAAAGTGAGGGATTATTGTCCAGGATGGGTTGTAGGTCACTGATGATGCGTTGCAGAGGTTTTAACTGAGGACTGTAGGTGATGGCCAGTGGTGTTCTGTTGTTTTCTTTCTTGGGCTTGTCTTGTAGCAGTAGGCTTCTGGGTACACGTCTGGCTCTGTTGATCTGTGTCCTTATTTCCTTGTGTGGGTATTGTAGTTTTGAGAAAGCTTGGTGAAGATCTCGTAGGTGTTGGTCTCTGTCTGAGGGGTTGGAGCAAATCCGATTGTACCTCAGTGCTTGGCTGTAGACAATGGATCGTGTGGTATGTCCGGGATGGAAGCTGGTGGCATGAAGGTAGGCATAGCTGTCGGTAGGTTTTCGGTATAGGGTGGTGTCGACTAACCTTTTCACCTCCCACCTGGTTCTTACCTACTTTCCCAGACCTGCCTCTAAACATTTCCACTGCTTGCATCCGACGAAGTGGGTATTAGCCCACGAAAGCTCATGCTTCAAAACTTTATAGTTAGTCTTTAAGGTGCCACAGGATTTTGTTTCCTCTGCTATTCCAGACTAACACGGCTACCTCTCTGATTCTCAGCGTGTGATGAACATGAAGACCCCTCGCTCCACTGGGCAGTGTGAGGGGCTCTCTTTTTCTCCCTTCAGTCTGGTGCCACCTGGCTGCTCAGGGTGGGAGTGGGACTGTGCTACCATGTCCCTCCCCAAGCTTCCACTTTCCTGTTGCTGCTCTCCTGTGAATCCTGGGTTTGTACTCAAGTACTAAGTGGGGGGCCCTTGCTCTTTCAGGGGCCGGTGACCTTCGAGGAGGTGGCTGTGTATTTCACCCAGGAAGAGTGGGCTCTGCTGGACCCCAGTCAGAGAGCTCTCTACAGGGACGTCATGCAGAAGAACTATGAAAATGTGACCTCGCTGGGTAAGGATTCCTGTCCCCTCAGTTACTGGAAGCTGTGGATTCTCTAAAGAAGATCTGTTGTAGTAACTCTCTACCTTTACTACTCATACATGTGTAGACTGGTTTCTGTGTCCTGCTCCCCTCCACCTGGGCTTACGTCCCATCCCGGGATCATTTTTAGACATGCACAAATTTTAAATGATCAATGGCACAAAAAATGATCTTTTTAAACAATGTATTTAATTTATCCTTATTGGATGCATTAAAGTCCACCCTCTACCCTTTGCTTTCTCTCCAAAGCTGTGACCATTGGAGGTGGGAATTTTATTAATATTTCTATGATTCCCATGCATACCTCACATTCCCTAACTGCTTGGCATTACTATAATCAGAGTATAAAGACAAGGACACAGGAGGTGTTTTTGTTACACAACTGTCGTGGGGTTCACACAGAGAGATCTCTTAGAGCTAAAAGCATGTCTACAGAACAAGCGATAAGCTGAAAGTGGCCACCGAGAATTGTTCTGTAGACCTAGCTGTGTCTAAAGTGGGGGCTAGGCTGATCTAACTATGGCTACGTCTACACTAGAGAGTTTCCTCAATGCCGTGTGTGTTGATTAAAGCAGGGTCTTCGTTGAGTGATGGTCCCTCTTGAATTCCACTGAGGCTAATCTGCATGCGCCATCCTCCCAGAGCCGGAGCTTTTTAAAGTAGTGGTGTCAGTGGGTTCACTTGTGCCTTGCCCTGCGGTTTTGCCAGCGTCTTCAGTGCCCTCTCAACGCCACATGGTCCAAGTCAGAGCTTCTGCTGTCCCTGAGCCGTGGTGATGCATTTTCTTTATTTAGTCAGCATGTAACCCACACAATCTAATGCTCCCACCAGCTGCCCCATCCTTGTGGGTACTCAGGGACAAGGGGCCGAACTTTACCCCTCCCTGGGCTCAGGGCCAATATTCCTTCCCAGTATACTCAGGGTGCTACAGCTCTGCAGGGCCCTTACCCAGTGAAAGAGCCTTACACAGTCCTATCCTTAAACATGTGCGTGTATAACCTACAAATCAACAGAATACACACGCCAAGCATCTAATGCTGCCCCCTCCCAGCAAAGACAGCGGGACGTCTCCCAGTGACCAGCAGGATCTGCTCTCGTCTTGGGCTCTGGCAACTGCGCAATATGGTCGGGCAGGGTAACAGTCCCGGCACCTTTGTCTTGAGCTGTATCTCAGAGTTAAGTTCCAACGAGCCTGAATTCTGAACGTCATTACATAGTTCAAATGAGAATTTCTCTCATCTATGCTTCAACCGACTATAGCGATGCAAAAACACTAGCCAATGATTTTCACTACACAGGGGTTCACATGCCTAAGACCGCCTGTACATTAGCTTTCGTATTTTTTCAAAGTTAGTTAAAACTTTTTAAGGTCTATTTATCTTTATGCTTTGTTAGTGGAATACACTGTCAGGGTAGAATTGCTTAACCACCAGTAGACCAGAACTCTTTGCATATTGAAAGTACACTTTCTAACTATTTGAACTAGTTAAAATTTCTTTAGTAACAAGAAAACATCCTACTGTTCATTTTCAGAGAGAAACTGCAGAAACTGCAGGCTAACTTATCCATTCTCTCCCCATTCTCATGACTTTGTGGATATCTATCTATCTCCAATTAATAGGGCTGTAGCTGCAGCTAATTCTTTTCTATTTGTTTGCTTAAGACAAATTCCCCGGACTCTAGTTTTGTTTCCAACATATGGTGGCTGAGCCTACAAACTGTCTGTGGGTTATGCAAAGTTCATACACAATATGGCTGCGAGTTATGTCAAGTCCAAGCCCCTCATTAGAAGGGCTTGGTTGTTTTTATGTAGTAGTTTTCTTGTTTCTGAAATTTGTAGGTTCCCCTACAAAGGCTCCCCCCCCCCATTCCTCCCCGACCCATCTCTCCCAGGTCTGGATGCTGGATTATGACTAAGAGGACGGGATTCAAAGTCCTGTCCTCAACAACACTCTCTGTACTGCTTGGGGGAAGCCCACACCACATTCAGGTGCAGCATCTGTCTCTACTTCCCTGCCTCCATCCCCTGTCTTAAGAAGAATTTCATGGAAGTCACCTCGGGCTGGGATTGAAGCCTGGTCCCGGAGCCCTCTGCTACATGGGACTGAACAGTCCAAGCATCCAGATCGTACTGTAGGAGCAGGATTTTGTAATTGTACTAATTGTTATAAGAATTGATGTAAACTTCTATTTCATTCTGCTGGCCACCCTTTCTGAATAAGAGAAAGGAATGACTCTCTAAGACTGGGATCCTGTTTCCCATCCGCATTACAATTAGGACCTGTTCTAAAGTTTAGTTAGTGAGACAGGGTTTTGTATAGTGTCTATGATAAAGAGATTAGAGAAGTGTTGAGGGCCTATAGCCCCACTGTGAATTGTTTTATAAGATTTAGTAAGGCTTGTTTTATGATGTATTCTGCTGAATATAAAATACTGCTGTCTGTATACCCTGAAGGTTTCTGTAAGAGATTGTTTGTGTGAATGAGGAATGCATGAGGAAAAGATAAGGCGTGAAAGCCATCACAAATGTCCAGATGGTCAAGAAAAATTGAGAGACTTGAAAAGACCAGGAGACAATCAGAAAACATCTATTGTATTGGATGCTAAGCATGTTAGCAGCATTGATGGCCTCAGAGGTGAGGCAGCACCCCCCAGCCACCCCCGAAGGTGAGACAACAAGAAGGAGATAACTATGGGAAACCCAACAATAATCATCAAATAATGACAGCTGAAAACCCCAAGGTTAACACCGCTTAAGGGCTAATGATCACAGGATGACATTGCAAAATGCATGGACTCAAATGGGAATTTACACCTATAAAGATGGGGTGTTTTGCATTGGAACTCTGGGTCCAGTCCTGAAAAGCCTCGGAGCACTGGATCACAACCGACAGAGCCCAGCTCCTCACTGGTGCTCAATCTAACTGGCCATTAGATTGACTCGAGCTAGAAGAGACTGGTAACTATAAACATCAATGGCAGGACTTGTGTGTGTGACTGAAAAGCACATACTAACTTGTATTTTTATTAAATATGGCATATTGCCTTCTCTCTTCTAAAAGATCCCATGTGCTTTGTATAGCATAGCATTACTGCGGAGCTTCAGTCTGGCTCCAGTGATCCGGGGCTGAGCCATGAGTCTCAGAAGCACGCACATCGGCATAGTAGGAAGTGTTCCTCCAGATTCAAGAAAGATTCCCTGCCGTCCATGAGATCTGGCCAAAGAGAGACCCCTCTCTCCAAGAGTGACAAAAAGCAGCATCACTTGCTGGAGCTGCCAGGTCCCATTATGGACCTGCCCACCCCGGCATGGCATCTGCCGATGTCTAGGGAATCCCACTTCCGAGACATGTCCCCTTTCTGGCCTCAGTTCCGTCCATTGACCTAGTGCCATTGACTCCAAGGAGACTCACAGCTGCTCCCCCAGGGCCTCATGAAGTGTTCGCTCTGGAAAGGATGATGTTTCTGTGTGTCCCGGTTCTCTCACCTACTGCGAGGCCCCGTCCCCTATATCCAACCTGCATGCATGCATTGGTACCAGGGTGGTCCTAGCACATGAGGACACTCTCCAACAGACACAGACTGCGTGTGCCACCCCGCTCCCAAGGGTTCCAAGTCTCTATTCTCTCATCCTCTGCTCAATTCCCTAGTGATTCAGGCTGCTAAACAGTCCCCATGCTCCTCCCCAGCTGAAAAGGCAGGCAAGAGACTGGATCTTAAGGGTTTAAAACGTTTTCTTATTGGACTGGATCCGAACTGCCGGACCGTGATGGCCAAATATGACTTCTTACAGTTTGGACATATGGCAATTGAACTACCTCAGCAGGATTGTGTCCAGTTCCTATCAAGTCCAGAGGAAGGCAAGGGGTTTGCAAATTCCATCCTTCAGGCTGTAGTTGATTCAGCAGATGCATCCTTGCACACTTTGGGAACTGCACTAGTCATGAGGAGGGAATCCTGGTTTCCTCAGAGAAGTGCAGAATACAATCTAAGATCTCCCTTTTGATGAATCACACCTCTTCAATCAAAAGACTGATGACTCCTTGCACTCACTGAAAGATTCCAGAGCCACTCCGCAATCTTTAGGCATGTATACATCAGCACCAAAGCAAACTTTTGATCACCTGCTGTCTTCTCACAGTGTTACAGAATCTCCCATTTCACCAACAGGCCTATCACCTCCTCAGAAACATCCTGTAGTCCACAGAGCCCCTCCGCCTGTTCCAAGAGTGCAGTTCTCCACACACACTGTCTGTGCATAAACTATATTTCTGAATGCAGGTAGAGAGCTGTCTCACTTGGCCTGCATCCCAAATCACATGCGTTGAATGAGGAAGGGCAGCTTCACTTCCTTGGTGTACATCAGGCCCTGGTCTTTTACCTACAAAGGACAAAGCCATTCCAGAGATCTGCCTGGCTATTTGTTGCCATAGTTGATAGAATTAGAGGGCAGGCCATATCCACCCAGAGAATCTCGAAGTTGGTCTCGGAGTAAATTAAGCTCCTCTATCAATTATCAGGATGGTCCGAACCGGTGGTATATGGGCCCATTCCAAGAGAGTGCCAGCAATCGGACATGTGGAGTTAGGTACTCATCTTTTCTTCTCCTTCTGTGACAGAACGTGGTTCTGTGGCTGAGAGCTCATTCGGTGCAAACCTCCTCTGTGGCACAGTTCTGTCATCTTACTCTCCCCCTCCACCTATCTAGGAACTGCTTGTTACTCCCCCTTGGTGGAATACAATAGGGACCATCATTTGAAGAAGAAAAGGAGCTTTGTCTATGCAATGGAAACTTACCGGAAGACATTGTTCCAAGGAGTGGCATGTACAATTGCCCTTTTCATGCCTGGACTTCCATGTAGGCTTTGGACAAGAAGCCCTCTGGTTTACTCTTGCCTGGGAAAGTTTTTTGTTTAAATATCTGCATGTTCAGCTAGCATGATATTGGAATGTTGGAGGAGTCTTTATCTAATTTGAGTGGACAGCTGCTTCTCCTAAATCTATGGGACACTAGAAAGGAAGTTGTAAGCATTGATAAGAGTTGGGTACCTAAAATCAAAACAGGCATAATTAATGGGCTTGTTTATTGCAAATTCCCACATAGCCTAAGTGGATTTTAGGTGTAAATAAGCCCCAGAAACACTGGTTCAGTGAAGTTCGATGCAGACCTGAGACCAGTGCAGCGTGTTGGCCTGGGGGGTCCCTCCATCGTCGCCTCCCGAGTTCCTGAAGACTGAAAGGAGGAGTGTAAGATTATATCCTTGCTTAGTAGAATGTCTTGCTTGTATCTTTTATTTGCCTGCTACGCAATAAATAGCCTGAATTCTTCCTCGCTTGTGTGCTTATTGCCTCTATATCTTATGAACCTTATTCAATTGGAAATACAGTCTAGTATGTTATTCCCCTCCTCCAGAAGTGCTGATCTATGTAGGGTATCTGATAGAAGTCTATAAAATCATGAGTGGTGTAGAGAAAGTGAATAAGGAAAAGTTATTTATTTGTTCTCATAGTATAAGAACTAGGGGCCACCAAATGAAATTAATGGGCAGCAGGTTTAAAACAAATAAAAGAAAGTTCTTCACACAGCACCTAATCAATCTGTGGAACTCCTTGCCTGTGGAGGTTGTGAAGATTCTGACTATAGCATAGTTTAAATGATGTGGCAGGGTGGGCCTGACCCAGCCTGCCGCCCCTTTAAGAGGGAGAAAAGCCCTCTGCAAACCCCCCTTGCAGGAAGGCTAATCAGCCACCTGGCTTGCAGGGCAATCAACAGGGATGAGTTGCACCTGGCAGCCTCCTCAGGGGGATAAAAGGCCTGCCAGGAAGCAAGCCCAGTGTGGTGGGGATGGTATAGACTGTGGAGTGTGAAGTCAGAGCTGTGTTTGGAGTTGTAAACTGTAAGCTGGACTATATAGAGTCTGTAGAGCTGGGAGCTGTAGAGCTGTAAGTTGAAGAACTGTACAAAGCTGTATATATTGGTGGTGGGGTCCTGCACTGTTAATTAAAGAGCACTGTTTGAAGCAAAGAAGGGTTTTCCTGCCTGTTCCTGTGAGGGGTGAGAGAGCGGTCTGCCACAATGAGAACTGGATCAATTCATGGAGGTTAAGTCCATTAATGGCTGTTAGCCAGGATGGGTAAGGAATGGTGTCCCTCACCTCTGTTTATCCGAGGGTGGAGATGGGTGGCAGGAGAGAGATCACTTGATCATTGCTAGTTAGGTTCACTCACTCCAGGGGACCGAGCATTAGCCACTGTTGGTAGACAGGAGATTGGGCTGGATGGATCTTTGGTCTGACCCAGCATGGCCGTATTTATGGTCTGCTGTTTGTCAGCATCCCAGGTTGGGATGTACAACAGCAAAGCAATGTGAGGCACCCAGGATCCGGGGCAGGTGTTGAAACAATGTTTCAGGGGTCTGGGATGCACCCCCAGAATGTTACACAAGTACCTCACAAATTAAATTGATCCTGCTTGTTTTCTGTCACTTGTGCAGGGTTTCCAGTCTCCAAACCTGATGTGATCTCCTGTCTGGAACGAGGGGAGGAGCCCTGGGTCCCAGACCTGCAGGGCTCTAAGGAAAGAGAGACCCTGAGAGATGCCTGCACAGGTGAGGAATCCGTTAAACCAACACAAAATGGGTCCTGAATAGGGAAACATTTGGGATTCCTGCAAAGCCCTTGAGAGCTTTCTGAGTTCAGGATTGTTTTCAGGAGATGTCTCATCCTCAAGGCAGATTTCAATCTTGGATTACTACCTGTCCTGATTTGTGCCTGATAGTAGGTCCTTCCCTAATATACTTTCTCCGTGAGTGGTTGAGATTTAGACCCAGAATTGATTCCCTCCTCTCTCTCCTCTGGTGCAAGGTTTGGGGGAGATTTGGCTCTTTCTTTGCTTCACCTTTCCATCACTTACTGAATGTTGTTCCCCCCCCCCTTTCTTCTATTCTGCTCTTTGAGGTTTTCTTTTTCTCTGGCAAAGGGAGTGACCTCTCTCTGGTTTCTCTCTCTATCCTATCAGATAATTGGATGGTGAATGAGAATGAGGAGGAGAATTCTCAACAAGACGATGCTGAGCAAGTAGGAGCACATGGGACATTATTAGAAAGATCCAAAGGGAATGTTTCCTGGAGGTGTGCACAGGCAAACGCCTGTGAGAGTCTGCACAGACCAGAGAAAAACTTCAGTGGAGGCTCTGACCTTATTGGACATGAGAGAATCAACAGTGGAGGAAAACACTACATCTGCCTGGAGTGTGGGAAAAGTTTCAGTCTGCGCTCCAACCTTCAAGTTCATCAGAGAATCCACACAGGAGAGAAACCATACTCATGTCCTGAGTGTGGGGAAAGCTTCACTCAGCTCTCCCCCCTTCAATTTCATCAGAGAACCCACACAGGAGCGAAACCGTATACGTGTCCTGAGTGTGGGAAAAGCTTCACTCGGCTCTCCTACCTTAAAATTCATCAGAGAATCCACACAGGAGAGAAACCGTACAGGTGTCCTGAGTGCGGGAAAAGCTTCACTCTGCTCTCCCTCCTTCAATTTCATCAGAGAACCCACACAGGAGAGAAACCGTACACGTGTCCTGAGTGCGGGAAAAGCTTTACTCTGCTCTCCCTCCTTCAATTTCATCAGAGAACCCACACAGGAGAGAAACCGTACACGTGTCCTGAGTGCGGGAAAAGCTTCACTCAGCTCTCCTCCCTTAAACGTCATCAGAGAACCCACACAGGAGAGAAACCGTACACGTGTCCTGAGTGTGGGAAAAGCTTCACTCGGCTCTCCTACCTTAAAATTCATCAGAGAATCCACACAGGAGAGAAACCGTACACGTGTCCTGAGTGTGGGAAAAGCTTCACTCTGCTCTCCCACCTCAAACGTCATCAGAGAACCCACACAGAAGAGAAACTGTACACGTGTCGTGAGTGTGTGAAAAGCTTCACTCGGTTCTCCAACCTTGAAGTTCATCAGAGAACCCACACAGGAGAGAAACCGTACACGTGTCCTGAGTGTGGGAAAAGCTTCACTCGGCTCTCCTCCCTTAAACGTCATCAGAGAATCCACACAGGAGAGAAACCATACACGTGTCCTGAGTGCAAGAAAAGCTTCACTCAGCGCTCCCACCTTAAAGTTCATCAGAGAACCCACACAGGAGAGAAACCATACACTTTACATGAGTGTGGGAAAAGCTTCAGTCAGAGATCAGAGGTTGTGTCACATCAAAAAATCCACACAGGAGAGAAGCCCTAGTCATGCCCTGTGTATGGGAAAGGCTTCAGTCATAGTTCACAGATTATCCTACATCAGAGAATCCACGCAAGAGAGTAACACTATACTTGTATTCAGTAGGCTGCCCAAAGATTTTTTTGTTTCTTTTTTGGGAAGACTTTGAAGGGCTCTCCATTCACTTGGGAGAGTGAGGGAGCCTTGCATCTCCCTGGAAGGGCAGAGCCCAGGCTGCCCCGCCCCTCTTGCCAGAAGTGCAGGGGTGTCACTTTACTGAAACTATCTGGGATCATATAGATCAGTGGTGCAACCAAGGTCCTGTAGGGGCACCAAATCTTATGTTAAGTGGATCATATAAGGTGTCTATGACCAGGTTATGGTATGCTGATTATGATTATCTGTATGTGTCTATCTTTTTGGTAGCTAAAGTTATGAATATGGGCTGTATTTCAAACATGCTTCGCTTTTGGGTGAAATCTCAAGCAAGTTGTTGTTAGCTGGGCTGGCCTGGTTGACCCATTAAGGACCATCAGCTACACAATGCACTCATTGGGAGAGGGCGGACACATCCCGTGTCTTAGCAAAGGGGCAGGGATTGCCATGTGACCCAATATTCCATTTTGCTGTACAGCAAAAGACAAAGAAAATTCCTGCACCTGGGGAAAGGTATAAAAGCTGCTTGAGACCCGCCATCTTGGTCGTCGGTTTCCAGTCTGCAGTCTTGCTCATACCTCTGGATGGGACTTTGTTTCACACACAAGCTGGAAACAAAAGACTGAATGATCCATCCATGTTGTGGATGTATTCCAGAGACTTTAATTTAAACCTGCAATTTATTCTACCTTTGCTGCAAGCCTGAACCAAGAGATTTGCCATTACTGTATGTAATTAATTTCTTTTAACCATTCCTATCCCTCGCCTATACCTTTCTCCTTCTATAATAAACCTTTATATTTTAAATTCTGAAGGATTGGCAACAGCGTGATTTGTGGGTAAGATCTGATTTGTATATTGACCTGGGTTTGGGGCCTGATTCTTTGGAATTGGGAAGAACCATTTTCTTTATTGGGGTATTGGTTTTCATAACCATTGAACCCCAGGACAGGTAGCTGCCGGTGGTGATACTGGGAAGCTGGAGTGTATAAGGGAATTGCTTGTGTAACTTGGGGCTAGGCAGTGGGGCAAAACCAAAGTCTTTCTGTATGGCTCATTTGGTTTGCCTTAGAGGTAGAGAAACCCCAGGTTTGGGCTGTAGTTGCCCTTTTGGAGGCAATTTTGTCCTGATTTGGCACTCTAAGTTGGTCCCACCAGGAACAGCACCATCACAAGGGGTGTAGCTGGAAGTATAAATGGGGGTCCCTGCAGCCCAGTGGGGGGAAGACCAGATGAGGGGAAGGATGCTCTGTCTGCTGGATGGCAACCCGGGGGGAGACCCAACCACCGGCTGCACCCCTGTGAGTCTTGGCCCCAGCCTTCCATAGACTGTAGTGTGTGTGTTGGCTGCCTGAGCCACGCCGAAGCTATAGTCATCCCCTTATAGACTGCTGTTTTGGCTGTCTGCACCCCTGTAAGCCCTGGCCCCAGCCACCCTAAAGACTGTAGTGTATTTGCTGGCTCCCTGAGCCATGCCCAGGCCAGCCCCAGCCCTCTTCTCTCCACACTGCCCCGAGAAACTGGTTGCTTCCTGGCTATCTGGGCTCTGTCCCAGCTACAAGCAACCCAAGAGTCTGTTCCAGGTTACCCCATGGCACTACCCCGGCCCTAAGGGCCTGACCAGGCCTAAGTGGCTGCCCGGCGCTGCTGAGGGACACATCACCACCGTACCGACTCTGGGCCCGGCTGGTTCGACCTGGCCCGAGTGGCCTCCCTCCACTAGGCAGAGTGACAGGCCCTTACAGGTGCACCCAGAGAGATCTCTTGGAACTAAAAGCATGTCTACGTTACTAGCACTATGTTGAAAGTGAGCAGCCAAGAATTGTTCTGTGGACCTAGCTGTGTCTAAATTGGTGGGTAGGCTGATCTAACTATGGCTACGTCTACACTAGAGAGTTTTGTCAATGCCTTGTGTGTTGATTAAAGCAGGGTCTTCGTTGAGTGATGGGCCCTCTTGAATTCCACTGAGGCTAATCCGCATGCGCCATCGTCCCAGAGCTGGAGCTTTTTAAAACAGTAGTGTCAGGGGGTTCACTTGTGCGCCCTTGAAGTGCCTTGCGGTTTTCCCTCTCACCGCCGCGTGGTCCAAGTCAGAGCCTCTGCTGTCGCCTCAGCCGTGGTGATGCCGTGGTGATGCATTTTCTTTATTTAGTCAGGATGTAACCCACATGATTTAAAACTCCATCCCCCGTCCTTGTGGGTACGCAGGGACAAAAGGCCCAACTTTACCCATTTTGGGCTCAGGGTCAGTTTCCCTTCCTAGTATACTCAGGGTGCTACAGGTCCTCAGGGCTCTTGTCCAGTGAAAGAGCCTCACACAGTCTTATCCTTAAACATGGGCATGTATTTATTAGCAACCAATCCACACAACACACACACACCAAGCATCTAATGCTCACCCCTCCCAGCAAGGACAGCTGGACATCTCCCGGTGGCCAGTCAGGATCAGTTTGTATCCAGGGCTCTGGCTTCTGCGCAATACGGTCAGGCGGAGTAACGGTCAGGTAGGGTAACAGTCCTGGCACCATTGGTCTTGAGCTGTATCTGGGAGTTATGTTCCAACGAGCCCGTCTTCTGACCCCCCATTACATAGTTCAAATGAGGATTTCTCTTCTCTCTACTTTAGCCAATTATTTTATTTAAGACCTGGTGATGCAAAAACACTAACCAGTCATTTTCACTACACAGGGGTTCACGTAACTAAGACCACCTATGCATTAACTTTTGTGTTTTTCAAAGTTACTTAAAACTACTCAAGGTCGTCTTATTTTTATGCTTTGTTATTGGAACACACTGTCGGGGCAGAATTGCTTAAGCAGCAGTAGACCAGGACTCTTTGCCTATTTAAAGTACATTTTCTATTAAAATTTCTTCAGCAATAGGAAAACATCCTAATTTTTATTCTCAGAGAGAAACTTCAGAAACCCAAAGCTAACTTATCCCTTCTCTCCCCATTCTCATGACATTGTGAATATCTCTCTCCAGTTGGTAGTGCTGCAGCTCATACTTTTCTGTCTGTCTGACAAGGCCAAATTTCCCTGATTCTGTACTTTTGTTTCCAGTTTATGGTGGCTGAGCCTACAAGCTGTCTGTGGGTTATGCTAAGTCCATATGTTGTACTTAAAGTACTGCACGGGACTTTTTCAAGGGGAATGAGGCAAAGCGACACTTTTATTAGTAATACATGTATTAATTAACACTGTATCATATGCATATGATGTATATTACACTTATGCACTTACATACACTCACAAGCACACTTCATCTATTGTTGTTAAGAATCAGAGAGGTGGCCGTGTTATAACGTCTGGAATAGGAGAGGTAACAAAGAGTCCTGTGGCACCTTAAAGACTATCTAAAGCAGGGTTTCTCTCCCTGGGGGGGGTCGTGAGCTCATGCCGCCACAACTCGCGGAGACTGTGGCTGGGCCCCAGCCCCCAGTCCCTACAGTGGGTGGGCTCATGGCTGCACGCCGGCCTCCAGTCCCCGCAACAGGCAGGATGGGGGCCGGCACGCAGCCGGCAGCTGTCCCACAGCGGGGAGAGGGGACTGGAGCGCACCCGGCAGGCCAACCATGGCAGGGAGAGGGGACTGGGGCGCACCCAGCAGGCCACCCGCTGAGGGGATGGGGGACCGGGGCGTCCACACGTTTTGGGTTTTTTTGGTGGTTTTCTTTTTTTTGTTATTTGGCGAGGGGTCACGCCGTGCCGCCGGATCACAAAAAGGGGTCGCCCTCTCAACTAGTTTGAGAACCACTGATCTAAAGTATTGAAGCATAAGCTTTCATGGGCTAATACCCACTGTCACATTACTGGAATAATTTGGTACCATATAGATCATTGGGGTACCAAATATTATGTGAAGGAGTCATAACAGGTGTCTATGACCATATGTGTGTATCTATTTTGGAACTGAAGTTATGGATATTGGATAAAAGGTGCCTGTACTTCAAATTTAGGCTTGGCTCCTGTGAAAGCTCAGACATGCTGGTGCTAACTCGAGCCCATTAAAGGGCCATCAACTGCACAATGAACTGTGTCCACACCCGAGGAGAGGAGCCTCCCCAGGTATGGGACATGCCTGGGCAAAAACTGAATCATTGAGAGTCTGGTAATTGGACCATGTGGCTGTGAACCTTCAGTTTGCAGCCAGACTCTGCATAAGGAGGAGAAGGGTCTTCACCCACAGGAGGAAGTCTATAAAGCCTGGAAGAACGTTCCCCATTTTGTCTTTACCTTCAGCCTGCAGCCTGTCTTGCTTCCAGCACTGAATGGACTTTGCTACACAGGTGAACTCTGAACTAAGGTGCTGACCCATCCCCCAAATGAGATGCTTTCTAAAGACTTTGATTTGAACCTGCAGTTTATTCTACCTTTGCTGCAAGCCTGAACCAAGAGATGTGCCATTACTGCATGTAATTGATTTCTTTTAACCATTCTCAACCCTCACCTATACCTTTTTCCTTATATAATAAACCTTTAGATTTTAGGTTCTAAAGGATTGGCAACAGCGTGATTTGTGGGAAGATCTGATTTGTATATTGACCTGGGTCTGGGGCCTGATTCTTTGGAATTGGGGAGAACCGTTTTCTTTATTTGGGGGATTGGTTTTCATAACCACTGATCCCCAGGACACGTGGCTGCTGGTGGTGATACTGGGAAGCTGGAGTGTCTAAGGGAATTGCTTGTGGGACTTGTGGTTAGCCAGTGGGGCGAAACCAAAGTCTTTTCTGTTTGGCTGGTTTGGTTTACCTTAGTGTGGAAAAACCCCAGCTTTGGGCTGTAGTTGCCCCTTTGGAAGCAATCTGTCCTGATCTGACACTCACAGTTGGATCCCACCAGGAACAGCACCGTCACAAAGGCACCACTGGGAGTTGAACCAGGATCTCCTGTTTACTAAACAGGTGTTTTAACCAACTAAGCCATGGTGCCTAGTGCTGGTTACTGCCCACAATTGTCTCTGCCCACAATTGATTCCCTGCCAACCCCCACTGGGGCCTGACACATTTTGTTTGTGTGTGGATTCTGTAAAGCAGAGGAGCAGGGGACGTTTCACTCCCAAGGGCGGGGTGTGATTCTTTGGTCAGATCTATGCTACAAAATTAGGTCAGTGTACTGACTTATTTATGGTTTAAGATTTGCTGCTGTGTTAGTCTGTATCCATAAATAAGACGAGGAAGACTTTGTAGCACCTTAGAGACCAACCATTTTATTTCACCATAACATTTGTGGGCTATAGCCCACTTCCACAAAAGCTTTTGCTAAAATAAACTGGTTAGTCTCTAAGGTGCTACAAAGTCTTGCTCATCTTATTGACTTACATGTGGTACCTCACTGGAACATTGCTACATGTATATGATCCACTATATGTAGCAATGGTCCAGTAAGCAATAGGTAGTGGCATTCATGACAGGTCACCTGTTTTAATTTGGGGTGACCTGACCAAACATTTACTCTTCTCTCTCTAACAATGCAGGCTGCATTTCAAAACATTAGTAATTTACATATCATTTACATATCCTTCTAAGCAATCATTAAAGTTGGGCCATTGGTCAGGTCAGTCCATGAGTTCATTACCTCTTTCTTGGCCCTGTCCCCTGTCAATGAGATTCTATTACACTCATAATGTTACACCCTCCCTCTCTCTTTGAGGATTCCTCCCCTCACTGATGTGTAGAGAAAACAGTCCCTTGTGTGGGAGATTCAAAGCCTCTTTCAGTTGAATTGTAAATGTCTTCTTCATACTTTCTGGGCACATAAAGTCTGAGATGTCTTCAGGGATGAGATGCAAATCCTTTGTTTACAGTCCCCCTGGTAGTGAATGGTTACTTCAGTTGCTAATAGTGTGGCTCATGCACTAATCTCCAGAGACCCAGGGATGATCATGATCTGTTGGCGTTACAATAGCACGCTGCCTTTAGTGAATATTTGCAAAACAAGTTCTACACACAAGCAATGGCCTGTGAAAAAACACTAAGGGCTGGATTGAAAGGCAAAACCAGAGTTATAAAATGCAATGATGGATTGAATGAAAATGAAGTATTGAGATGGGGCAGAAATTCAGTCACCAGCTTTGCTGGTAAAAGTAAGATGCAGGTCCCTTCAATCCATTGTTTTTCCACCCCAGATGAGACTTGAACCCACAATCTCTGGCTTAGAAAGCCAATGCATTATCCATTAGGCCACTGAGGCTCCAACAAAGAAATAGAGGAAGGATAGTTAGTACCTGTCATAATTGCACATTCCTCACATCACCTTGGAAGCCAAAGACCCTTTTCATGCCCCTTACAGAAAAGTCTGCATCCCCCGTCAGCGAGGCACCTGAGCAGATCCCTGACAGAGCTGAGCACCCCCTTTCTGCCAGCCTGTCACGGAGTGTGGGGAGTCCGGTCCCTGCACCCCCGCTTCCTTGGATTCACAGAGACTCTCAGCCAGCCAGTAGATCAGAAAGTTTATTGAGATGACAGGAACACAATCCAACTCAGAGCTTCCCAGTCTAGACAGGACCCCTCAGTCAGGCCCTTCTGGGGGACCGGGAGATGAGGCCCAGGGTTTTGGGGCTCCTGGCCTTGTTCCCAGACTTCTTTCTCCCTCCTACCCTGAGCACACGCCCAGCCAAAAACTGTTTTCCTGCCTCCTTCCTGTCCCCTCCCCCCAAGCCTTTGTTAGAAACACACAGACATCCAGCTGCCCATCACCTGGCTGGGGTCAGGTTACATCCCAGCCTCACCTTTTCCCGTCACATCACCCCCCCTCTCCAGACTGAACTGAGCGGGGTCACTCTGACCAGTGACCTGGGGAAGTTCAGGGCCCCCTCTCCGGGACAGAGCGTCCGCTATCATGTTGGCACTTCCCTTCACATGGACCACGTCCATGTCATAATCCTGCAGGAGCAGACTCCACCGCAGGAGCTTGGTGTTGGCCCCTTTCATCTGGTGCAGCCAGGTCAGGGGAGAGTGGTTGGTGTACACGGTGAAGCGTCGCCCAAATAGATACGGTTGTAGTTTCTTGAGGGCCCACACCATGGCCAGGCATTCCTTCTCGATGGCCGCGTAGTTCTGCTCCCGGGGGAGCAACTTCTTACTCAGGTACACGATGGGGTGTCTCTCCCCCTTTTCATCCTCCTGCATTAACACCGCCCCCAGCCCCACGTCTGAGGCGTCGGTGAATACCACGAACGGCTTGTCAAAGTCCGGGTTTGCTAGAACCGGGCCGCTGACCAGAGCCTCTTTCAGCACACAGAGAGCCCTCTGGCACTGCTCTGTCCAGACCACCTTGTCGGGCTTCCCCTTCTTGCATAGCTCGGTGATGGGGCGGCGGTGGCGCTGAAGTGGGGCACAAACCTTCGGTAGTACCCCGCCATCCCGATGAAGGCTTGGACCTGCTTTTTGGTTCGGGGCACGGGCCAGTTTTTGATCGCCTCCACCTTGGCTGGTTCTGGCTTTAGGTGGCTGCTCCCCACCCGGTGGCCCAGGTAGGACACTTCAGCCATCCCCACCTTGCACTTCTCTGCCTTTATGGTCAGCCCAGCGTGCCGGAGCCGGTCCAGCACTTGTCCGACCTGGGACACATGGTCCTCCCAGGTCTGGCTAAAGACACAGATGTCATCGATATATGCTACCGCAAAACTCTCCATCCCCCTCAGGAGCTGATCCACCAGGCGCTGGAAGGTGGCCGGCGCCCCTTTGAGGCCGAAGGGCAGGGTCAGGAACTCATAGAGCCCCAGCGGGGTGATAAAGGCCGATTTCAGCCTGGCATCTGCATCCAGTGGCACCTGCCAGTAACCCTTTGTAAGATCCATAGTGGTGAGGTAACGAGCTCCCCCCAACTTGTCCAGGAGCTCGTCAGGCCTTGGCATGGGGTAGGCATCAGAGACAGTGATGGCATTGAGCTTTCGATAGTCCACACAGAACTGGATCGACCCGTCTTTTTGGGGGATCAGCACCACCGGTGAGGCCCAGGGGCTGGACGATGGCTGGATCACCCCCAGAGCCAGCATCTCCCGGACCTCCCTCTCCAGGTCCTTGGCAGTGTTCCCTGTGACTCGGTAGGGGGAGCATCTTATAGGGAGGTGCGATCCTGTCTGCACCCGGTGGACAGTCAGATTAGTGCGTCCAGGCCGGTTGGAAAACAGTGGTCGGTACAGCTGCAGCACCCCTCTGATCTCAGCTTGCTGGGCAGGGGTTAGCTGATCTGAGAGGGGAATTGTTTCCAGGGGGGAGCCAGCTCCTGTCTCAGGGAATAGATCCACTAGAGGGTCAGCTCCCTGCTCCTCCCAATGTCCACACACGGCCAACACCACATTCCCCCTGTCATAATAGGGCTTCATCATATTTACATGGTACACCCGGTGCTGGTGGG
Source organism: Sternotherus odoratus (assembly GCA_032164245.1). Taxonomy (NCBI): domain Eukaryota; kingdom Metazoa; phylum Chordata; order Testudines; family Kinosternidae; genus Sternotherus; species Sternotherus odoratus. The sequence goes on along the minus strand of JAVMKO010000136.1, from coordinate 34,242 downwards.
CCCGGTTAGACAGCTCCACCACATAGTTCACCTCATTTAGTTGCTTGACAACCTTAAAAGGGCCTTCCCAGGCGGCCTGAAGCTTGTTTTTCCTCACCGGGATAAGAACCATCACCTGATCCCCGGTGGCGTAGGCGCGGGCCCGCGCCGTGCGGTCATACCAGACCTTCTGCTTCCTCTGGGCTCTGGCCAGATTCTCCTGGGCCAGGCCCATGAGCTCAGCAAGTCTCTCTCGGAAGGTCAGGACATACTCCACCACCGATTCTCCCTCGGGGGCAGCCTCCCCCTCCCATTCCCGGGCCAGGATGCCCTTATCAAAGCTCCGCGCGGCCTTGGGGCCCCCCTCACTCACCGCAGCCGGGGCCCCGCTGCTCCTCAGCCTGGCCAGCTCCAGCTCATGCTCACGGTCAAGCTGGCGCTGCCTCTCCGCATGCTGGCGCTGTTGCTCCTCGTGCTGACGTTGTTTGTCCTTCTCCTCCAGCTGAAGCTGGCACTGCCGTCGGCGCTCTGCCAACTCTTGCTCTTTCAACGTGATTTCTCTCAATTTTAGGTCCCATTCACTGTGCCTTGGGTCCAGGGGTGGGGACCCCTGCTGGGAGGGTCCCCTGCTGGCTGCCAGAGTCCAGGTGCCCTCGGTATTTGCTGGGCTTCCCCCAACCCCTCCCCTAGTTATAGGTGAGGGGGACCTTGAGACATCCTCGGCAGCAGTCTGTCCCCTCCCAGCCCGGGCAGGCCCTGGGGCCGGCGCTGTGTCTGCCAGGCGGCTCCCCTCAGAGGCCGGGCTCGAGGCATTCGCACGATCCCTCTCCTCCAGCTGGGCAATCAGCTGCTCCTTGGTGAGCTTTGAAATGGGCAGCCCCCTCTGCCTGCACAGCTGCACCAGGTCACTCTTGAGGCGCTTGGCATACATCTTCCTGACGGCCACTCACAGGCCTGTGCGTTCAGATTTCAATGGTTTTCAGGAGGAACCCCCTTGTGTGCCAGCCCTTCTCACCACCTCTCTCCCGGGGTCGAGTTGCAGCTCCTCGGCCACTGAGTCTGCTCACTGCAGTGCCCCAGGGGACCCCGCTTACTGCAACAGTCCTCGCTGGTCACACACTCTCAGGGGTTAAGCGTAGCTCCTCCGCCCCCCGAAAACATGTCTGACTTCAGCACACCTGGTCCCCCTTCGTTCTACTGCTCCCCAGTCACTTACTGCAGGAAGTGCCGCTCACGCGGTGAAGTCGTATCCCACCGCTCTGCCACCAGTTGTCACGGAGTGTGGGGAGTCCGGTCCCTGCACCCCCGCTTCCTTAGATTCACAGAGATTCTCAGCCAGCCAGTAGATCAGAAGGTTTATTGAGATGACAGGAACACAATCCAACTCAGAGCTTCCCAGTCTAGACAGGACCCCTCAGTCAGGCCCTTCTGGGGGACCGGGAGATGAGGCCCAGGGTTTTGGGGCTCCCGGCCTTCTTCCCCGACTTCTTTCTCCCTCCTACCCTGAGCACAACCCAGCCAAAAACTGTTTCCCTGCCTACTTCCTGTCCCCTCCCCCCAAGCCTTTGTTAGCAACACACAGACATCCAGCGTCCCATCACCTGGCTGGGGTCAGGTTACATCCCAGCATCACCTTTTACCGTCACATGGGTGTTGCCCCCCTCAGTGTGAGCTGATCGCGTCCGGATTCTATGTAATGGGGCTCTGAGTGTTGCCATCTTGTGAGTTCTGTGTCCTCAATAAGAAGCCAAAGTGTTGAATCCCCCGGATCCTTCTGCTGGGAGCATGATGATTGTACAACAGCTGCAAGTCCTTTCCCCTTCTCCTTGTCCTCCGTGGCTTCCCCAGACCTTCCTCACAAATGGTTCTATCAGAGGTTGGAGGATCTAAGGACCTGCAGGTTTCCCTCACCCACAGCTTAAGGCAAACAGTGATTCCCTCCTCTGACACTCCTGGGCTTGGGCTTCTGGAGTTTTTCTCCAGGGGGATCTGATTCCCTGTGAAAATGTGTGTGTGGCCTGCAATGGACTTGCTTGTCTGCAAGCATATTGTCTATATTGTCAGCAAATATTGTACAAAGGTTGTGGTGTGAGGTGTCTCTGACCAGGTGATGATTTGCTGGTTATAATTATACTAGCTGTAGGCGTGAACCGTTTCTGTATTTGAAGTTATGAACATGGGCTATGGACTTGTTGCTCAAATGGATTTGATTTCAAGGAGCCTCAGTGATGTGTTTGGTCAACTTCTTGAGAAAGGACTATGCTCAGTAAGTGCTCAATCAAGGAAGACTTAACTGACAATGAACTTTGAAAGACACCAACCCACAGCTGAACTTTCCTGGGAATGTTCAAACTAACATGGAAACAACAGCCAACAAACAGAGTCATGTGTGGACATGTGACCAGCCTATTTGACTCCATACTCCACCTTGTTGCTGTGATTTTCCACAGTCAGAACTGAGGGGTGTCCTTCCATGGGGAGGAAATATAGAAGGCCCTGGAAACCCCTCCCTTTGTCTTCACTCCTGCCTCTGATCTCTGGAGGGACTTGGCTCCAAACTGAAGGGCTGAACAAAGCACTGAATGACCCGTACCGGCTGTGAATGTGCTGCAGAGAATTGATTTGAACCTGCAGTTTATTCCATCACTGTGACAAGTCTGAACCAAGAACATTGCCATCACTGTATGTAATTGATTCAATTTTAATTTTCCTCTCCCTCTTTTTTATTTTATGAATAAACCTTTAGTTTTTAGGTTCTAAGATTCATCAGTGTGATTTGTGGGTAAGATCTGACTTGTATATTGACCTGGGTCTGGGGCTTGGTCCTTTGGAATCAGGAGAAGCATTTTGCTTTTACTGGGGTATTGGTTTTCATACCCACTCATCCTCATTAACGAGTGTCACCAGTGGGGATACTGAGAAACTGGAGTGTCTAAGGAAATTGCTTGTGTGACTTATGGTTAGCTAGTGGGGTAAAACCAAAGTCCTCTTTCTTTGGCTGGTTTGGTGCCTTTAGAATAAAAGAGAGCAAGACTTGGGTTATAACTGCCCTGCTCTAAATAAGCGTTCTTCAAAGATTTCCGGCCATATGCCCACTCCACGGTCTGGCATCCACTCACAGCCCCCTGGGGTATGTCCACCGAAATGCTGCCAAAATGAAAGCTTCTGCTTTCAGTGGTGACATTTAGGTGGGACAAAAATAGACCGCCAGTCAATTCGGTGGTCTCCTTGGCAGGATTGGTAGCAGCACCAGGATCTCGCGCACCCCTGGGGGGTGGTCTCACAAACCCCAATTTGAAGACCACTGCTCTACGCAATGTGTCCTGAATTGATCCTCTCAGAAGTGTCCCAACAAAGGCAGCATCGTTACAGCTGCACAAAGCTCTTGGTCTGTCTCATGGCTCGTCAGGGAAGTGCGGCCATGCTGCCCAAGCCTGAGACATATCCACAGACTGGACCACATGGGCTGACAGAGCCCAGAGCCACACGAGTCAATGGCAGGTTGAGTTGGGAGCCTCGGCTCTTTTCCCTGAGAGCCACACAGAGCTGCCAAGTGTCCCCAAAGCCTCCCTCATGTTCTCCTACAGCAGCTGCCTGGTGGTGTGGTAAAGAAAAGAGTCAAGGAAGCAATTCTGCCTCAGGCTCAGACACCACACATTTCCTTCAGCCCAGGCAGCTAGAGAGCTCCAGGGCAGGCTGCTGCTACAGCCACCTCATGCCTCACCACCTAGGCTGTTGGTGTCCTGCTGGTCACTGGCCCAGAAGAAAGAGAAACAAGCATTTGCCTAGCAGAGGATGATTTTGATCTATCAACCTCTGGGTGATAAGCTCAGTACACTTCTACTCCATCACTCGGCTCCCTCCTAAGTGACAGTGTCCAGCACCCACACTAGAACCATGGGTGTGTGAGAACAGGCAGACCACTGTGCAGGCTGCTAGGCAAGAGCCCTAACCCCAGCACAACGGTGTCTCTGTGGTGCAATGGGTCAGTGTGTTCAGCTATTAACCAAAAGGATGGTGGTTTGAGCCCCCCCAGGGACATTTGTGATCCTTTCCTTCTCAAGACTTGCCGAGAGACTCAAAGGCCCCATTTTCCTGCCTCTAAACCCTCCCACTTGGCTTCAGTAGGTTCAGCTGAGACCCAGAGAGTTTGCTCAGCAGAGTCATGCAGTGGAAGTCTCCTGGCCTGTAACTGGAAGTCGGTTGCTTGAATCCATTCTCTGCTAGGCACGTGCTTAGGAAGTAAGAGACAGATCCACAGGCACAGGAGCTGGCCTAGAAAGTGCAGTGTCAGGCTGGAAGGAAGCGCTGTGGGCCCAGTGCTGAGAAAGCCCAGAGGAAGAGCAGCAGATAAGGGTGGGGAGAGAGAGAAGCAATGAGTCCACAGTGCAGGTGTAAAGGAGCGTGTGGTCCCACTATTGTGGCAAAATTCCCTGGCTTATAGAAAACCCCGGTGGAAGTGACTAGTGAAAGGATCTGAGTCCCTGCCAAGTCCCTGACCCAGATGCCTCCCTGACCCCAAGGACTCTCTTTCTACTCATGTGTGGCAGAGTCCTTGGAACCCCGACGAGGCTGGTCCCAGGATTCCAGGGGGCTCAACCCCCAACCTTGTCATGGTCACTTAGAACAGGGGCTGGGGTGTCTCCACTCTCGGTGTCTGACTCCCTGGGAGGGAATCCCAGAGGAGTTGTAGGCATGTCCAACCCAAGAAATGAGAGAAACAAGGTAGGGGAGGTAAGATCTTTTCTTGGCCATGTTCGGTTGGTGAGGGAGAGAAACTTTTGAGGCCCACAGAACTGAATCACCTGCATGTCTCTGTGTGGCTTGAAAGTTTGTCTCGTTCCCCACCCCACAAGTACAAACACTTGTCTCTACCTGCTCTCAACACCACTGAGAAGTCTTTGGGGTCACTCCTTGCTTTTAGGGGTCTGAAGAAGCACAACTAACTGGTGCTCCAGTGGCGCAATGGGTTAGCGCACAGTACTTATAGAGCAGTGCTGAGGGAGGATATGTTGAGGTTGTGAGTTCAAGCCTCACCTGGAGCACTGGTTTTATGAACTAAATGGCTTCACCCCTCATTTGGCCCCTTGGAATGGAGAATTCCAGCCCAGGGACACTGGGCAGGAGAGGAGTCAAAATGCCCGCTTCAATTATTACCTCCTCTCTGGAGTGCAGGTCGGGATCCACAACCCTTCCCCCCACCAGTCCCTGTGCCAGGGTCCCTCACACAGAGCCCAGAGTCCTGCCCAGCCTTTGACCCTTGACTCAGAGCCTGGGGAGGGAGAGGAGCAAGGTAGCCAATGACTGAGGGTTTCCCTTCCATGGCCCACTTCCCTGGGCCTGGGCACACAGACAAGAAGCAGCAAAGGAACAGAGGTCTGAAGCGCAGACAATGGGATGTTTATAGGAGATAGTTTCCAAGCAAGCACCTTGAGACGCCCTTCACCCCAGTCAGGCTTATCTCTATCCACTGTCGCTGATAGAGTCTGTTCCCTTCCCAGACTCTCTGCAGAGCCCACATCGCTCTGCTGGAGGAGGGAGCCCTCGATAAGAAGCAAAAGCTCCAAACTTTCCTCCCATCCTGTCTCAGGCAGGACAGCCAGGTCAGCACAGTCACGTGGAGGCAGAAACAGAGCCCAGAAAACAGAGCGTCCACCTCCACCATGGGAGAATGCAGCCATCTGGGAGGAACCTGCTATTTGCCTAGAGGCCTTTATTCCTCCAGCCTGTGAGGACAGGGGGGGGGGGAGGGTCAGGAAGTTTCCCCTTCTATCCCCCCACACAAAGGCTAAATCTTAAAGAGAAAAAGTAACATCATAAAGGACTCCAGAGACCCAGAATCTAACACCTGACCAGGGACTTGAACCCTGGACCCTCAGATTAAAAGTCTGAGGCTCTACCAACTGAGCTAGCCAGGCTCACAAAATAAACAGGAAGTTCATGGAGAGGAGAAATTAGTCAAGAAAACGGGACACACTAGAGGAAACATGTTGCTCTCTCTCTTCCCAGCCCCGGCCCTGGCACCAAATTACCCCAAAATTTCAAAATGCCCATGGCTGCACCAGTCCTGTCAACCAGCCCCATCCCTTGGCCATCCCCCCATGGGTTGTTCCCACTGTAAGGGGTAGGGCCAATCCTGGGGTGTGTGGGATCCTGGTCAACTCCCTCTGCCCTGCCTCTTCCCCCTATCCCCACACTCCCCCATTCCTCCTCTTCCCCCAGCAACCCTGCACTCACTGGCAGTGGTGGGAAGTGGAGCAACCCAGCCCCAGCCTGCTCTTCTCCACCAGGTCCCAGCCCACTCTGCTTCCCCTTCCCCTTCCCCAACCGCAGTCATGTCACTCTGGTTGAGGAAAGGACCGGCCCTGGCTCTCAGTGGCAGCAGGAAGCAGAGCACCATGGCTGGAAGCTGGTGGACTAGACCTGGCTGGGGCCAGGTTGCTTCACTTCCCACCACTTCCAATGAGTGGGGAGGGATCCCTTTCCCCAAGTCCCCTTCCCCAAGCAACATGGATGGGGTCAGGGTAAGGGAAGCAGAGCGGGCTCCTCCTGGCCTCCTGGCCATCCCCTGGGTACACTGGGCCCTTTGGAACCCCCAAAAGAGACCCCCAACAGCTCCTCCCACCAGACCCTGCAAGGGAGGCCTAGGGCTCCACACAGCCCTTCCCCATGGTGGGGCTGCATAGGGCACCCAGATGGCTAGGGACAGCACTGGCCTGAGGCATTTTGTCAGCATCATGCCCCAGACAACTGCACCACCCCAAACTCCACAAGACCCAGCTCATCAACCTGGCCACTCTTACAGCCTCTGCTTCAGCCCTGACTAATAGGAGGAGTTTTAAGTCTCCCTCCCTCAGGCCAAATCTCGGTTGAGGAGAGAGACAAATTTCAAGCCACACCAAGACCTATGAGTGATTCTTTGTGGTTTCATAGCTTGTTCCTTTCATGGACTGAACTTGGCCCAATATAAGATATTTCCTCACCCTCCTTGTTTCTCTCATTTCTTGGGATGGACATGCCTACAACCACTCTGGGATTCCCTCCCGGGGAGTCAGACACCCTAAAATCGTGCTGTGATATTCTCTACATCAACAGAGCACTCTGGAATGGTCATAGTCACCTCTGGTTCCAGTGGGTGTCAGTCACCCAGCAGGAAGGAAAATACTCGTTCTTGCAGGAATAGGGTCAGGGGAGTTGAGCACATTGATGTTCCAGGCTTTGCAGCAAAGCAACCCTGGGTGTCAAATCAGCTGTTCTTATGGGGAGTAGGAGGCAGGAATCGTTAAACAAAAATGTTCATGGAAGTTGGTGTAAGTGGTCACCAAATGTTTCTTTGTGCTTATTAATAAAGAGAAGTGGTTTATTTGCTGCTGAGTAAGCTCCCAGGACAGATCTCTGGGACCCAGATGTGCGTGCTTGTTCCAGCACATCCCTGGCTCCAACTCTGCCCCACTCACTGCTGTAGAAGAGTCTTATACGCACTGAGCAAATGCATTTTTTCAAGCCTTCTTAGCACAGTTGGCAGTGTGTCAGTCTCATAATCTGAAGGTCCTGAGTTCAAGCCTCAGAGAGGGCAGCTTTTTGTTCCCTGCTTCAGAGAAAAGAGACTAGAGCAGAGGGGTTTCTAGACACCCTCCATCCCAGCCAACACACAGACAGACGTTTCGGAGGCATTAACGTTTCCTTCTCCATTGGACTCTTTAATGCAGCTGGAAATAGCAATCCCTAGAGGCTCCTTCCCACAGAGCACACAGCCCTAGTGCAGAGAGAGAGCTGGGGGCTGTCGGGTTGTTGTGGGCAAGTCATGAAAGGGACGAACTGAAAATCCACTGGGCCCATTACCCCCTTGCTCACCCCCAAGCAGCTTTGACCTTTGATGACTGTGATGCTGAGACTCCACTGCCTCAGCATCCTCAACACCCCACTGGTGGCTGGTTCCTTAGACCCCTGTTCATATTTCAGCCCCTAGCCGGTGCATCCCGGCCCAGCCACTCACCTTCTACCCCAGGTCAACCAGCTGGTGGGCTGCACCCACAGACAGACACTTATACCGCTCCCCTCAGAGCAGCAGCCGCAGCTGTTGGCAGCTAATCCCCACCTAAGGCTGGGGAAGGAGCTGGGATCACTTGTTATTTCTCCCCCACATTGAGTCTCACTGGGTTTGGACACATTTCTCTCTACAGCCACCACATTTCAGTTCAGCTCTGGAGTTGTGACACATGGACAATCACCTACCTAGAAAGTGTTTAAATCCCATGGGCACAACTCTCCCATGCACAGCTTGTGAGCTCAGCCAGCTACAGAGAGCAGCCCTGTAAATGAATCATAGAGACCCTTTTACCCATAGCAGAGTACTGCAGTGGCAGTGTGCTGGGCCCATAACCAAGCACTCAATAGATCAAAACCATCCTTTGCTAGTTTGTGTTTTATTACTTACAGCCATGGAAATCACTCAGCTGCCTTTATTTGCTCCACATTGTAATGAGGAACAAATTCTCTCCCTGTTTACACTTCCACAGGGATAAGGGAAGGAATAAAGCCCCAGCAGAGCCTTATCCCTCAGAGTCCAGTCCTGTCAGAAGAGATGTGCGATGACTCCAATCACATGGTGTCTTCTGCAGCAGGGTCTTTTTTTCCTGGAGAAGCAGTACAGTTCCTAAGCAGAATCAGCCTTATTAATACTCTGCAACTAAACCAAGCCACCTGAATGATTCAAATCTTACTACTTTGGAAAATCTGCACCACTGCGCAAGCACAGACTTCATATCCCCCAAAGATTTATTTGGCATCTGACGAAGTGGGTATTAGCCCATGAAAACTTATGCTTCAAAACATTTGTTAGTCTTTAAGGTGCCACAGGACTTTCTGTTGCTTCTGCAGATCCAGACTAACATGGCTACCTCTCTGATTCATGACAGGTTTTAGATTAGCAGCCGTGTTAGTCTGTATCTGTAAATAAGACAAGGAAGACTTTGTAGCACCTAAATTGGATGCATAGACTGGAACAGAAGTAAGATGCATTTATACACACAGAAAGCCAAAAAAAAAGTTGTAGATTAGCATAGCAATTCAAAGAGGCTGTTTAATATGGATGGGCCATTATCATCAGGAGAAAAAATACCTTTTGAAATGGATTTCTGTGTCTGGCAGTAGATAACACCTATTGAAGGTAAATTAACTAGGGAAATGCAATCAGTTAGTGTAATGAGAGAACCATTCACAAGTTCTGTTTAGCTCTTGGTTTATTGTGTCCAACTTGAAAATTAATTCCATTTCCTCAGTTTCTCGTTGGAGTCTGTTTTGGAAGTTTTTCTGTTTCAAAACTGACACCATCAAGTCTTTAATGGAATGGCCAGGAAGATTGAAGTGTTCTCCTACTGGTTTTTAAATGTTATGATTCCTGATGTCAGATTTGTGTCCATTTATTCTTTTGCATAGAGACTGGCCTATGTACATAGCAGGGGGCATTGCTGGCACATGATGGCCTATATCACATGGGTGGATGTCCAGGTAAATGAGCCTCTGATGGTGTAGCTAATGTGATTAGGTCTTCTGATGGTGTCAGTTGAATGGATATGAGGACAGAGTTGGCATCGGGCTTTGTTACAAGGATAGGTACCTGGGTTAGTGTTTTTGGTGTGCGGTTGCTGGTGAGTATTTGTTTCAGGTTGGGGGGCTGTCTGCAAGTGAAGACTGGTCTGTCTCCCAAGATCTTTGAGAGTGTGGGATCATCTTTCAGGACAGGTTGTAGGTCTTTGATGATGCGTTGGAGAGGCTTAAGTTGGAGGCTGAAGGTGTTGGCTAATGGTGTTCTGTTTTTGTCATTCTTGGGCCTGTCCTAAAAAGAGATTGACAGAGCCAGAAGAGTACCCTGAAGCCACCTACTACAGGACAGGCCCAACAAAGACAAAGCTTGTCCCTCATTGGCGGGGGCTGGCAAAGAGTCAGATGTGGGCAGAAATGCTGCTCTAAACAGAGGCAGGCACCATGGCTTAGCTGGCTAAAGCACCTGTCTAGTAAACAGGAGATCCTGGGTTCAACCCCCAGTGGTTCATTTCTGTGTAGGTCTTGGGGCACCTGGTTTTGGCTGCTGTCAGAAGACAAGGTTCAGTTTATCTCATGGTTTAAATTACTCACAAGCACTGAAAATGGTGTTAAGAGCAGGTAGGTCAGTGGTCCAGTCTCCTGACAGATGACCCCTCCCTCTGGGACATGGGCAGAAAGGGGCAGGTCTGAGCTCTTCCACCAAATGGCTCATTGTGGCTGCCAGAATCTGTGGATGGCTCATTTAGCTACACCCAGGGTTGAGTCCTGCTCTGTGCACTGTGTGTGAGAATGAAAATCATAAATCACCCTTTGAAATAACAAATGCAGCAGGATGTGTTATTGTCCCTGCCCCAAAGCAGACAGACCCATGGAGAGCTGCCAGTGAGTCCAGGGTAATACTTCACTGGGGTTTTACCATTTCCACTTGCTAAACTCCCTCCCAACCATGTGGGGTCCCACAGCCCGGTGCTGAGTCTGAGCTGAGATGTCTATGCTGCAAATTTTTCATCCAACCGCCCAAGACCTGGGAGCCTGAGCTGGAATGGAACAGCCCTGGGTGTTTCACTGCAGAGTGGACATAGCCTAGCATTATGTCTACACTTCCATTAACACACCCAGGTCACTATTCTCAAACCCTGGGGCAGCTGATTCAGGCTTGTGGTTCTTGTGGTGCAGGGTTAAACCCAAAGTCCTCTCTCTTTGGCTGGGTTGGTGCTTTTAGCGTAAAGGAAACCCAGCCTTGGGTTATAACTGCCCTGCAATGTGTCCTGAACTGATCCTCTCAGAAGTGTCCAACAAAGGCAGCATCGTTACAGCTGCACAAAGCACTTGGCCTGTTTCATGGCTCGTCAGGGAAGTGCGGCCATGTTGCCCGAGCCTGAGTCATGTCCACAGCCTGGACCACATGGGCTGACAGCTGAGAGCTCCCACGAGGATCATGACTTTGATGGGAGCCCTGGGGGAACATAAACCCCCCTTTCAATTAACAGCTGAACTCACTGACCCACCATATCACAGAGACACCCAGCAGCAGCTGGTATCCAGGGCCTCTGCCCAGCACCCTGCACCACTTCCTGCCAGTGCCAGAGCTCACAAGGCACTAGCTTGGCATGGATTGTACATGGCACCCGTAACACATTCGACAAGGCACCTCTGGGAGCTACACCCCTAACCTCCACTCTACCCGGCAAGTGCCTTGGCCAGCTTAGCCACGGTGCTGCTGTCTGGGACTTTTCTCCTCACTGCTCCATTCTTCATCACTGACCATCAAAAGGAAGGTGACAGGAGAGGAACTCGCCATTTCCTGCAAGCCCAGCACAGATTGGCTGTCAGGATCTCTGTGCGTAGACATCCCCGGCCAATCACAAGGACGTGTGCCGCTGGGACTCCCGCCTTCTCACTGCCAGTCCCAGTAGCCTGTTCATCAAGTCCAGGCTGGGGATTTGATTCTTTCTAATGCTCCTCTTCAAAGAAGCCTTTTCCTTCGCCAGTGAGAACTTGGATTGTCAAGGGAGGGTTCTTCTGTTTCCGGGAAAGACACAGGAAAATGAGAGGAGAGCAGAAAAAAGCCTGAGAACAAGGGACCACTGGGAGTTGAACCTAGGATTTTCTGTTAACAAGGCAGGTGCTTTAGCCAGGTAATCCATGGTGCCTTCCACTGAAGGACATTTAAAACTGTCCCATTTGAGCTCTGACCCCAACAACCAACCAGCAGCC